>OW569334.1:2400000-3000000 GCA_937595015.1 Polyommatus icarus | reverse complement strand
ATATATTATTATGTTATTTTAAACGCTTGTATTGTGTGCGTATGGTAAGTCTTGCGGTCTATTATAAGTTTACTGAAACTGTACTATCATAGTATTTATTTCAGTGTGTCTTGGTTTACCTTTTGTCAGTAGTGTACTTACAAAGCGACGTGTTGTGTGAAAGCAGCTATGTAAGTACTGCAATGTGACTTACCTTAAAGTCGCAGGGTGTAGAATGAAGACAATAAAACATTATAAAAAATAATAAAAGCTACATTATACTGACATATTTTAACTACAAGTATCAAATATGTAATTAGCTGCAGTCAAAGATATTAAACGGTCTTAAAATTAAGAACGTGTCAAATGATGACTTTGCAAAAAAACGAAGCCAAAATACAAACAATAAAAGCTAAATAAAGGAAAATAATATAACTGTATGTATTCGCGAACGAGGACTCATTGTGGGATAAATCCTGAAATAAATCAAAGCCATCTTGTCCCTGACATGTTATCTTGATAAGTTCCTGTGATATTGCGAGTATTACGTATCGATAGAATCGGTTGCTATCATCCTAAAGTCAAATCGCCTGTAATAATTTCGAAGACAAAGTTAAATATAAAAAATTTAAGAAGCTAACAAACGCAATAATTTCCTTCGCCAAAATATAAATTAATGATTCAATACCCCGATCTCTTCGAAATTGTAGTAGTTCTATTATTATTATCAGTAATCGTAAATATTTTGTTATAATTATAAAGCTTATAAGTTTAGTAAGTAAGCTATAGAAATTAAAAAAACACCCTAATTTTAACCGCGAAGATGGTTGGGTGCTGCCAGTATGACAGATGTCCAATCTCTTGAAGTTATTCAACTACCCTACGATTCATCAATTTTTGTTTGCGTTCCGATCTACGCAGAACGAACTCACAGTGTCTTGAAGCCGAGGTGTCATAGATTTGTGCTTTAGTTTGTTTATCACTGGATCCCAACTAGATGTAGTTGGGATTCAGTGATAAACAAACTAAACCGAACGAACGACGAACTCACAGTGTCTTGAAGCCGAGGTGTCATAGATTTGTGCTTTATCACTGAATCCCAACTACATCTAGTTGGGATCCAGTGATAAACAAACTAAAGCACAAATCTATGACACCTCGGCTTCAAGACACTGTGAGTTCGTTCTGCGTAGATCGGAACGCAAACAAAAATTGATGAATCGTAGGGTAGTTGAATAACTTCAAGAGATTGGACATCTGTCACCTCAGTCCGCCCGTGACCACGGCAGCTGTAAAGCAGCCGAAACGTCGGGATTAATATAAGTGCTCCGCGACAAAATCCGTAAGCGTTTAAACTTGTAATATCATGAGTGATACTCGCGAAAACTTAAAAAATCAGTAAGTTTAATAAGTACCTAGATAAATTAAATTTCGAAAATTTTATAGCGAGTTTTTTACTGAAAACAAAAGTTTTGCCATAGTAAAAAATAATCTTTGTCCTTTTCCAGAGCTCTAATCTCCGTTCTAAGTTTAATCATATTTTGTCAAGTACTTTCGGAGCTAAGTTAATGTAAGGAAACATATTATTAAATTCCTCCCTATGTCTGATACTATACGATTGTTATATTTCGTAATAGCTTCTACACATGAATCTCCAGCAAAATTATTAGAATCGACGACAATCTCAAACGTATTTTTATATACCGTTATCCAGACATTGTGATTGTTAAAATTATAAAACTCCATATTAATTGTAATATCTACTTTTATTATACATTATTATACAACTTGTACACTTTCGGGCAGAGGTTCCTCTTACAGTTGTTCCTCCGTCAAAATCCACACCATACTAAGCTCTTGGGGTATTTATACCCAATTTTTACCCGTCAACCCCACTCCAAATCACGTGATCGTAGAAGGGATTGCACGTTGTCAGTGTGGCCAGTATTAAATATTAAAACTATTATCAAATTTACTCAAAAATAGTTAAGTTATAATAATTTTTAGTATTCTAAAAACAATAAACTAGGTTCTAAATTACATTAATCATAACATTCGGCCATCCGACAACGTGCAGCGTCCCGATGCACTCTAAAAACATACTTAACTAATCATCAATGGTACAATACAAAAAATATTTTAGTAATCTATACACTTTCACTATAAACTAGTAAGTACCTATTGTTAATAAATACACTGATCAAATTAAATTTCACATTTAAAAAAAACAATTCATTTGTTGTATTGTGTTACAAACCGTGTAGAATGAAATAATATATCTACCTATACTTACAAACATTACTTAATTAAACTTAATATAAGATTTTTGTACAATCATTGCTTTGCAACAACCAACATTGACATTATTAAGATAAAAATCCTTGTGTATTACTCTCTTGAGTCTTAATGTTACAACATTGAATTAAAAAATAAGTTCTAACACTAAAATGTGCTATAAGTAATCTATATAATATCTTTCAATGTAGAACAGAAATTACAGTATTTCTATACAACAATCTATCAATCAAATCATTAGGCTAATTAAATATATTTTTTGCGACTCATTTAATAGAGATACATAACTCCGAGTGTCAAAATAAAATATCACAAAAAACTTAATAAAAACAAACTGAAAAAATAAGCCTGAAAATAATAACTTCTCACACAATACCTTTAACGATTGCAGTGGTACAAAAAGTAACTTTTCTAACATAATACACAACAAAATAAAGTTAAGTAAATATTAGATACCTTATCAAATGTCGCTGGTGATAAAAATTAGAAATAATAAACAATAAACATTACAGACCTCTGGAAGTTTTAACAATAATTATTGGTCTTCCAATTTTACTTTTAAAGGTACTAGTAAATATGGAACTTCCACTTCAGCCGATTCTAATTTTATTTTGTATCTAGCTATAGATCTGTGATCATCTGGTATTCCCAGAAAAACTAACAATATTATCTATATAACTTAAAATAGTAACTTCAAGTATAATATATATTTTAAATATCAAATAATTTAAATTTATGGATTATTCCATAAATTCAAATTTAAACACTTTTTTAACTTACAAGACTACCCAAAATTAACAAATTTGCTAAAACCAAACATCTACATGCATGTCTAAGTTAAGCTTTTCTGCAGCAAAGTGCATACTTATTTTCACATTTTACGAAACAATTGTTTACTGCTTCATAAACTACGCTTTCCTGAGCTTTCTAAAAGAAAATCTTATTTAAGGACCTACTGTCAAAACACTAGCCCCGTCTACACATACCGCTAACCTCCAATCGTGATCATATTATAATGATTCCATGAATCGTGCTTCCGGGCGATGTGCTTTACGCTGCAGCTAATAGTGAACAATATCGCGTGACAACGATTTCTGCATTATAGCACGAAAGTAAAAGTCGTAAGTCCCAAAAATGCTTTTGATGATTACTTAAAAATTAAATACAATACTAATATTTCCTTTAGCTATTATTTTATAAAGTGATTGTAGTAGTGCAAGTTATTTAATGATATTAACTCAATAAGTGTAACAGGTATTTGTTGAAGAGCCAAGAAATATTAATAATTTCGAAAAATATAGCTTACGAGTTAAACAAAGTTAATCGTATTTTCCGTTAGCCAAATATCAGATAAATATACAATGATTAAATAAATACCAATTTCATTTGAGTCAATCGTCTTCCGGGATCGTAATACTTATTAGAAAACAGCAAAATTTGGCAGCCCGCTCTTAACATAAACTTATGGTAATCAAAAGGCAAAGGTTCAAGGACAAATAGTAAGATTCATTACAAAAACATAACTTAACTATAAATAATCAAAAACAGAAGTAATGTGGGATCACTGGGATATATAAAAAAAATCTGTGACCTTAAATTACACAGAATGGCATCGATACATGTTTAAATAGTACCCAGAAATTACCGGAATATTCATTGTCATGAGTCATATTTTAATTATTATTAAGGATGACTTTCTTCTAATCATCGAAACCAGAGTGACGTGATACATACCTAGATTTTCTATCGGTTCTCAAATAATTCGGGACCAACTCACATGGGTTATATTTCTAATCATATTATCATAACACTGTTCAATGTAACATAAATCATAACAGGTATTTTATAAATCATAACATGTATTTTAAATCTAGATTCCACTAGCTCAAGATCAAGCATAAAACTTAAGGTGCAGTGGTTGTTGCAACTACGTAAAATGGGTTTTTTAAATAACGTTTTTTGTAAAGTAAATGTCATTATTTAAGTATAAAAAAGTACCCTGTTAAAATTGAGAAAATTTCCTATACGCAAAGGTATATCAGTACACAATTTGAAAAATTCTGCTCGATAGAAAAAAATCTCAAAGATGACTATTATAACGCTGTTTTTCATAATTAAATCATTTTATGGCTAAATTACACACTTTCTAGAAAAAACAAAAATTGTAGTACATTTGTCATAACCTAACCTAAACGATTTGATATATTTGATTTGTGTAATACTAAAAACAAAAGGTTTTTTCTCCTATTTTCTATTATCAAGGCACGCGGCGAGCGCGTAACCGCCACTGTACAAGGCGCGCTGATATGAATGTTATTATAATGTCCTTTAGGTCGATATTCGTACTGACAGACATCGACCTGCTAATTTTCGGGACTACTGGGCCTTAAGTCATATTTCTACGTTTTTGCTTCGTCTCTAATTTAAATCCCACAGGACCCTAAATACCTCAGGCCAGTTTAGTAGGTAATATTAGTTTGAGCATATACAGATAAATATTATGTCAATTGTCAAACTGGCACTATTAATAATAATTTAATAAAGGAGTTTTGACCTAAGTGATTATCTATAATATACTTACATAAAATAATAATAATTTATTCTCTTATTTCATCACAATTTTGTTACTGTATAATAATATACACAAAGAGAGATGAGTAATATTTTGACACCTGTGTCAGATGAAGTATAATATTTTTTTATATAATATGTAACATTTTTTATTTTTAGAATTGTGTTATCGCTATCGTTTTTATTGGGTCGTATTAGTAGAATATTAACCATTAAACATGAAAAATATAGTTACAAGTAAAACATGAGATTTCGAAAGTCAATATTCATAAAAATATAAATGAGTCTAGTTTTACATTTGGGATCATCGATTGTTGTCTACCAAATACTCAATATATCGACCACGTGGAACTTTAACTTGAATTAAAAGAAAACGTCCCATTGATAAATCATAATAAATTCTACTTCGATAGCAGCTATGTTAATTCTACTTCAACGAATAATAACCAAAATGCTAAAACCGACAATTATAAATGAAAAACAATATTATTTAAACTTTAAGATAAATAATTATATACTTAGTAGAATTTGACAATCGTATGGACCAAAAATATAATCCAACCCCTAAACTTCTTGATAAACTTAAGACTTATTTGTTCACATCAGTAGCAGTAGAATTGTCTTATCTCATTGTTACCGTATTGATCGTAATCGTAACATAATATTTTAAAGTTTTTAAAATAGCTATCCTAAACGATTTGCCTTACGAGTACCTACCTATACGATTTTTTATATACCATCGAATAGTAGCCAACAGTTTGTTTTATAAGAACAGCAATACTACGAGTACATTGTACAGTGCTTTGATCTATCGATGATAGGAATCTTGTGGTAGGTAGCCATTTTTCTGGATATGACAAAAAATACATTTGACTTTGTAGATCGCAAAACTGATTGCTTTCAAGTTTAACAACTACCGTTTACGAGGTAAAGCAAAGAGTTCGCTTAAAAATTGTTCATCCAATAAATATCTAAAATTCAAAAACGTCATAATTCTTAATCGAAACTACTAGCTGACCCGGCAAACGTTTTGCCGTATAAATTATTTCTAGTATTAATATAAAAGGTACTTAGATAAAAACCTATTCTCAGGTCCAACAAATGTACATACAAATTTTCATTAAAATCGGTTGAGCCGCTCTGGAGGAGCTCGTGCGCAAACACTGACACGAGAAAGTTTTACATAATATAATATTATATTAACTTATCTTCCTAGCGCTATCAATCACAAAGCAGTGTTATTTGTGGATGTCAAAACTTTGGCAGCAATAATCATAGTAGTACATAGTATATCCTACAACCTTTACATTTTGTGATGAATCATACACTTTACGGATATACGGATAAACTATCATGCCTATTGATTTGTGCTCTAACATAGTAATTTTTATTTACATATATGTAGATGTATTATAATCAGTCAGTCAAGGTGTGACGACACGAGCCCTCGCGAAGCTCGGCTTTGTAAAATATTTTTTTCGAAAACTTAACAATATGGTTGAAGTTGATCTCGATTAACAATTTTATAATACAAATATTGACATGGACTGAATGATGACCTTTCAGGATTAATAATTTTGGATATTTATTTTTATATTTGCTATGAACAACCAACAATAGTTACAATTATACATACATAATATTAACAAGGATTAAATATTGACCATGATTATTGCACTTTTAATTGGAGGCTATTACATCTTGTTATTAAATCAGTTACAAAGTTTAACTGCAGTAAGTACTAATATTCACTGTAGCGTTTCTTGATTTCTATAACAACAGCATTCTGAATACTTTTTACTAAGAGCAAATGCACGAACCGCTCTTCCAGGAAATAAATTCAAATTATTTAAGTTCCGTAACATCTATAAACGAATTTAAGAACCTTTACATGGTCCAGTAGCCAAGAAGTTTTCTTCATCGCTTCCCTATCTATTGCTAATTATTAAAAATACAATATTAAGAAACACGAGTCGAATTTCGATTAATCATTTACATTATATATTTTAGGATTTAGAATTATATGTACATAGTGAAAAATATTTTCATCTGAATCTCATTTAGAAATCATAACTCTTGTATTGACTTTTCGACAATAGATTAAACTAATGATAGCTACTACCTTTACTGATTTTGACTTCCAAACCATTTTTACTTTTGTACGCCTCTAGAAAGGCAGAATGTATCTAAGACAGTTTTTCCATTTCAGCCTAAAACTCCATTTCAGTCTAAAATCTCAATTCAATATTTCACTTACTTTCATATTTTTATTTACAAATCATTAGATTTAATATAATATTTCACTTAATTTAATTTAATCGATTTCATTAAATTTCATTTAATCGATTCCATTAAATTTCATTTAATCTAATTCACAAAATATCATTTAATCTAATTCGCTAAATTTCATTTAATCCATATTTCATTTAATCCAAGTTTCATTTAATCCAAGTTTCATTTAACCCAAGTTTCATTTAATCCAAATTTCATTTAATCCAAATTTCATTTAATCCAAATTTCATTTAATCCAAATTTCATTTAATCCAAATTTCATTTAATCCAAATTTTATTTAATACCTTTTCATCTCCACCTTTTATACAAAAGGTAAACTTTAAACGAGAAAACAGTTTCATGTACTTTTGCATCTATAGGGTCTTACTTTATATAGAAACTTTACAGTGGTCAATCCCACAGTTACTTTACTCAGGAGTTCACTTCACAGTCCTCAAAATCGATACTGTTGAAATTGAGTTTAAAATTTTCAGTTCACATACCTTTAACTTTGATCAATGGTTCACTCCACAGCAACTTTGATCAGTGGTTCACTCCACAGCAACTTTGATCAGTGGTTCACTCCACAGCAACTTTGATCAGTGGTTCACTCCACAGCAACTTTGATCAATGGTTCACTCCACAGCAACTGATCAATGGTTCACTCCACAGCAGTTTCATGAAAACAAAAAATAAAAATGATATTGTTATTGAATCGACACTCTGAAATTAACTATAAAAAGTTAACTTATTAAATATTAACTATAAACTGCAATAAAATGAGATCTCATACTATCATTATATTGGAATAAACCATTTCGATTTATTTATATTACTGGTTTGGGTATTTTTCCAAGCATAGTTTATGTTTGATGAATGTCCAACAGGAGGTCAATATTAATTTTATTTCTTGTATTGAATAAATAATTATTTTAGTAAAGTAACTAAGTAATTCTATACCAAACATATAATACCAAAAATATAATACATTAGTTACCAAGTTTGAATAATTTACCGTTTGCACTTTGCACTAAAAATACTTATGTATAATACTTTGTAATAAAAATGATATTTTATCAACTTCCATGTAGGCTTTTTGCTATTCATAAAAATGAAAGTTGTATAATTGAAGTAGTGTAATAATGAATTGTGTATAACAGCTATAAGCTGTCCAAATGTGAACTACAATGTGGTGTGTGGTGTACACTGTCGAAGAGTAGCCTCGACCAAGTGAAATGTATAATGTTAAAATGTAATGTTGAATTCACTGTCGAAGAGTAGCCTCGACCAAGTGAAATGTATAATGATGTTAAAATGTAATGTTGAATTCACTGTCGAAGAGTAGCCTCGACCAAGTGAAAGGTATTATGTGTGTGGAGCATGATTGTTATGTGTACTGGAGTTCTTTCTACTCCGCAACGTATTTTTTGAATACCTCTTGTTGCAAAGTTATATAAAATTCTTGTAAAAAGCCCAGAATATACTCTTAATACTCATTTTTCTTTTTAATATATTTTAAAATTAACCATATACGTACAATGTACATCTTCATTATCATTATAATTTATATGTCTCGAATGTACAAAATAAATGTTCATATAAAAATGTCACATTATAGAAAGACTGCATATTCATCAAATCTAAAATTATAGAAAACAAAGTCTTTCATTACGGTAAAAATCGTTTCACAATTAATAATTATCGAATCTATTTCAATTATATTTCTTCTCTTCATTCTTCGATATAATACAACATTGGTTAGGACCAAAAGTAGTAACTTTGCTTATCTGCTAGGCAATCGCGTTTTTTTTTTAAAGGCGTATGTGGGTATTTGAAAAGTTACCCGTCCGTTTCATAATCATTAATAATTATCGAATCAATTTCAATGAATACACTTTAGAAAGAAACATCAACTACACAAAAGAAAAATAGACAGGACATACCAATAATAATTATACTCGCCGCACGGCGCACACTAATAGTTATTAGTAATTACTATTGAAAAAGAAGTTTGTTGTACGAAGATGCTGCACTTCAAAACGATTTACCACAAACAATAAATAAGCAACATCTACATCAATTTTCAAAACACAGCTAATATTTACACCTTAATTCGTGATACTTTCAACTATTAACACTTTGGAAAAATAATTTAAAATTACCCTACATTCTTTTCATATTTATTTTATGTGAATTATAAAATCGTTATTGTATGCTGATAACTCGTTTGCACGATTTCTTAGAAATAAATATATTCATATCTCACTTAATAATAATTTAACAATAAGTAATTTAAAGTGAGCGTACCTGGATTTTTCTCCCTCTTCTGAGATGTTAAAATTATAAAACTCCATATTAATTGTAATATCTACTTTTATTATACATTATTATACAACTTGTACACTTTCGGGCAGAGGTTCCTCTTACAGTTGTTCCTCCGTCAAAATCCACACCATACTAAGCTCTTGGGGTATTTATACCCAATTTTTACCCGTCAACCCCACTCCAAATCACGTGATCGTAGAAGGGATTGCACGTTGTCAGTGTGGCCAGTATTAAATATTAAAACTATTATCAAATTTACTCAAAAATAGTTAAGTTATAATAATTTTTAGTATTCTAAAAACAATAAACTAGGTTCTTAATTACATTAATCATAACATGATGAAACCTAACCAAAATTAGACGGCCATATTGAATTACGTTGGGACTTGGGTATAACCTTTTTAAGCTTCTTCGCTAACTTTTTGTAGGTATTTTACATTTAGCTTAATACAAATATATTAATTTCGGTAAGTTCAAGAGTAAGGCTGTGTTCACACGTGTGCGTCGCGTGTTTTACCAAACGTTAAAGCAGTTTGAGGTTGTATGCTAATTACATAAAGCTTATTTTCAAATATTTCCACAAAAACGTATGAACACGCCCTAAGTCTTAGGGATTTATCACATTGCCCACTGTCGATTAGCGAGCGATTTGAAAGCGACGCGACTCTTTTAATCGCTCGATAATCGCCAGTGTGATAAGGCCCTTAGGGTCAATTCAGACCGCAACGCGACGAGGCGAGGCGAGGCGCAGCGTGGCATATATTATGGATTTGACCCTTACACTTAACTCTAATTATCAGACAAGTTGTGGATAGGCTATCCGGCACATATCCGTAAGAGGTATGCCCTTAGCATAGCAACGAAGCTCTTACTGGAACCTTAATTTTTCGCTGCATTAATCCCAACAACTTTTTTTTTTGTTTACAGAGCAGGACACTAGACCTGGCGCTGGTGTCCATATACCATGGGGGGTTGGAGCTGGCGTCCGTCAGTCAGTATGCTGGGTCACCCTACAACACTACAGACAGGTAATTACTTGATAAATGTTACCATGGACATCAGTAGTAAAGAGAGGTTTCGATTGTGACTTTCTAAGTGGTAATATTCTCTGGATCTACTCTCTTTTTTGCTGGGAAAAGGCTTCTCCCAAATTTTATCTCGCTCTAATTGTCTTAATTCAAAAAGAGATATTTTACTAATAGAAGGTTACAGTAATAATCATATTCTGTGAGTGTCATGCAGGGCTCTGTAATCTCAAAATGTTGTAAACAGATTTTTTACAATTTTGCCGGGAGTTCAACAAGGGATTAAAGTTTGTATTTGAATGCTATTTCACTGATAAGTCCGGGGAAAAGCTACTTGTAAGATACAGTATAAAAAAGCTTGTAATAATAAATATTTTATAAAAAATTTTTGTCACGGAAAAATTATTATATTGTTCGCCGTTCGCGATAAACGAATTCCTGGGTAAAAAAGTTGAGTGAAAAATTAAGTTAAGTACCTATATTCTTTAAAGTAATAAAACATTTGTGGGAATAAGGCGTGGAGGCCAAAGGAAGATCTTCCGACCGAGCGAGGTGGTATGCCCGGTCAGGCCGAAGCCCACGTGATACATTTCAGTTGTCGTATATATACCGACGCGCTCAGAAAACTTCGATAGCGCGATGCAGGAATGTTAGGCGAATTGTGGGTACCGCCACACATTAAAATCCGTTATATTAAATGTGTTTAAAATGGAAAATTAAAACATAAAAATATAAGAATTACACATGATTCATGAAATTGTATTTCCGTCGGTAAAATCATTTCAGTCGAAATGATCCTGTAGATGTAGACATTATTTTTATAATAATAAATCCCGGTGTTCCGCCAGTCGTAAAAATAATGTGGATATTTCAAGGGGAAGAATAATATTCGGAGATACCGGGGGTTTTCGGAGCATTGAATTATGAGTTGCCCGGTCATAAAGTGGAATATTAGCTGTTAATACTGTATTAAAATGAGGTTTGAGCCTGACCTGTCGTAAAATATTTTATGAATACTATAAAATTAAGGTGGATTTTTTAAATAAATTTTTTGAAGAAAAAAATTACTTATTTTATCTCTTTCTAACTCTTAATTACAACCCGTATTTTAGAGATACTGGATTTAATTTACTTCTTATATAACTATCATTTCAAAATTAATATACATTATAATATTTTGATCATGATTTTATAATGTCTGTATCAATAACCATCATCTACGCAGACATCTTTCAAACCTTAACAGTAAAAATATCATTTTATTTTATACTTTAGCCTGCAAAATCGTTCATGGAGCAGTACTAATTGTTATTATATACTAGCTACCCGGAAAACGTTGTTTTGCTAACGAAAATAAAAAACTCGAACTCGAACTCGACTCGAACTCAGTTGTCTGTAAAGTCGGTTTACTGACGATAGTTGAACGTGACAACGTCGTAGCCTTAAATGGAACGCCTCAAAGCGAGGTAACGCCGCATATTGCGTCATGTTTTTTCGTGCGCGCAGCCCTTATCGAATTATAAGACGTTATCACGTAAAAACCTGTTCTCAGGTCTAACGAATGTACCATCGAGGAAATTGATTCCTATGCAGTTTAAAATTAAGTTTGTTATTATTTTTAGCAATATTCCGCGAAATAAATTTCCACCTTTAAGTAAATGAGTGAGTGCACGCATAGGCATGCGTACAGCACCTCCCTCCTCCCACACTACCTATGCGTACACTCGCATGCAAGAACTTGCAAACACCACCACCACACAAGCAATAATTTTGGCAAATCTGTGAAAGGCCCCTCACCACCATGCAGGTTGAAAACCTCGACGCGCGTTTCGCTCCAACACCGGAGCATCCTCAGGATGTGGACTCTACGAACAACGTCCGTCAAGTGCCGCCGCCGGCCAAAACACCGCCTTTCACCGCCCTATCAAGCCCCGCTACTATCCCCACTACCCCCACTACCCTCACCAGTACCCCCGAACATATTAATAAGCGGTGACGTAGTCAAGCAAGTTTGGTCATTCAACAATGCAAATCTGTTATTTTTCTTTTCTTTTATGATCTCTAATTGTTCCATCACGCTCAGCCGAAAGCCTTTATCGTATTTATGTAAAACTTTATAGGAATGGCCATCGGGCACGGTATGATTACTATCTAAAAGATGTTTAGCAAAATGTGACTTATCAGGATGACCATTCCTATAAGCCGCGATATGTTCTTTATACCGAGTCTCACATCTGCGTCCAGTTTGACCCATATATACACTATCTGATTCAGGACAATCGATCTTATAGACACCGGACTGATATTTTTCATCAATCCGGTCTTTGTTATGACACAAATGATGTTTTAAAGTATTATTTGTCCTGAATGCGACATGCATATCGTTGTTTTTCATTATTTTGGATAAGCGTGCAGATACCTCTCCCATGTAGGTCAAACTGGACTTATATCTAACTATCTCCTTATCAATAGGACCTGCGTACAAAAACTTAACCAGTTCTTTCTTGTTTTTATTTTTCAAAATATTATTAATAATTTTTGGACTATATCCGTTGGATATCGCAATTTGGAAAATGATATTAAGCTCCTTTTGATAATTATCTTTACTAAGAGGGATCATTAATAATCTATGAATATAACTATGAAAGGCCGCGAGTTTGTGTTGCCAAGGATGACATGACGAAGCATGAATAGTAGTATTAGTATATGTCGGCTTGCGAAAGATTCCAAAACTGTGTTTATTATTAACTCTAGAAATAGACAAATCGCTTTATTTTAGTTAGTAGCTTATTACATTATTGCTTGTGTGGTGGTGGTGTTTACAAGTTCTTGCATGCGAGTGTACGCATAGGCAGTGTGGGAGGAGGGAGGTGCTGTATGCATGCCTATGCGTGCACTCACTCATTTACTTAAAGGTGGAAGTTTATTTCGCGGAATATTGCTAAAAATAACAACAAACTAAATTTTAAGCTATGGATTTCCGTAAAGTAACGCCTGGTTCCATTAACTATCCTATGCAGTTGATAGACCAACGTTATTTAGTCGAATATGTCAATTCAATGTTAATTGTGATCTGTCGGCTGGGTTTGACGTAACGCAACCAAACTACGTTGGTCCCCGATTTGCATAGGAATCAACTTCTCTGATAATACATACAAAATTTCATTAAAATCGGTTGAGCCGTTTTGGAGGAGTTCGCACACATACACTGTGACACGAGAATTTTTTATACTAGATTTCGCCACAAGAAATTCAGCTGTGTCTTTTTTTCACACTGACAGTATTATCTCCTCTAATATTATGATAATCGGTTCAGTAAGTGCAAATAATTAGCTAAGAGTCACATCATCTTTCGTATTATTATTAAAATTAGTAAATGTTGTTATTTCTACGTATGATTACGATTACGATAAGAGGTATTATGAAACGCGCCATATTATATTGAACCAACCTTTCATAAACCGTACAAAAAGACTTCGTAACTCGGATGATATGAGGAAAGTGGAAGATATTTAATTAAATATTTCGCACTGGCGTGTGAATGTTACTTTTGTATGAGCCTTCACTCAAAGTAAACTCGAGATAAACTCGATTTGCAGTCAGCGAAGTTGTAACAGAAATTGACATTAAGTTCAATAAGATAGTTTGTAAGTAAAAAGTTGTGATAAAGAAAATACCTTTATATTTGTAAATATAAAGGTATTTTCTTTATCTAACTTTTAAACTAGATGTTATTTTAAACTAGATGTCGGTCACAGCTTTATTTATGTACAAATTCGTTAATCGCAAGGTAAATCTTAACACAACAAAAACAACATTATGTCCATTCCCGGAACTCATAGCTTTTGTCGCGAATCGCGCGAATTTGTAGGTAACAAAGGTAAACAACGGTATTCATATATAATTATAGGAGGGTAGTTGTAATATTCTCTTAGCTGCTCTCGGACAGACCTGTGGCACAGACGATCGAGAACCGTAGACGGGTGAGCACGCAGCGCAGTCTTATCAGTGAGTCATTATTATCATTATTTAAATATTGTGATCTAAAACGTTATTATTTAGGCTGTGTGTTCAGTTCATCGAGGATATCCAACGCCTCGAAACTGTTATGTATAATAATATTATAATCGTCTAGATATTAATATGTAACATGTTGATACTGTATTTAGATTGCGAACAATGAGTCGATTCGTTTAGTTATCTTATTATACGAGGTGTTGTAGTCGTTAGCGGCCGGTTGGTCACATCTAGTGTTTACTGCCTACTGTTGAGTGGGTTTGATTTAGACCTTAGCTATAGAATGCTCGGTTGAGCCGCGTGGTAGTTAGTGGCCGGTTGGTCACATCCAGTGATTACTGCCTACTGTTGAGTGGGTTTGATTTAGACCTTAGCTATAGAATGCTCGGTTGAGCCGCGTGGTAGTTAGTGGCCGGTTGGTCACATCTACCCCCTTACTAATAAACGTTGTATAAGCTTTGAATAGTTATACAGTGTTTTGTTCCTGTCACACAAGTGACATTTTTAATTGGATTGAAGAAGACAAAACACTGTATAACTATTCAAAGCTTATACAGCGTTTATTAGTAAGGGGGCTAGTGTTTACTGCCTACTGTTGAGTGGGTTTGAATTAGACCTTAGCTATAGAACGCTCGGTTGAGCCGCGTGGTAGTTAGTGGCCGGTTGGTCACATCCAGTGATTACTGCCTACTGTTGAGTGGGTTTGATTTAGACCTTAGCTATAGAACGCTCGGTTGGGCCGTGTGGTAAGGGGTCGCTGTAAGGGGTGGTTGGAGGCGACTGCACAGTATAGTATAGTATAGAAACCGTGTTCATCGTTTGTGGTGATTACCAGATGGACACGTGTGTATAGTTTAGTTGGCAGCCTACGCGGTCATTGACCTGCTAGGCCATCACGATATAGAATGCCATAGTCTAGTGCGGACTAGCCGCATAGGCGAAATTGTCATGTGTGCTCACACAGGTGGACGCAGCAGAGTTATAGTTATAGTTTTCGCCTCCACTGAGGTGGTTGCGACATGGTGGAGATGCTGGGATCAAACCCGGCTCGGATCCGGCCGAAGGTAGTGTGAAAATGATTTTCACTTAGAATTTTAGAGGTAGTTTGACAGAGCCAATCAAAGCTTGGTTTGGTAACATTTGAAAAATTAGATATGGCTGGAGGTTTGGTGCAAAACTTGAAATAACATTTAACGAGCGCTATTGAGGCGGAGGTGCCTTCCTAAACTGGTTGTCCCGCCAAGCGTTCTGTTGCCGTTTAAAGTATTTGAAGTTGTAACGTGTTTCTTTGTTTGTAAAGAATGTTATTTTGTTGAAGTGACTAGATAACTGTGTGGCGCGGCGTCGAGCTGTCCCGTTGCAAAATGCACAGGCAATGGTCGCCGTCGGTCTCGAGTTGAAGTTCGTAATTTATTGTTTACTATCGCTTGTTCAACAAACGCAATATAATTTATAGAAATATGTAGACAATAGCCGATTCTTAGACCTGCTGAATATGCATAAAATGGCGCTGGTTTCGTTGATTTGCTACAGTGGGCTTGCTTATGTTGTCATAGCAAATACATTGTGCAGCAGTGAACCACACACCATAATGGGAATTGTTCATAGAATAACATGCTGTAATTTTTCTGTGTATGAGGAGGATATATTGTGGAGGATAGGAAGTGACAAGGCCTGAATATTAATGCAGCAATTACAAAGTGGGTACCTGATAATTAATTGGTGTTGATGAGCCTAATTTTCTCATCACACTACACTCAGTGTCTCTTGAGTCTATATTAACACTTTCACAAGCTCCAAATTCACTATGATATAACACGATCTTTTAATAACCGATAACCGATAGTGTTGATGATAGATGGACGGCGACGTCCTATTATCTAACGTAGCCGTTACGAGTGTACGCTCGGTGTTGCTATCATCGCACCCTTTAGTTTATTGAAATTAATTAATTTAATAATTTTTAATTATTAAAATATTATTGCATAATCCTAATGAATTTAATCTGCTCAAGTTAGTAAAGTGGCACATATAAACTTTGTAATGAAATTATCATGTCATATTATTATTGTGAGATTGATGATTTTGCTCTTCTTTACCAAATGTCTCGCCATAGCGGGAGAGCTCACGGTTCATATGTATTATTGCGTAGTAACAAAGTGGAAATAAAATTGCTTCCTATCGAAAATGGGAAGTTTAGAGGTAATTTGGTGGGGGCCGGATGGTGCCTGCTGATTATAAGACGAGGTTTAGTTAAAATAAAGATACCAAAAAATGTTTAGAGGTCGTTGGATAGACAAACGGTACCCGCTGATTAAAGACGTAGTTGGGTTAAAATAAAGATACCTACAAATGGTTAGAGGGTTTACAGGTAAAAGTAAATTAAGATGAAGTTTGGTTGAAATTCAAACGGGTACCGTTGCTGATAGTTATTATTAGAAAGGATTGGTCGGCTATAATTCCAATGTATAAAGTCTACACTAGTAAAATAAAACGAGGGCTGAAATCGTGTGTCACTGCTGCTACTCGTGAGACCCTCGCAAAAGTAAATGGGCAAAAAGAGGCCTATTATAGTTGACCTGGCATAGCAGTGGATGGCAAAGTTTGAGTGTTGTAGCCTGTAGGGCAATTATTAGATGATTACCTTTATCCTAAAAGGCCGTGTGGTAAGGGGTCGCTGTAAGGGGTGGTTGGAGGCGACTGCACAGTATAGTATAGTATAGAAACCGTGTTCATCGTTTGTGGTGATTACCAGATGGACACGTGTGTATAGTTTAGTTGGCAGCCTACGCGGTCATTGACCTGCTAGGCCATCACGATATAGAATGCCATAGTCTAGTGCGGACTAGCCGCATAGGCGAAATTGTCATGTGTGCTCACACAGGTGGACGCAGCAGAGTTATAGTTATAGTTTTCGCCTCCACTGAGGTGGTTGCGACAGCTTTGCCATCAAACCTCCAAATTGATTTAGTGATTTAAGCGTGAGGCAGACGAGTCAGAATATTTACCACTTTCGAAATTATAACAATATTAAAATAATTAAAATACAGCTGATGGAAATTAATAATACTAGCAATATTAATATTTTATATTGTTTAATAATTTATTTTTATTTTTTTATTTGCTATGAACAGCCAACAAAAGTTACAATTATACATACATTATATTAACAGGGTTTAAACATTGACCACGGTTATTGCACTTTTAATTAAAGGCTATTACATCTTGCTATTAAATCGGCTACAAAAAATTTAAAAAAAAAATGTTAAATGTTAAAAAATGTTAAGATAGTAAAAATTGTTAATAAAATTAAACAAAATTAAAAATGAAACTAAATTACATTCAATTAAGTAAATTACATTAAATTAAATCAAATTCAGATAAAAGAAATATTAAGTCATACCAAATTACATAAAATTAAACATACAAAATAATAATAAAAAAAAAAAAATTACATAAAATGAAAGCAACCTAGAATAAAACCAATTAAATTAACCTAGATCAAATATAAATCAAAATTCAAATAAAAGAAATATAAAGTCATACCAAATTACATTAAATTACTCGTAAACATAAAAAATAATAATCGAATTTAATATTGTAAGACCTTTTGAGAAGGATACCTTTAAAGCATGAGGAAGCGTTTAAAGATTTCCCTTTGTAGTCCGTCGACTGTCCAATCAAAGGATTAGAATACGCGTGAATTAATAATGGCACTGATTTAAAGGGGCAGTTGTAAATAGCAGTTTTGGTAAGTTAAGAATTATAAATGGCACGTTCAATAACCACTTTAGCAGTTAAAACTAAGCAGTGAATTAAACAAAAATGAGTAGTAAAAAATTATGAAATGGATCATTGAAAACATTATTGAACAGTAAAATAATTAAATGAGCGGTAAAAATTAATGAATGAGTAGTTACGTCTGGGCAGTAACAAATCGGAATTTGTCAGTAAGAAATCTCATTCTAAGCAGTTCTCCGCGCTAAAGTAAAAACCGTGTTTGATATGTTTTAAGGGTCGGGTCAACAACACTCGTAAATTTTGGTTTGACTTTTTTTTTAATAAAATAGGGGGGCAAAGGAGCAAACGGGTCACCTGATGGAAAGCAACTTCCGTCGCCCATGGACACTCGCAGCATCAAAAGAGATGTAAGTGCGTTGCCGGCCTTTTAAGAGGGAATAGGGTAATGGGGGAGGGTGGGGAAGGGAATTGGGGTAGGGGATTGGGCCTCCAGTAAACTCACTCACTCGACGAAACACAGCGCAAGCGCTGTTTCACGCCGGTTTTCTGTGAGAACGTGGTATTTCTCCGGTCAAGCCGGCCCATTCGTGCCGAAGCATGGCTCTCCACGTATAACCATTTTGATTGTTTACAAAGCTAGTTTGAACGATTTGTCAAACATTTACGTGTTTGAAGCTCGTTTGATGAAATTTCATATTGTCAAACAAATGCAATCTGAATTCCAAACGCGAGCTCACGAATCGCGCGAAGCAATTACCAACCCTGTGATTGGTCGCTTCCGCCACCAGCACCAGTAAATTCCGCCCACCTAACGAATTTTACCTCTCTTCAATGAATTTGAGTTCAGGTTGCACCGCTCGCTATGATCTGCCGAACTATTTATCGAACCGCTCATTCCATCTTTTTTACTGACCATTCCATCATTTTTACCGCTCATTCAGTAATTGAACTGATCGATTATTTTTAGAATTGACATTGTATGAGAAAATAACCGTCCAATTGATATTTTATTACTGTCCATGTTTTACTGTCGCAATAATTAATCAACCGCCATTAAATTAAATAACTGCTCAATAATTTTTTCAACTGATCATAATATTTAAATAACAGCTCAAAAAATTAGTTCCCATTAATAATTATTATAGCTAGATCAACAAATAAACCAAAGTTTGTTTGCGTTGTAGTAGAAACGTTCACCATCACAGTAAGTAAAATATTTAAAATCAAATTTCGAATTTTTTACCGCTGTATGCCACCCTGCGGGGTTAGCCAAGTGGCAAGCGATTATTGTAAACGCTAACGCTAACGCTACAAAATGTATGGGACTTGACATTAGTATTCACAAGCGAAGCGATGACTTATGTCAAATACATACATTTTGTAGCGTTAGGGTTGATTCAGACCGCAACGTGACGCGTAGATGCATTTCTAAATTTATATGAATTTGACAGATTCGCAAGACGTCTCACACAATTGAAATCTGTCAAATCCATAAAATTTATGCCGCGCCGCGCCTCGCCTCGCCTCGTCGCGTGGCGGTCTGAATTGATCCTCAGCATTAGCGTTAACGATAATCGTATTGCCACTTGTCTAGAGCCGCAGGTTATTTCGCCATACAGACTTAAGTTAAGGTCTAAAGAACCAAAGAACACTTCGCGACACTAGACAGAAGCGACGTGACGCGACACTTATATTATGTTTTACAAACGTCAGTGTCGCTTCGTGTCGTGCCACGGGTCAATTCAGACCGCAACGCGACGAGGCGAGGCGAGGCGAGGCGCGGCATAAATTGTATGGATTTGACAGATTTCAATTGTGTGAGACGTCTTGCGAATCTGTCAAATTCATATAAATTTAGAAATGCATCTACGCGTCACGTTGCGGTCTGAATCAACCCTAACGCTACAAAATGTATGTATTTGACATAAGTCATCGCTTCGGCGTGGCATAAATTTGTATGGATTTGACAGATTGCAGTTGCGTGAGACGTCTTGCGAATCTGTCAAATCCATATAAATTTTGAAATGCATCTACGAATCTTAACCTTAACCTTAGAGTCAATTCAGACCGCAACGTGACGAGGCGAGGCGAGGCGCGGCGCGGCAATTTGTATGAATTTGACAGATTTCAATTGCGTGAGACGTCTTGCGAATCTGTCAAATCCATACAAAATTAGAAATGCATCTACGTGTCGAAAGGTCGCGTTGCAGTCTGAATCAACCCTAAAGTGGTACTCGTTTGTTAACAAATATGACGACAAAATCAAATTGTCAATATTTGCCTGAAAGAAGTCGCGTTGTATTTTGAATTATAACATCCACATAATGCGAGGTACACACTCGATCACAGTGTACACTATCACAAAATCTATACGATACCACTGTGTTAGTCATTTACAATTTGGCGGCCATCCAAGTTGGCGTGCCAGGGTTTAGCGATCAAGTCTGCGGATTGACTTTTAACTGGCACGGGTTTGTCCAAAACATACTCTAGTTTTGGAAATGTTCGGACAATGGACACGTCTTTGTTTGCTTTGTACCGCGGCCTGGGTTGTTCCTTTTTCATCTTTGGACACTTGTGCACGTCATAATGTCCAAAGATTATAGAAAAAGAGGATTGCAAAGCAACTTTGGAATGTTTTATGCTTCTATCACAGCGGAATCCAAATGTGGTTTCTATTTATTTTAAGCAGTATTTAACTAATCTAATGGATTCAAGGGTTTGCCTGTCTGGCTGTCTGTTAACTTTACGCTTAAGCCGATTTATATGAAATTTTGTATGGTTTTAAGTTATAGTTTTTATCACAGAAAAATTCATAATTTTTTCTGCGATAAAAGCAGATTTGTGGCATAGAATCATTATTCTATGCCACAAATCTGCCGGAAAATATATTTACAACAACTTGCCGGTGGTAGGCATCGTAGTATCAACATTCTGAAAGCATTTTCTTGAAATCTATTCAGAAATAAAACTTTTTTTTAATCTGTTTTGTTGTGAAAATTAAAATTATATTAGAAGGTTAAAAAATGGATTAGGATCACATTACAAAAGGAAGTTTTATGAATGTTTCAATATACGAGGCACCTGTGTAATTGTTCCGAAGAACCGTCGTCATACGAAATATAATATTCAATATATTTTTAATTAACAAGAACGGTAAAACTTTATTATAATATTATCAGGTCCTCGAAATTACTAATGGGTTTGTATGAACGAACCCATTATGAATTTCGAGTATGAACTAGGCTCATGTTACGTTGTTTTGCAGTGAAATATTATATAACCAAATAGGTTTTAGCCGGAAATAATGTAAACAAAATTGATTATTTTCAGTTTGATGACGATAGCTCTACTTACTTAATTATGAACTAGATGAGATCTGCAATTCTGTTGCGCCTTAATTCGTTTATCTCGTGAGAACCGTACATTTTTCCGGAACAAAAAGTATCCTAAGTATATTATCCTTTCCCGGGATTCAAAGTATCTCCATATCAAATTTCAGCAAAATCGGTTCAGCGTTTTGAGCGTGAAGAGGTAACAGACAGACAGACACACTTGCGCATTTATAATATTAGTATGGATAGTGCATAAAATTTGAAAACAAAACCACCTGTTTCCGTTTTGTTCTACCCGGTTCAGAATTTTCGATGTGAAGGGGTAACGAACATACAGTCGGACACACTCTCGAATTGATAATTATTATATTAGTATGGAAGTAGGGAAATATGAAAGTTTAGATTTATGTTATACATTTTGTTCGACTATTAACTTTTACATTTATCTCCAGACAGGTGAACCTCAAAGTACCATCTCAGCTAGAAGTCTGCTTCAACTGGACTCAGATTGAGCTGGTGGTGTTCGCGAGGGTCAGTGACCCCGTGGTAGACCTGGAGACTACTCCTCCTGACGGACCCTGGTTGGAGGCGACAAGCGCAGCTGTACCATGGAGTCTGGGAGTCGATATAGCTATATGGAACGCTGTAGGTTAGTGTGTGTTACATAAGATTAAAATAATCATAATTTATTAATTAGTGCTAATTGATACTTCATGCGATTTAAGAAGATACTCGACACATATTATTATAATAATAATAATTGACAATCGTAGTTACGCAACAAAAATGTGTTTTTGTAGCACTTCTATCGTTGCTATCGCAGACACAATGGAATTTCAATTGTTAAGCAGCAGCCGGCTACCGCTTGGGGATTGATAGATTAAATATCGAATATACAAAATAGTCACTCCTATTCGTTGATTTGATTTCGATCCGTCAGTATCAATTCCTATTGATAGGAGAAGATATTAAGGGCCTGTTTCACCGGTTCCTGATAAAGAGCCAAATAGGCTATTTGACAGATGATGCAAAAAATTCTGTTCCACACGTGTCTGATAAGCCAATCAAGCAGATAAAATCATTGATATCCTATCAGCCCGATCATGTGGCTGTTAAAGGTTTTATTTGTCAGATAACAAAACTTTTTTTTTGAGATCGCGAAAATATTTCCAGCCTGCAGCCATCCTGCAGCCTATTATATTTTTGCCAGTTATCGTAATAATGCAGTTCAGTGTTGTGTGAACTTTCTTCAAGTTAATATAATATTATAATGATATTTTGAATAAACATGGATCTTTTAGAGATTTTAGAAGATGAATTAGATGATTTTTAGGGTTCCGCAACCAAAAGCCAAAGGTTAAAAACGGGACCCTATTACTGAGACTTCGTCAACGATATTCTATGTTACTAACGTAAGAAACTCATTGGACGTCGTTGTCTGTCTGTATGTCTTTATCTGTCTAGCCAAGTGTGTGTCCGACTCGCACACAAAGGGTTCCGTAAAAGTAGGCCATAAATTGTGTTTTTTGTATGGGAATGGCCCCCCTTAATTTTTTATTTTATTTTAATATTATTATTAAAAGAACACATATAATTAAACTAGCTTTTGCCCGCGTCTTCGCTCTCATTAAGAAATATAATTATATATACAATCTTTTATCCCCTTAGGGGTAGAATTAATAAAAATCCTTTATTACCATGTCAGTCAGTCACCTTTGAGTTATATATATATATAGATATTTTGTGAAAAATTCAAGTACCTACCTGTTGCCATTATTTATATATAGCAAAAAGGCCAAAAAATCATGTTTGTTGTATGGGAGCCCTCCATAAATATTAATTTTATATTGTTATAGCGGCAAGAGAATATATACATAATCTGAGAAAATATCATATCTCTAGCTTTTACCGTTCTTGAGTTACAGCCTGGAGATAGACAGACAGACAGACAGACAGACAGACAGACAGGCAGGCAGGCAGACAGACAGGCAGGCAGGCAGACAGACAGGCAGACAGACAGAATAGCCGGGTGCCGCTTGGGAGTTGATGAGTTTAAGGGTTAATGGCATTTAAGTTTTATTATGTAACAAAATAATGTTAATGTTTTAAAAATAGAATGTGTCAATAAATTTAAGAGAGAAATAAAAGTATTAATGCAAAAAATATATATTATTATCCTTCAATATTCAATCACCGTTACAATTGAAATATTTAAAATTAAGTTTTATAATTACTACTTTTTATTTTCTTATTCTAACTAACAGAGTTAACACTTAACTGAAATGGAGGAGGAAGAAAAGCTATTAAAATAAGTAAAATATAAAATATTTGAATAGCCTTTCTTCCTTCTCCATTTCAAGTTATCTACATTTTTTTATAACGCATTTCCATCTTCAACATCAGCTGTTTCTTAAAAAAAATTCCTGGAGTTCTTCCTCAAGAAGGGTTTTTTGTAGCTTTACAAATTCGAACTTTTCTTCGGCTAATTTATCAAAAGATCTTTTTGCTTCGGGTTTACCTGTAAGGAAATACATATTTTTAATATGCAAGTATTTCATAACAAATACTTAAATAATGATATCCTGCAAACTTCAGCTAGGGAAGCAAATCTGCCCAAGATCAACATCAACCAGCTGCACTGAACACAAATACTGGTAGGTAGGTTATAAGACTGGTAGGTGATCAACTTTTAAAAGTCAGATCAGATACAATAATAATTATGTCACAAAAATGTTAAGTACACTGGGTGGTTGAACTTGTTACCTCTGGGTTATGAGTTATGACTTATGAGTCATTACTAATTTCACAGATTATGATGTTTGAGATTTTAATAATACTGAGTAAATGTAAATGTTCTAAAAGTCCACTGTGGACTCTTGGAAATGCTATTGTATTCTATTGTTGTCGCGGTCACCGGTGTCCTTATGGGGCTTGAAGGATTAAATATTTATTCAGTATCAGGAAAACTTACACAGAGCAGGATGTTTTTTTGATCAGTAGCACCTCAATCGTGGGTATCACAGACATAATAGATTTTCATTTGTTATGCAACAGCCGGCTGCCGCTTGGGTGAAGGTTCCACAACAACTATATCATCTTGGCAAGAAGTACTAGCCACAATAATATCTATTCTGGAATCTGGAAACAAACAACATATGTACTTATAAATTTACATTATGTTTTTTTATTAAGGATTTTATCTAATGAAAATATTTACCATTCACTGTATCACCAGCGGTCATTGGGATCAGATAATACAGATTACAGAGAGTTTATTCAAACATAGGTATCAACAGCTGTCTAATCTCCAACTAAAGACTGAACTGCATCATGCATGAGACAGAGCACAGCATGCTGGAGAGATTGGAGACACAAATCCATCTTCTTAGTCGTTTCCTTATCATTTCCTTTATTCGACTTAACCTCAATCTTTAGACATGTATCACTAGTTCAGTAGAACTTCCTTGAGGCTTCTTTGATTGTCTTAACTGTCTGTTTCCAACTCAGACCAAAGAAACAAGGTTTCCAACGAAATCGTGTTTTTATTATAGTAGTATAGTATCCTCAATCCCCATGGGAAAATTTACACTTCTCTCGCGATTCTTTCCGTTGTCTAATATAGCGTCTCGTATATAAACATTTTTTAGTCTACATTCTATAATACAAATCACAAAATATTAGGTAAATTATTCAAGAAACTACTTAGAAGAACATAGAACCATAGAACACTGAAATATTTTCAAATGTCTTGAAAGGTGTCACCTACGATTCGTTTTACGTATTTCATATTCCTTGCATATTAAATATGTGTGTTGTTGAATCAAAACCTTTTGACTCTTTTAAAACAAATCTTATGTAAAACTTTAGTAAATCCATCAATACATACGTCAACTCTATTATTGTTGCTGTTTTTTTCTAATATATTTATGTGAAATTATGAAACTATTGTACTTTTCAATATAAGATTGGGTTAAAATGGAACGTACGACGGAAATTGCGACGTTGCCACTCCGACTGTCAAATAAGGTTAGAGTTAATTATCTGGCGCGTAATTTAACAGAGACGTACGTGGTGGAACCAAAAAAATACATCAGGTGGATTTATATGGCAGATATTTTTATGTGGTAAATAGATAATGGGAGCTTTATCAGGAAGCGGTGAAACAGGCCCTAAGAAACCAAAATAACCTCAAAGTCAATTCAAGTTGCTGTTTACTACAATATACATACAACTCGGTTTTTTCGTAAGATCCTTTGCTTATAATCTGGTAAAATCTCTGTAGGCTGGAACGCAAGGGCGAGAGGCTGATTATTTTATCAGAAAGCAAATAATACCAAAAAATTCTCTACTACGAGTATTAACCAGCTCTTAATGGTTACTCCAGAATGCAAATTAAATTATAGTTAAATTGATAGTTACTTTAACAGAATATAGCAAATAAGGTTTATTTAAATTGATGATTACCAGAAAGCAAACTTAACTATCCTCTTCCTGCAGGTTGGGCTGGTTGGGGCGAATGGGGGGTGTGTTCTCGGACGTGCGGAGGGGGGAGGCAGGTCAGAAGGAGGTACTGTTCTAGAAGCACCTGCGAAGGCTTCGGCGAACAGTACCGAGCCTGCAACGCATTTGACTGTGAAGGTAAAGTACCTTGCTTATACAATAATAAAGACGTGAGTGGAAGAACAAGATAACTAAAATTTTATAGCATGACAATAATAATTACTCTTTTTTCTCTTATAATTCAAACAAACCTTGTAACTTACCAACTTCATCTGGCTAATAAGTATATTATAATATGGCTACACATAAAATAAAGTTTTTTGATTTAAATAATTTTTCCTGCGCTAAAGCATCTTTTTATGCAAAAATGTGGCTACTTTTAAAACTCATGATATTATAAGTTTAAACACTTACGGATTTTGTCGCGGCCAGTCCGCCCGTGACCACGGCCGCTGCAAAGTAGCCGAAACGTCGGGATTAATAAAAGTGCTCCGCGACAAAATCCGTAAGTGTTTAAACTTATAATATCATGAGTGATACTCGCGAAAACTTAAGAAATCATTACTTTTAAAACTGTTACAAACAAACAAACAAATATACTTTATTGTGCACAAATTACAAAAATACTTAAATATAAACAACAAATTATGATAAATCAGACACGTAATAAATGTTTCTTTCATTATTAAGTATGTTGTGAATATAATATAATATTAAACTTATTTTAATGCAAAATCAAATCGAGTATTAGAGTGTTACAAAAAGTCTGTAATATATTTTCAGTCCCAATTATTATAAAACTTAACGTGACTTTTACATCTTTCAATTTCTTATTAATTTATAAGAAAATAGTTTTAAAATTTTATAACATCGTTTTTCATCTGTCATTATCATACAATTAAAGATTGCTAAAGAACATTAAGAAATAACATAATATTATTTACTGTACATTAAACGTATTATTGCCTTAAATAGCTTTTCAATTTAAATGGAAATTGCAAATTATTTTTATTACAAACAGACTAAACTGTGTGTTTAATTAATATTCCAATCTAAATATTAAGCTTTGTTACAGTTGGAATGGAATCTAAATAATTTGGTGACTAAGTTTAATCTACATAACCTAAACCTTTAGGTTTATGTAAATAATCTATTTTCCAAGTATCTTCATTTGACTAAAGATTAATTCAAACAAATCATATTAAAACATTTTCTTAGCTGTAGTCATGAATCATTTCAATTTGTTAATATTTAATTTTATTTTGAGCTAGTGATGAATATCAGCATACCAATTTTAATATTTTGATGCAAAAACAGTACATATTTTTCGTTCCATTAAATTCTGAATGGTTAGATGTTTTATTAAAATCCTATTTTGTAAATTTGTTAGTAGTTTCATAGGAGAAACAGACTGGATCGAACAAGATACGCGATGATGCTAGCCTCAAAACAGAGTAATAGGACTACCTACCGGTTTTTAAAGTTATTTTATTATTTTCGGCTTAGAGTTTTGTGTCTGAGTTCTTTAAGTCGCTCTGTTGGTAGACCACGATGAAATCAAATAGAAAATAAAGATTTTGACAATGCTAAATTTGTAGTGCGCTACTTAATTTATGTTAGCCTTAAGTTATGTTATCCATTGCACTGTTTTTAACCGACTTCCAAAAAGGGGGAGGTTATATTATGTTTGTACTCGTGCTTTCGAAACGAGTGCTAACTTATTATTGTAATCACCGTACTAAATATACCATTAACTGTATTTTTTGTCACCAGGCACAATCAACCCCCTAACGCCGGGAGCCCGACGCAACTTCCACCCGGCGCAGGCCCGCTGGGGTGCGGTGGCGGACAGGCCCCACGCGTTCAGCCTCACCCCCAACTCATACATATGGATCGCGTCGTCAGAGCTGTTCCCCACGGGCACCTTCCCCAGGGAGTTCACATTGTTCATCTCGCTGAGGCTGCGACCTGAGGTAAGAAAGAAATAAGGGTCTAAGGCTGGTTTTAGTGTCACTAAGTCATTCAGGTTTTAGTGTCATAATAAAACAAAAATTTTGACTTTACTTTTACTTTACAAATGTCACGCGGGTCGTCGGTACGGTACGGATCGCTCCGTAGATCGATTTGTATGAAGTTTTAAGGAGTAATGCGGACGGGTCCGTACGGACCCCTCCGCATTACTCTAAAACGCTCCTTAGAGCGTAATGTATATTGCATTTATACGGAGCGATCCGTACCGACGGTCCGCGTGACACTAAAACCAGCCTAAAAGGATTAGGACGAGATGAGAGATGCTAAGTTATGATGATGCTATATCATGATGCCATAACATTATGTTATACATGATCAAGTTAAGCAGTAATCGTGTCAACTCAAAGATAAAGCCCACTTTGTTGTATATTATAATAATAAAGTAAATATGCAAGAAAAAACACATGAACCATAAATAGACTGCAACAAAATTATTATTATGTGTCCTTTTTTATGGCGATCCTTAGTTCGCTTTTCAGTGTAAGTTGTCTATAACATCAAAGAAACTGGAACGAAATATTGTAATTATTATAATTTAAAATAAAATATACTATTAAAGTGAAACTACCTCCAATTTTCAATGCAATATTACCTTTGTGGATTATACTAAAAAGCTTCTTGGTTTTTGCATATCCAATAAAGTTCATTAGCTTAGAATCTAACGTTTTATCGAGCTTTTATCGAAAAATTACTTTCCTTTTGCGCAAAGTGTAAATTTTTAAAAGAAAACCGCATGTTCTAGAAAGCGGTTGCCTCAAAGAAGCCTTGCTTCTTTAAATTTCCAATAAAATATTTACTTTAAATTATAGTAGCTTGCCATTTTTGATGAGGGAAGCCATTTTGTTTTAATAAGCTTTTAGAACCGATCTTAGGATATTTTCATGTAATTGGGTGAAGCTTTCAGCCTTGAGACGTAAATAAAATATCTGATGTTATTTATTTTTGGGTGGTATTATTCTATTACATTTTATACCACTGTCGTGAATAGTATTATGCAATTGGCCTTACCAAGTCATCTATACATATTATAAAACAAAGTCGCTTTTTCCCTCATGTCCCTTTGTTCCCTTTAATCTTTAAAACTACGCAACGGATTTTGATGATTCTTCCAGTGTTAGATAGCCCATTTATTGAGGAAGGCTATAGGCAAAATTTTATCACGCTAAGACTAATATTAGTCTCTTACTAATATTAATCACATTCACTTATTTAGGAGAATGTGGAAAAAACGGGGGAAATTATTTGAAAGGGCTTATCTCGCGAACTACTTTAGCAATTTTTATGTTATTTGGCACAGATAAGAAGTAGACCACGTGAAGGATCATAGGCTTTCGACTTTAATCATTTTTTCAGTGGTTATATATTTTATACCCGTGCGACGCCGAGTCGGGTTGCTAGACATTAATATATTACATTGTTTAACATCAATATAATATTATATCGATACTGCAAATGCAATGCTATAATGCAAACAGTAGGTATACATTATGCAATGAATTCAACCAAACCTTATTGGGCTATGCTTATTTGCATGATGTAATTTGACGACTTCTGTGGCTCAGTTAACCAACGTCAACGCTCAAAACAGAGATTATTGGTCAAATCAAGCCGAGGGCATAGAATATAATGTATTAGTTGTACCAACCGAGGGGACAAAGTATTAATAATAATTATTATAATTTTTTATACAATATGTAAATAAATAACTGGCCATAGACGGACCTCAAGTTGCAGTCGGCTGCTCTAGAGTGGTCGCGTTGAAATTTGTACCGACCGCCCAAGAACTGCTGGAGTGCAATTAGTGGTCCGTGTATTGCGGATATGAATTTAGTATGAAAACTACAGATCGCCGAGCGACAACCGCATTTTGCAGTAAGCTCCGATCGCAAAATGCGGTCCGTCTAATAATGGTCGTCCTTAGGGACAGTATTATGCAATGAAACCAATTATTCTAGGAATGATTCTAAGTAAAAGTGTTCCCGGACAGAAGTTATATAACGTTATAAAACATTGTGTAACACGATAACATTTTATAGCAGCGTGTAACATACGCTACAACATGTCAAAAAATAAACGTGTATAATTACTATTTTGTTATAATTTGTTACAAAATGTTAAAAAAAAATGTTATCTAACGATATATTATAACTTCTGTCTGGGAGCACTTTTACGCTACGGGACGATATCCTTACTAATATTATAAATGCGAAAGTGTATCTCTCTGTCTGTCTGTCTGTCTGTTACCTCTTCAGGCTCAAACCCCTGAACCGATTTTTCTGAAATTTGGCATGGAGATACCTTGAGTCCCGGGAAAAGACATAGGATACTTTTTATCCCGGAAAAATGTACGGTTCCCACGCGATAAACTAATTTTGGCGCAACGGAGTTGTGGGCATCGTCTAGTTATGTTATAAAACCCATCTTTGTTTTAGAGTGGCGGCTACGGCCAGGGGACACTATTCTCTCTCCGCTCAAGACATCGGACGGGGACATTTCTGTCCTTGGAGCTGGCGGGGCGGGGGGCAGCGCGACTCGTACACGCGGGGGCGGGGACATCCCGGTCCATATACTTAGCTGTCCCGCTGTACGACTTTAGATGGCATCACATTGCTATCAGGTAAGTATTTTTGGATGAACTAAGGGCCAATTCAGATCGCAACGCGACGCGTGTACGCATTTCTAAATTTGTACTGAATTGACAGATTTCAATTGCGTGAGACGTCTTGTTGCATCTGTTAAATCCATTACAATTGACTCTTATGGTCAGAAACTTAATTGTACAGAACGGTTGTAAAGTCATATAATGGTGCGTCCACATTTGTATCATTTCCGCGATCAGATCTCCGTCGCGTATCATCAAAGCGTGTCAAAATGATACGCGTATCATGATACGCCCCGATCGCTATTAACCGCGTCTCTGATACGTGTCATATCAAACACTCGCATGATCGGCAGAATGATCTAATAGGCGTCCACACTATGATACGCATACTTGATACGGCGCGATGATCGCGACGGAGATCTGATCGGTGATCTTATCGCGCAAATGATACAAATGTGGACGCACCGTAAGTGAAGTTGTAAAATTTTATGGGTTTTACAGCTAGACTTGTAAACGCAAGTGTTTTTATCATGACAGCTGTTCAAATAAAAAGTTATTACCTTCATTACTAGAGGCGCAAATAAATGTATCTTTTCACAGCTGATTTAGCTTCATCTAAAAAGACGCTTGTAAGTGCACGGTGTCCATGGTCTACAATGAAATGTACTATTAGAGAAGTTGGTTCATAATATTATGCAGATGGTGGACCTACTTATTTTGGTCGCGTTATCTCAAACCCAGCCGACACATGACGACTTACATTAATTAGGTATAATCTGACCAAATGACGTAGGTCTTTCAGCTGTCCATGAATCAATTTCTTCGATGGTAGAATGTTTATTAAAATATTATGTTTATTTCGACTAATCTGCACTGGAGTGTCGTTATCATGTGTATACATTAGGCATTGAAATATTTTTTACGAATAGTTACCTCTTAGTATAATATTATAAGTTTAAACACTTACGGATTTTGTCGCGGAGCACTTATATTAATCCCGACGTTTCGGCTACTTTGCAGCGGGCGGACTGAGGTGACAGGTGTCCAATTTCTTGAAGTAAAACGGAACGCAAATAGAAATTGATGAGTCGTCGGGTAGTTGGATAATTTCAAGAAATTGGACACCTGTCACCTCAGTCCGCCCGCTGCAAAGTAGCCGAAACGTCGGGATTAATAAAAGTGCTCCGCGACAAAATCCGTAAGTGTTTAAACTTATAATATCATGAGTGATACTCGCGAAAACTTAAGAAATCATTACCTCTTAGTATGTTTTCCCAAATAATTTCATGAATTTTACTCGCTAACCTACAAAAACTAGCGCGCATTTAAAACTAAATCCCACTAAACCCTAGAGAGAACGCTGACGCAATTTACCGTCGCTATAAATTACCGAAACTTTTTATACCTGACTAACTCCGGGCTAATCAGATCGCGCGGATCATTGGATCATCCCGTTTTTGCCGGGTGCTCCATCGGCCTGGGGAACTCATTTACCGGTGACGGATTTGAAACTTATCCGATATTGATTACATAGAGTACAAACTATAGATAAAGCTAGATAGTTTTACAGGTAGATTACGCACTCTACCTGTAAAACTATCTAGCTTTCTGCTGTAGCGTTTGAGTAAATGCGCAACGTTGAATCTAGGCACACAGAAAACTCACTTTTTTTTTCTTATAAATAATCAAACTAAATGTCCTATAAAAATTATTAACCATACCATTATAATTGCTATTATAATTGCTGACCTATGAAAATATAATAAAGATATCAGGCACATATCGTTATACTTAAAACTGTACACTATCAAAATCGTTAATTTTTAGTTTCATTTTACTACATTGTAGTCGTTTCAAGAGGGACTGATGCAACGACGTGTATAAATTTAATGAACCATCGAAGAAATTGATTCATAGGCATTTGACAGATCAACGTCATTTGGTCGTATTATGTCTATTCAATGTAATTCGTGAACGTGATACTCGTATTATGTTAGCTGGGTTTGACAAAACATGACCACTTTATGTAGGTACGTCCATCTATATGTCTCTGATAGTTTATCAATTTAATTTAGTGATAATCTTAATATATATATTTCTTGTGTGCGTGTGTATGTGACTGAACTCCTCCTAAACGACTGGACCAATTTTGATGAAATTTTTTGTGTGTGTTCAAGGGGATCTGGGAATGGTTTAGATTCACAATTTTGTCCGCTGGACAATGTTTTTTTAATTAATTTTTAATTTATTAGTAGTTGTTGATTTTGGAATGTTTTACATTGGATCCGACAGTCGGCTGCCATCGCAGTGTCAAATTTTAAATAATATTCGAATTCGGATTTTAATTTTAGTCTGTCCGACAGTTAGCGCTTCGACCAAATTTAAAAAAAATACTTTATATACTTAATATGGCAAAGAAACGTTTGCCGGGACAGCTAGTTATAAAATAAAGATCAAACATGTGCTAGTCTGTACAATTTATGACATGTCATTAGATTTAAATTTTAAAATTAGAATTAATGTCAGCAATCAGCATGCTGTCGCTTGCGTAGCATCTTGCTTGGAGCTACGTCGTAGCTTGCTACGAATTCGTAGAGCGTTGCTACGACGTAGCTTCGTGGCATGAGTTGACGTACACTATCTTAAGATTTGTTGATTCAGAAAACGAATTTAGAAATTACCCTAGGAGAATACTTTATTAGTATTGCCTCGTCATAACAACTCTTCTATTTTCCATTAAAAAACTAAAGCTAATCGTATAATCAACAAGTTTTGAAAAGCGCAACATTCTATTTTCTACTAAGTTAGCTATGAATAGGGATTCCTATCGGCATCCACGATTGAATCGCTTTGAAGTCGTTAATCAGCGAGCCAGAAAGTTCTTTCATCGCTTAATGCTAGTTTTAATTAACATAACTTAGTTCATAAATATTTATAATAATCTCAAAAGAATTGTATTTTAATTCCAGTTCTGAATGCAGTGGGTAATATTGAAATAATGGGAAAATAATTTATTAGGGTTTCATTCTTGTTTTATGTATTCATTATTTATATATATTTATGTGTTTTATGTATTTTTAACGAATACCCGATACTTTGTTTTATGCAATTTTTGCGATGCTATCGATGAGATTAATCAATAAACAATTTTAATGCCAATAACATTTGACTTTCAATAAAATTTTTAAATCTGACGCCTGACTATAATGTATTTTTCTTTCATTTTATTTATGTACATAATTCCAAACCAATACAATAGACTACAGCACCATAGCTATGGCTTCCACTTTAATTAATAGTATTGTAAGAAACGTACAAGTATAGAAGTAGTAGATGGTAACCCAACTGTAAGCTCGGTTAATCAATCTCAAATATTTCCCCCTCAAACCGACCCACTTGTGTCAAACTAACTAATCTATCCTCCTTCCTTAGTGTACACGATGACAGCACGGTACGTGTCCACGTAGACTGCCGGTGGCTGCGGACTGACGTGCTTGGCCGGCACGCGCTCGACACGCCGCGCGACGCCGACCTTATCATAGGATACCTGTTCTCGGTGAGTGTACCTGTTTTTCTGAAAGTGTATGGAAAAGTATACCAGTTCTTGGTAAGTGGACCTGGTTGCCGACAAGTGCAGTAGTTCTTGGCAAGTGTACCTGGTTCCTAACGGTTTTCGACACGCCGTGCAACGCCAACCTCGTCGTTCTCTGTGAGTGTAACTGGTTCCCCGTCAGTGTATCGATTCTTGGTATGTGTGCTTGGATCCCAACAAGTGTACCGGTTCTTGGTACATGTACCTGTTTGGGGCAAGTGTAAACTCAACGACACTTGAGTCGACGTAGACGTGGCCGGCATGTGCTCGACACGCTACGCGACGCTGACTGAAGTCAGGTACACTTACCAAAAACAGGTATTCTATGATGAGTCATAGGATACCTGTTCTCAGAAAGTATACCTGGTTCCTGAAAAGTGTAACAGTTCTTAGTGCACCTGTGCTCGTTATCAACGACGGTACTTGTTTTCGATAAGTGTACATGGTCTCGACGAGATATACTCATTACTCGTTCTCAACGATTCTAATTCTTCCAATGTCGTTAAAATTGGCAAGTGAAGCTAAGCTCGGCAAGTGTACTATAACATCCAAGGCTCGCGACAAATTGATGGGGCCTCATTGGTAAAAATCGTCACGTTAATTATAAAACAATGTATAAAAAATTCTGACCTCACGGCCGCCTCTGCCGGGGCCCTTTAGAGTCGAGGTCCCGTGGCTTTTTGCCAGCCCTGCCCTCCTATAGTTACGCCACAGCTGTATTCAGGATAATCTAAATATAAAACTCAAAGGTAACTGACTGACATTGTGATCTATCAACGCACAGCCCAAACCACTAGACGGATCGGGCTGAAATTTGGCATGCAGGTAGATGTTATGACGTAGGCATCCGCTAAGAAAGGATTTTGATAAATTCCAACCCCAAAGGGTTAAAATAGGGAATGAGAGTTTGTATATAATAGTACTTCTTGACGCGAGAGAAGCTGCGGGCAATAGCTCGTTTGTATAATATAAGAGCGCTGAAATCATTCTCAGGGAGCGTACTTATTATTTTCGGTAAACTGTAGAACATACATACCAAGAACTACCCGGGAACCTCCACCACAAACTTAATAAGTCTGGTAATTCTCGGTAGATATAAATGTTGGCTACAAGTGTAAATATCTCCACGAAGGTTCCAGGAATGTATATTCAAAGCTAATTTATTGTGTAAATGCAGCTAAGTGTACCTAGTGGTTCTTCAAAACTTAAATTATGTGAAATAATATTATGTTCTTAGATTAAAATTTAACTACTGATATTTAAATTGGTAACAGTGATTACTTAGTCTGGAAATTTACGAGTAATTTATTTAAACGTAAAAGTGAGTCACTCTGTCTGATACCTAAAGAGGTATTCTTCAAATTCTTTAATAACCATACAATAATATACAATATATTAAAAGCTAGGTACTCGTAGCGTACATAACGTCGTCTAACCCCATGCTAAGTTAAAACTTGTGTTATGACAATCAGACAACGGATGCACGCCGAACAATTTTAACCTGATATAATATATTATTTACACATTCACACACACAATCACACTACACTTTATCATGTAAAGTCTCTTTCGGCGACGTGATGCGCGCTTCGTTCGGGAGCCTCCCCCGGAACCTTCGGTAAACTACATCGGCGGGCCAGAACTCCTCCGCCTCGAAGATGGATAAAACTTAAGCTGTATATTATATTATTGCAAATCTAAATCTAGTGTAAAGACACTAGCTGATTTAGATTTTGCTATAGTATTCTGAATCAATGAAATAGGCACAGGACATACAGCAAATCGTAAGTTTTCGCGAGAAAGACGACTTTCGGCGAAATGAAATCGCTTTTAGTTAGTCATCGGTCTTTGTCACTATTCCTTCGATCGTGGATTCTTCAAAATCTATTGTTATTCTATTGTTGTCGTGATCACCGGTGATCTTATCGGGCTTGATAGGTAAATTTCAATAATAATCTTATACCTTTAAACGAGCAATTCTTGTATAAATCGGACTTCTTCGGAATTTTTTGGAATTTCGGAATTCTTGTATGCTCGGAATCGGCTCCAACGATTTTCATGAAGTTTAGTATATAGGGGGTTTCGTGGGCGATAAATCGATCTAGCTAGGAATCATTTTCATTTCATTTCATTCAAATGTCATTTTATGTGTGTTTTTTTAATTTTTTTAATACCGAGCTAAGCTCGGTCACACAGATAGTTATTATTTATACGTTATTTATACGACTAATCAATACTGTTTATTATCTTTATCCTGATCAAATATTTTTAATATAAACGAGCGAAGTCACGCGTAGAGCCAATCCAACGCTTGGGATACGGTTAATATTGATTTAGGCTGTGTAAATTCCCTAATACGTCGTTTATTCATATTCCCCATTCTGCGTAATTGAGTTTAGATGTAGGATTATGTGTTCCAGAGTTTATTGCGACGTTTCGTGTTATGTGAACATTTTATGTCGACGACTGTGTAATGTTTGCACAAAGATGTTTTATACGATATCCTTAGAGATAAAGATTATGAAAGAGGAGTTTTTTATGGACTCTAAAGGAATAAAAATCCTAATGAAAGAATAATAATTCTGACGAAAGAATAAAACTCCCATTAGATGATGCCTATTAGCTTTATAAACTAATACTACTAATAATACTATTCAACAAATTTTCAACTTTTTTTTATCTGAGTTTCTACTATGTAATTATAATTCCTTGTTATATAAAATAAAATTAAATTTTTGGATCACATCTCATTTCCGAGATAAATGCAATTATTCTAACATATTATTTTCTAGCAAAATCATGCTCATACGTTAGGTTTTTTTGATGTTTTAATTAAAAAGGGGGAGATTTCTTGGTGCAGCTGGCTTTACGCTTGTATTAAGATCCTGGAGATTCACTAATAAGGCTCCAACAGTAATCTGCTAGCATAATAGGCCCCATCTTGGAAAAAAATTCAGCCGTATCTTCATAAAAGCGGTTCCCATGTTCATGGCTAACTGATCCCATATTTTCGGGCAAAAAGTCCAAGTGCGAATTAAGTAAACGACATAAAACATTCCTTTTTAATTTTAAAATCCAACTTCAGTTTTATTTTTGGCGAAAGTTAGCGGATTTGTTGTGAACGAGAAAATTCTTTGTCACATCAATAAAAGCTTCCCCTGCTTGTTTTTCAGTATAATTAAGAGTAAGTTAATGTAAAAGATGAATCTTCGATCGGCTTTCTTGTACCCTATCTACGAATAAGATTTGATTTTGACTTTGATTTTCACCTAACTAAGCTTTAGAAACTTGCTAGAGAAATTGTAATGCAGTCAAGTGTTTTACAAAAATATTTATAAAACCTCATTTTATATGTTACGGTAGCAAAATATTTAAGTCGGGCTCAATCAATGAATGTTAACAAATAAGTTAGGACTGCTAACATTCACGCATATCAAATAAAATTTCATCAATTAAACTAACGTATAAAGTAAGTTTTGTTCATAAAATAATCTTATTTTCAAAATACCAGCTACATAAACATCAAACTTACGTCCACGTTACAGAAAGTTTGAATTCATATTTCTCAGTTTCTAGATGTGATATCGAAATAAAATGCCTACATATATTTATTAGTAGTCAACCTCGATAAGAAAAGATATGTACCAAATCAGATTTTTTTTAGTGTTGAGTAGTGTAATTGTCGCAAGACAGCCACGGGCTGCTTAATTTTTTTCCGCAATAAGAAAATCTAGTGCAAAGCCTTGAAAAAATTGGTATGGCGTCTTATTTTTTTTTTTTTTTTTTTATTTCAATTACAAAAAAAAAATCACACAGTATAGTTCCTATTTTTTGAATCGCTTACAGTAGCCCTACGAATATTATATCAGATTTAAATATACAGGCTCTAACAAAACTAAGTGACACTGAGTACGCATTGGTCCTCTATACAGAGTTCACTGTGAAAGTAGCAGCGCTGAAAGAATACCTTTTTTACTTTTGTATGGAAAAATTCATGACGCTAGCTCTATGGCGTCCATAGAAATCACAAAAATTTACTTATTATATGAGTGAACTTAGATAAGGGACACATACACCCCCTAAATTATCACTATCTTTTGTTACACCTTTAACGAATATTTAAATAAATCCTTAGATGTATAGACGTATATAAATAAACATAGTTTATAAATAAACTTAATTTAAAACCTTCAAACAAGTCCCTAAATTAATTATTATCGTCTATTGAGTATAATGTTTGCTCATCGAAGCAGATACACCAAATCGTCGGAATCAAACGCACAATATCGACAACAAACTCTGTTTGGAGGTAATTGCTTATTAGGCCCAATTACGTATTTAATTAGCTGATTAAATCCCATTCACTGGGGGAAATAAATGGTGAATAGATTTCATGAATAGCTTTGTGTATTAGCAGTCTATTATAAGTGTATTATAAGTCATTAGGAGTCTATTACGAGAATATTAGATCTTTGATACGTAACTGTAAGACCATTTTGCTAAACGTAATTATCTATGCTAATTATAAAGTGGAAAAGTTTGTTTTAAGTTGAATAAGCTTCGAAAGTACAAGGCCGATTTTTATTATATTTAGCACAAAATATAGGGTAGGCCATGAGGAAGGAGTTGGAGAGATTTTGTTGCAGGAAAATATACGATTACCGCGTGATATACTGTTCCTAAACGGTCGCAACACCTTCTAGTACTACAATCTCGTATTTGGACGACTGTATTTCTTTAAGACGGACGAACACTATTGTGCGCTTTTATAATTTCGAACGTCACGTAATCGTGAACGCCGACTTCCACAATAAAACGTTGGGTACGTTAAAGGCCTACTGTCAAAACATTAGCCTCCAATCGTGATACAATAATTCCATGAATCGTGCTTCCGGGCAATGTGTTTTAGACCGCAGCTAATAGTGAACAATATCGCGTAACAACGGTTCCCGCATTATAGCGCGAAAGTAATAGGTCGTAAGTCCCAAAACTGTTTTTTGATGATTACTTAAAAACTAAATACTATACTAATATTTCCTTTAGCTATTATTTTATAAAGTGTGTGATTGTAGTAGTGCAAGTTATTTAATGATAGTAACTCAATAAGTGTAATAGATATTTATTGAAATGCCCAAAAAGATTCATAATTTCGAAAAATAAAACTATCGAGTCAAAATAAGTGAATCGTGTTTTCCGTTAGCTAAGTATCAGATAAATATACAATGATTAAATAAATCTCAATATTATTTGAGTCAATCGTCTTTCGGGATTGTAATACTTATTAGAAACACACAATACACAGGAAAATTGCACAGCCCGCTCTTAAATGCCCTTTTGATTAATTTACGCACCGCGGACGTTTTGTGCGGTTCAGAAGAGTGTAGATGTCGTGATGTCCTCTAACGTGCACGTTAAAAAGTTATCGTCGACGGAAATTTAAAAGCGTCTTCATATCACACGTACATTCTTCTCTGCCAAAAGCATATATAAGGTTATAAAAAAAATGCAAAGAGGGAAGTCGCCCGGTCATGATGGTCTCAGCATCGAACATTTTAAATTTGCTGGAGTACACTTGCTAAGAGTTCTGGCCATGTTATTTAATTTATGCCTGTGTCACTCATATCTGCCAGATCTACTAATGCGTACCGTAGTGGTGCCGATAGCTAAAAATAAAACGGGAGATTCGTCCGACAAAACTAACTATCGGCCTATCTCACTCGCCACTATAACAGCTAAGGTGCTTGATAGCCTATTGAACGGTACTCTTGAACAGTTTATTCATTTGCATGATGCGCAGTTTGGGTTTAGGGCAGGTCTGTCAACTGAAACAGCTATATTGAGCCTGAAACACACCGTCAGCTACTACACAAAGAGAAAGACGCCAGTATACGCCTGTTTTTTGGACCTGTCCAAGGCATTTGACCTTGTACACTATAATCTCCTGTGGAAGAAGCTGGAACGAGCAGGGGTACCCCTTGAAACTATTTCTCTTCTAAGGTACTGGTACTCAAATCAGACCAACCGAGTGAGATGGGCCGGTACTCTATCAGACGAGTACAAACTGGAATGTGGTGTGAGACAAGGTGGATTGAGTTCTCCAATCCTGTTCAACCTATATATCAACCAGCTCATAGAGCGACTCAGCAGCACACATGTTGGATGCTTCATAGATGGCATTAGTATGAACAATATTAGTTATGCAGATGATATGGTGCTGCTGAGTCCCTCGATAGGTGGCTTGAGGAAACTCCTGCGCATATGTGAGTCATACGCAGAGGAGTGTTCCTCTGCGTATGACTTACATATGCGCAGGAGTCTTAAATATAATTCTAAAAAGAGTGAATTGCTGATTTTCAAAGCAGGAAAGAATTATCCTGAACATGTTCCTCCAGTGTATCTGAATGGAGTTGCCTTAGAGCGCGTACAAAAGTTTAAATATCTGGGTCATATTGTGACCGATGACCTCAGGGATGACGAGGATATGGAGAGGGAACGTAGAGCTTTAGCAGTTCGAGGTAATATGCTCGCCCGTAGGTTTACTCGTTGTGCAACACGAGTTAAGATTCTGTTGTTTAAAGCTTATTGCCAGTCGTTTTACTCGAGTGCCCTATGGGTTGGGTATAAGAATCGAACCTGTGACACTCTGCGCGTCCAGTACAACAATACTTTCAGAATGCTGCTGGGGCTACCGTGGCGCTGTAGCGCTTCTGGTATGTTTGCCTCTGCGCGCACTGACGGTTTTAAAGCGGTAATACGCAAGAAAACAGCTTCTCTTTTCCAGCGTCTACGAAAATCCAACAACAGCATTCTGAAAGTCATTGCAGATAGATTTGACTGTCCTATCCAAGAACATTGGATAAGGATAGTTATAGGAGTAATTTAAGGAGTAATTTAAGTAAAATTATTACTAACATTGCTAACATATTTATTATATTTTTGTTGTTATTTATTATTATCACTATCATTTTGTAACTAACACACTGAAAATAATATGGGCACTTTGTCTGAAATAAAATGTTTCATTCATTCATTCATTCATATTATATTTCCATACATTTTACTTCCCTGTGTTATCGTTTTACCGCGGACGTCGACGATATTACCGCCACGTCCAAAATTATAAAGGGATGTGTATTGTGTATGCTACCGTAAAGTTATAAATACCGTTAGGTTAATTAGCGTGGTTTTAAAAGCCGATATTGTATACGGAATACAATTTAATTGATTACAATGTCACTAATAATTATAACAGATTTTCATTTTCTCCAAAACGGTGTTCAGTGATTCGTTCTGACTGTAAACCTTTACAATTTTAAGGACGCCCACTATAAAACTTAAAATAATGTCCACCATATTTTAGCATCATGGTTTTCGAAATAGTTCACGTCAGAATATCCTTTGTTGTTATAAAATAACTGTGACCGCAATATATGCACCTGAGCTTCCTTTGACACCACCTTGTTAGTATTAACATATTCACGTCGTTATTGTCATTACAAAGATACCTTTTGCATATGAATACGGTGGGAGTAAACCAATGTAGAGTTTTGAGGTTAGAAGGCATTGCTTTTACTGGCATATAAATAGATTTGATTTGCAAAAGGAAATTGTATTAAAACGACTTTCTTTACGAATTATCCTTGATTTTAAATGCACGTTACCTTAAACTATGCAACATATCTTGCCATATCGTAAAACACTTTGCGTTGATTTTATCAAAACTAGTTTCTCTTTGCGATAACGTAACGGAATAAATATTATGCAGCCTCACACTTAAGACTATGTCCTTCTCAGTATCTATAAGTGATGTATGAACATTTTATCAAAACGTGTCCACTGCCTAGCCATTAACGCATGATATTATACGACAAATGTAAAGGATATTATCAGTTTTATAATTTGTTTTTTGAAAAGCAAAAGTATGTTACCGGCAATGCATATTATATGGCACTTAGTAATTTTTGCCTTTCAAGCGTTACATTATTTACGCAAGCCTGACAAAAAATGTTTCACCAGGGGGAAATAAAATTTGCGGTGAATCTACAGTCATGAATAAAATGCCTATAAAATTACGCCTAACGTATGGCATGGCGTATTTAATAGCAACAAACATTTTGTTGGGACGTACACTGGCGTGTGAAAAAATTTAACATTATTTTCTTTTCCAAAACAACAGATTAAGTAAAATATAAGAAAAATTAAAAATTGTATAGTCACATTTAAAATAAAGCATTTAATGAATTTATAAGCAAGATAAAGAAATCTATAGAATTATAATGATAAGACCTGATAAAATATTATTATTTAAAAGATTCCTTCTTTTGCAGGTCAGTGTGTTGTAACTCAAAATTAATGGTTTCAACAGGTCGCTTTATATTTCATATTCTCTTTTATACCACTACATCATATTTATGTATATTAGTGTTACGGATACGGACACGTGGTGCCATCTAGCGTCAGGCCAGCGAACCTACCAAGGGAACACAGGCAACGTAAATGCCCTACTCGCTACTAGATGACGCTAGGTGTATGTACCTACGAGTACTTTCTAGAAATATCTGATACTTGTTTACGCATATCGGGTTTATTCTGGGATGTTCCGGAATTTTCTGAGATTCGATCCGGCCCGTATAAATAGTCGCAGACAGTCGAGCCGGCAATTCAGTTTTATCTGAGCTATCTTCGAGGCGACTTCGGAGCGAAAATAAGTGATCAATAGTGAGTGATTGTGATAGTGACTCGGCTACGACCTAGGACAGTGATAGTGCTCAGTGATTTGGATCTAGTGCTTAGTGTTTGGACTCAGTGATTAGTGTGAGCTAGTGTTTGTGAATAAAGTCTTCAAGAGAGTCACCAGGTCTTTCTATCCGAATCTTCGAACCCTAGCACGTAACATTATAATCATGTACATTTTTTTGAAACAAAGGCTTAAAGTGGTTGCTTTTAACGTATAACTGCAGTAAAACTTCAGTTAAATTATAGCACTGTAAAAAGCCGTTTTACATTTTATTTAACATTTATTTTAATTTACAAGAATATGAATTTAATAGAAGCCTACTGTAAATGGTTTGCCACAGTGAACGTTTAATATTTGTTGCAATAACTTAACATACTTAATATTAGTTTTACTCTTTTATCACGCGGAAACTGTCCATTTTCCGGGATTAAAATTATCCTAAGTCTTTTTCTGGAGCTTAAAGTTTCTCTATACCAAATATTAGATGAATTGGTTCAGTGTTTGCGGGGCGTGAAGAGGTAACAGACAGACATTTATATTATTAGTATAAAATGTACTGAATGGGCTTTCATTCCACTTGTAGTATGGAACAAACGTAGTTTTTCCCTGGAAATGACGGGTAAATGAAAAATTACGTTTATCGAGAACCGTCAGAATTCCGGATGGCCTTGAACATAACATTACCATGATAACAATAGTAAAGCTTTATTTTCTTGTCAACAGGGAGACTTGGAGCAGATGGTTCTAGTGCCAAAGGCGGGGCAGGCGCACAAGCAGTGCTCGAACCAGATATTTGGACTATCACCAGCCGTTACAATGCAGGACCGACAAAACGGTTAACGCGGTAACAAATATTTTCGCTGTGAGTTGAAATGGAACTTGTATGTCGGTTGGTATGTTGTGTGATGTACGAAATAATTCGTAGAATATTATTTAAGTGTTTTGCAATCGTATCTGATTTTCAAATTGAGTCATTTATGTTTTTTTATTCGAACGAATACAACTAGCGATACTGTTAATATCGGATGAAAAAAAATTTGTTGAATATTATAAAGATGAGAACCAAATTTTAACGGAGATGCACTATGTAACGATGTATTAAATCCCGAATCGATTCTGTCTTGAAAAGGATGAACATTAAAGTTACAGCAATAAAATTTTGAAAACTGTAAAATACTTATTAGTTAATACTTATTAGTTAGTCTTTTAAAGGTCAATGTGTACGCTTTTACAATAAAATCCCAAAATACGTTCAAGATCTTTCCGTTATAAATTTAAAAAAGTAGTCAAATAACGTTTGTGTGCCAAAAGGTGAATGATTTCATAAACGACGGCACATCTTGGGAGTAGGATGGCTGCTTGCAAGGCTACTTCTACATTATTTTATGACTTGCAATTATGTTTGTATGTTGACATTGTATAATTTTAAGTTACAGCATTGTAAAATTTATTTTAAAAGATTAATTTTTTTCTCACTTTTTTTGGTAAATAAAGTGGGCCCCCTGCGAGTTTCTTACGCCGGTTCTTCTCGCCGGGTTAGTTCCCGAGCCGGTGGTAGGCATCATGTAGACTTTCAGAAAATATTTGCAAAAATTTATTCTGAATAAAAATTTTTGAGTTTTGAGTTTTTTTTTCGAGTTATTAATAACACTAAAATAATAATGTTCTTAGAATTTTGTGTACTAATAAAGTAAGATTAGTCCTTATTTATTAGATCTTGTATGTAAGCTAACATCATTTATCGTAAAATCTAAAAATTAGATCATGTAAACTCGCGCAGTTTTTTTGGCCTAAAGTGTACATACGTTCATACTCATTGTAATTAAACATTTAATATTAATTGTGATAATAATTTCAGTATTGTGTATTAAAAGCCATTTCTAGATTGTATCAGAGTCATTGTTTGAGTGTTGTTTTCTTAAATAATGAAAATATTTAAGAAATTTTAGTATTTTCGAAAATATTAAAAGCGGCTAAGAATGCAGTTGCATTATAATGCGAGATGGCATACAAAAAGGTTGGTTTGGTTAGCAATATATCTTGTCATAATATGACAATGAGAATTGAAATAGTTTTTACTTCTCTCTGTGATCACATAAATTGTGATTTGTATGGTGTCAAAACAGCGCATTTAGTGACAAACAATAATTTTAACTCGACGGCATACTTTTCGCTTACGTGCTAACCGTGTAAAGTGACAAAATCTCATGCTGAAAGGCCTTATTCTCGACTCGAATGACGTGTCGAGCGCAGGTTGTCGGTCGCAGCTGTAGCTCTTCCATGAGTTTAAAGCTATAGTTTTAAATGTAAATTTTTAGTGTGGCGATTTTAGTTCCGCAAGTGACCGCTAGAGGCGCTGTAAAATTTGCCATACTAAAAATTTACGTAGTCGGTATCGAGTATCGATAAAAAAACTATAGCTGTAAACTCATGGTAGAGCTATAACTATAATACCCCCGCTCGAGTAGTATAGTTTTAAATCAAAGAGACATTCAAGACATAATGAGAGCCAATGAGCTCCCAACTCGGATGGATTTCTCAAACCTTAATTTTTCAAAGCCATAATATTGTATATTTAAATAGATTTACTTACATAGTAACTAGACTGCGAGATGTTTCTAGTGTAAAAGCGATGTTTATATTCAAACGATAAGTAAATAAATTGTAAATGACATTTATTTTATTTCCATTCCCATCTTCTGAGTATACATCAAACAGTGTTTGCTAGTTCACATGTTAAAGATAGTAATTAATCTCCGGGATAGGATACTTAGTAACATTCTCGTAAGCTATCGAGTATGTTAACCATAATAGAGGAAAATGTAGCCCTCAGGGGTGATGAACTTATTAAGATGAACTGAGACGGTACAAACAAAATTGTAATCAAAAACGACACAAAAAGGATATGAGTGAAAAGCCTTATAGAAGCCGTATTATAATAAAAAACAAAACTTTATTTAGGTGTAATGTTAGTCTTTGTTAGAAAAACTCATTAGTATTTTAATATTTAATTATTCTGGTAAGTAACAAACCACATCAATGTTAAAAAAGTGCCACACTAATGGCTACACAGCTGTAACGGATGTGGCCAATCAGAGCTCAGTTAGCTGTAAAGAGTTTCGGCGGAATTTCTTTTTACACAAAATAATTAACATTTTTACAATCAGGGTATCTATCGCAAAACCTTATATTTTTGGGACAAAATAGCTTAGGACTTAAACATCACCACACACGATTCAGAGCGGCTTGGTAGGAACTGCCTAACAAACAGAAATATCATCAAGCAGACAGAATATTATCAATATATAGAGATCAACTACGATAACATGGCCCGCCCCTCCAAAATTCAAAACGTTTGAAGTGCGATTGTCATGCGCGGTCGGCTAGGATTACTTGACAAACAAATATTGGTAACCATATATAGTGACATTAAGTAAAATATGACGATTAATATTATCGTAATATTTTACATAATGTCACTATGGTTAACAAGATTTGTTTGTCAACTAATCCTAGCCGACCGCGCATGACAATCGCACTTCAAACGTTTTGAATTTTGGAGGGACGCGCCATGTTATCGTAGTTGATCTCTACCTCTACGGATTACGAATGAAACACAAACTAAAGAACACATTTAGGATCCAGTGGCTTCAAGATATTGTGAGTGCGCGTAGATCGGAACGCAAATAATAATTGACGAATCTGCGGGTAGTTGAACAATTTCAGCGAGTTTGACATTTGTCACCGCAGTGCAACCGTGACCGGCCGCTCGAAAGCAGCCGAAACGTCGGAGTGAGTGCTCCGCGACAAAATCGGTTGGTAAGTGATTTTATCCTAATTTGTGTAATACTCGCGTAAATCTAGAAAATCACTATAATATTATTACGAAGTCTAAAATAATAGGATCTAAGTAATATTTTCGTGCTAGAGACAGCGCCAGCATAGACAGTAAACAAAAAAGACGGTTGGAGAGAAGTTCGAGTCGAGTTCGACTCGAACTCGACTCGAACTCGACTCGAACTCGACTCGAACTCGACTCGAACTCGACTCGAACTCGACTCGAACTCGACTCGAACTCGACTCGAACTCGACTCGAACTCGACTCGAACTCGACTCGAACTCGGTTGTCTGTAAAGTTGGTTTACTGACGATAGTCAAACGTGACAACGTCATAGCCTTAAATGGAACGCCTCAGAGCGAGGTAACGCCGCATATTGCGTCATGTTTTTTCGTACGCGCAGCCCATATTGAATTATAAGACGTTGTCACGTCAAAAGTTTTGTTCGACGTTTGACAACTGCTAGTATTCTGAATTCTGATATACCGTGTGCAACTTTTCGAATTTTTGTCTTGTCTGCATGTGCTAATGGCAAAATCCTCTCTGACTGTACCATTGGTACTTTATCGTTGGAGGAGTAAATTAAACACAGAACACTGTATCTCTGCACACTCTACTATCGGCTGCGGCTCTGGAGCAAGTGGGCGACAGCTCTCACGTCTGGCGACCATCTTGTCCCCAGCCTGGCCCTGATTGGTAGTAAGCGACCATCTAAATTAAGAAATTTTAAAAATAACCCTCGATTCATAGATCAAAATAGACAAGACCAAATTGTTCTGCACTGAGTAGACTGATAATAATAAACTACAGCTAATAACACCTTCGATAATGTCAGCTTTCGACCAGAAATAATTAGATCGAAGTCGGTCCAGACGTTTGGATGCCACGATACACGGACACACACACAGACAAAAAGACAGACACGTCAAACAGCTGCAAACTTATAACACTCCTTTTTTGTCAGAAGTAAAAAAACAACGATGCTGCTAAATATTAATTCCGTCGACTGTACCTGACATGTGTTGGCATCACGCGGAAATAATAAAACACACTTTCATCCCTCCCGAGAACGCGATCCTATATCCGGTTAAGTAGGTGACTTCCGGTTTCCTCTTCTTACCGAGTTCCTTTGGACAACCCGATAATACAACCCGAGTTACTTCAGGTGTAGTTTGAGGAGTTTAGATAAGTAGTGGTATTATCCTACCCTTTAGTATTAGGAAAGTAATTTTATGTATAAGCCGACAAAATTTACTAGGCAGTATGCTATGTTCCACCAAATTATAAGCATTTGGTAATGTCTCTTGCCCCTCTAAAATCAATACAGTATTTATGCTGTTATAAATAATTATAGAGATAACGACTTATATTCAACAACACCACTTGTTAATATCTTCATGTAAAATAATTTCTATATAATCCCAAATAATATTAGTTTTTTTTAAATTAATTAAAGCTAAATTTATGAATTCGTGATAAATAAAGTATGTAGACTGCACTATGCGAAACGGAGCTATAGCTATGTCCACATAATGCAATTTCATCTTCAATTTTCGTCATCTTCTTTTTATTCAACTTTCGTTTGGCATATTATTCAATAATTGAATGCGTCAAAATCCACCCGCATTGAAAGAAAAGTGTCATAGCGAACGCTACGATTTCAATGCGCGTCACGGGCATGCCTCACGTTCGCTGCTGACTGCGCTATAACGCATGCCCTTGATGAACAAAAAAGGCCCAGTGTGGACAAAGCTAATGCGATACAACAGCTGTATCGCAGTGTTGCTGTGATGCAGTGTAGTGTGGTCTCACCTTCAAGAAAAACTAAAGTTCTAACGATTCACGCTACCTTGAAAAAGTGGGTACTTTTTCGATATTAGCAAGATTAAAACTTCCACTCCCATAGAGCAAGAATGAAAAATTCAAGCGGCTGAAAGTATTAAAAAAATAGAAAAATATTTCCGCAAAAATACGTTTCACCCTTGTCAGGAGAGATGGAGGATGTGACAAGTGAAACATTGAAGCGAGCGTACTGATTTTGTATTCAGACCGTACTTGTTAGGAAAAAATAGAAAAAAGAGCAGGTAAAAGTGGTAACTGGCAAGTATACAGATTTTGACAGACTTCTAATGCAAATTATTGTTAAACACAGAATTTCCATTGTCCAGGCCAAAATTGTATACGAGAAAGCCTGTCTTTCTGTCCGTTGACTCTTTGTGCTAAAACCACTGAACATTTCATTGTCATGTCAATAATTCGACACTCGTAGAATTATTGACATAAGCAAACCAAATGACATAGGTCTGTCAACTGTCTAGGAATCAATTTCCTCGATGGTACATTTCCCGCACGACAAGCTATGCGTAGACAAATTTGCTGTTGTTGCTGAAACTTCGAGTCAGTATCATAATTTTTTTTTAATAAATAACAATTTTAAAATTAAAAGGAAATTTACGTACCTAAATCTTTATTTGGAAATAAGTTTCGATGTTACAAGTTATTATTCCAACAAACAATAATACCTAAGTAGCATTAAAAAATGAAGCAAAACATTGTTAGCCACTTGAAGTAAGTTTAAGCCGCAATGAAACTTACAAAGTGTTCCTAACTTCGGCACTAAAAATGAAGTAAAAATGAACAAAAGTGAGCTAATTAAGTTGACCTAATTGGCTCGAAATATTAATGAGATTGGCATTTTTACTTCAAATCAAAAGTTTGAAGTGGCAACTTAAAGTGAAGGGCGAAGAAGCTCTTTTGTTTGGGACATTTTAGTTATAATAATGAAACCAAGGACAGTATTGAGTCTTGTTAGCAAAAATGTCGTGATTTAAAGTAGGTAGGTTTTTTACGATACAAACGTGTATTAGAGCGAGCACTTGAATAATCTTACATATTACTGTCTATTACAATTCAATATGATATTTGTTTGTGTGTGTGTGGCCTGTGGATCAGCTATACCAAAGCATCCCTAAACACCCTTCGCATCCAATATAATAATATCTTCAGGATGATGCTGAAACTTCCCCGATTTTGTAGTGCATCTGAGATGTTTGCGCAAGCAAGAACTGATGGCTTCCGGGCACTCATTCGCAAAAAAGCTGCATCTATAATAAATCGCGTAAGGGGAAGTGACAATAGCATCCTAAGGATTGTGGCAGATGATCCGCATGCACCCATATTGAAGAACTACGTGCGGATAATGAATGAATTCGAGAGCAGATCTCTAGGACACAATATCCGCCCGTGGTTCTAATTGGGTGCATGATTAACTTTTTAGTGTTAAGTTTTTAACCGACTTCCAAAAAACGAGGAGGTTATATGTTCGGCTGTGGATATTTTTTTTTTTTTTTTTTTTTTTTATTTTTTTTTTTTTGTATGTTCAACGATTACTCCGCCGTTTGTGAACCGATTTTCGAAATTTTTGTTTTGTTGTATTAGGTTTCACTCCAATTTGGTCCCATTTTCACAAAGGTGGTGACCTGATGATGGGATCCATGAGTAATCGAGGGAACTCCTCGAAATTTATATGGAAACATATGGTGATTTTGGTTTTATGTGAAGTGTACTAAGAATACGCTACCAAAAAGTCAAATATTGGGTCAAGGTATACCATGGTTTCGATGATGCTGAGAGAACTCCTGATTCCTTATACATACACGTTTGGGAGTTTCGGCGTTGTTTTAAGAACAGAAAGCATAAACTACTATGCAATTCATATTCATCATCATAATCATCATCATCATCATCGTCATCATCATCATTACCACGTCGTGTTAAGGCCACCAATGTCTCATGGCACAGAATAGATAATAGTACAAGGCATAGGTATGGATATACTAATAATAATAATTATGTACTGTATAACAATTAACAACACCTGTTTGTTTTTAATACACGGCGGTCGGCGTCGCCGCCCAGCATCGAATACTTTACTAACTACTTTATATACAGATCGAATACTTTACTACTTTATAAAATTTTAATAGACAAATAGAATTAAAATAAAGTTATTTTAAAAAGAGCATTTAAACAAAACAAGTCATTAAGTGTCTTTTTAATTAGTTATACTTATTAATCGATAGATGGTGCACTAAGTACCTATCGATTTGAATTCTTGATAACAAGAACAGCTGTCAATAATTATGATAATATTAAATATTATGCTACGCTACATCCTATGCAAGTTTGTACAATTTTTTATCTGATAGATCCTTCGATCGTGGAAAAACGAGACACAATAGCCTTTCTATTGTTATCGCAATCGCCGGTGACCGCTTCGGGCTTGAAGTATTAAAATTGTTAAATTACTTAGCACAATATGTTCACTTCACTGATAATATTATATTATTTTGTGAGTGTGAGTTATGACTCTTAACAAATTGTAATAAGATACGTAAAATATACGCGAAGATTTATCTACTAGTGTAACTAAAAAGAGTGAAATTATTATTATTTTTAACAAAAAATTAAAACCGACTTCCAAGGTAAAAACAATAATAACATTAATATGAACTAAAAAGTATTAAATAATTTTTACTATCTAATAGTGCCTTTTTCCGAATTCGGCTAAACCTCAACTATTTCTGTACTCAATCTTCATAATTTTGAAGTCGGTGCCAGTTCCAAAAATTTTAAATATTCTGTCAGAGGACTGAAGATTCAGCTATCTGGTACCGACTTCAAAATAATGAAGATTGAGTACAGAAATAGTTGTGGTTTAGCCGAATTCGGAAAAAGGCACTATTAGATAGTAAAAATTATTTAATACTTTTTAGTTCATATTAATGTTATTATTGTTTTTACCTTGGAAGTCGGTTTTAATTTTTTGTTAAAAATAATAATTATTTTAAGTCATGTAATATTTTTACTAACCCAATAATCTTTACTTTTATGTTTGTATTACTAACCAATGGACCATAGTAGTCTGAAATAAAGATATTTGTATTTGTATTTGTATTGCTTTTAAGATTGTCATGTCTCTGAGTGAGCGCAGGCTCTAGTCGCTAAGCTTATCAAACACGGAATCTTAAAAAAAATAGACGCCGAACATTATTTTATAATAATATTATATAATAATTAATAACAAATAAAAATCGGCCAAGTGCGAGTCGGACTCGCGCACGACGGGTTCCGTACCGATACAGAGCAAAAATAGGCTAAAAATTGTGATTTTTGTATGGGAACCCCCCTTACATTTTTATTTTATTTTAACATTATTATTAAATATTAAAGTGCACATATAACAAAAGAATGTGTGAAAAATTCAAGTGCCTACCTCATGCCATTATTGATATAGAGCGAAAAAGGCCCAAAAAATCACGTTTGTTGTATGGGAGCCCCCTTTAAATATTAATTTTATTTTATTTTCAGTATTTGTTGTTATAGCGGCAACAGATACACACAATCTGTGAAAATTTCAGAAACCTAGCTATAGCGGTTCTTAAGATACAGCCCGGAGACAGACAGACGGACAGACAACGAAGTCTTAGTAATAGGGTCCCGTTTTTACCCTTTGGGTTGGTAAATACATAATAGGTGATAAATGATAATAATAATGAAAGTGTACTAACGTGGGTAAATATTGTAATACTGTGCTAACGTTGTTTTTGGAAAAAACTTCACAATTCGATTGTGATTTCGTTTGAACAAAATACAACTAATACCATTTTATCCGTACAGTCGAGTAATTCCAGCTAAGTGAATATCAAAAGGAACGATTATGAAAAAGCGAATGATGCCCTATTTAATTAAATGTCGACACAAACAAAGCATTAAATTTTCCTTCTTCGTTACAGTCATTACGGGAAATTATTTCCCGCTTCTGAATAGTTTATAATAACTAGATATTGAAACAGTTGGGAGTGTTGCTAAGTGCTGTGGAATTCATGGAATTTAATTAATTATTCAAAGGAAATTAAATAACATGAGTAGCAGTCTTCCACCGTGCGTTTTTCGCGTAACTTTCTGCCGCGCACTGTAAAACTCTGGAACACACTGCCACCAGCAGTATTTCCTCACCTATACGACCTGCAAACCTTCAAGAAGAAAGCGTATGGCTTAAAAGGCTAACAACTCACTTGCAGCTCTTTTAATGTTGCGAGTGTCCATTGGCGACGGTATAAGTTGTTTTCCATCAGGTGACCCGTTTGCTCGTTTGTCCCCTTATTTTATCTAAAAAACGGTTGTCTGTAAAGTCGGTTTACTAACGATAGTTGAACGTGATAACGTACCTCTTTGTCGCTCGTTCCGCACTCTTGCTTGCACTTCAAGCCTTAAATGGAACGCCTCAGAGCGAGGTAACGCCGCATGAGTGCGTGTAGCCGGCTCCATCGAATTATAAGCCGTTGTCACGTCAAAAAGAGTAATGCCAGGATAAAATTTAAAAAAGTAGATCTAAGTAACGAACTGAGTACTTACAGGGGGGAGGTGTGAGAGCTGTAGATCATGCAATTATTTTGCTATCCGTTAGAACTTTTTTATTTCAATAAAATCATTCTTTCAAACTTACGTTTGAAATGATAATCCCAATATTGTGATGCGTTCATGAGGGAGTAAGAATCAAAACTTGCATGAAACTTGAGTCTAAATATTTCTGTTCGTCTTCTATTTTGAAGCGTTTTCAAATCCTGAAAACAAAATCATTTAGTCCATGACAATATTTTTATCGATAAACATTTACTTTAAGTAGAGTGCATCCCTAAAGTACACGTAAAAAACTATGCAATATTTGAAGTCAAAATATTACTTATTGTGACATTTTTATCACTAATGCCATAAATAGCATGATTATGGGATTATTAAACTTATAAATTTTCTTTTTAGCTTATAAAAATACCGATTGATAAGCCCAAAAAACGTTGTTGAAAACTTACGTATGTTATGTTAAATCCACGTGTTTGAGGCCGTTTCTTTGGCCGTTTTTATGGTTTAATATATAGCGGAACCACAAAACCCAACAAGATATTGCATTTAACGTTCACTAAACACTTTTATTAGCACTTTTTAAGCAAGAAATATTGCAGACCGACTCCTTTGTTATTATGTCCTATTAGGATTTAGGTTAGACATAATATTACAAACTTTTGAAGTTTATATACCGATATGAGCTTTCTCTTTCACTCAACTTACTGTATCGTTAGTTAGAAAGAGTAACATTATCAACTGTCAAAATATAAGCATCGCTCACTCAAGTAGGACCTAGGAGAGAGACGGATGTCGAACGCTGCCGAACGCAAAGGCCGATTGTGCTTCCTTGTCGCTCGTTCCGCGCTCTCGCTTGAACTTCAAGCCTTATATGGAACGCCTCAGCTGAGGTAACGCCGCTGAACTGTCACGTTTTTCGGGCGCGCACCGCATATCGAATTATAAGACGTTATCACGTCAAAAAACCATTAAAATACGACATAGTTTGCCTACTTTGTAAAAATGATATTGTGTTTATTTTTTACATATTTACGTTTAAATTTTATTTTCGTATAAAGGTAGCAAGTTACGATTAATAGTGCAGAATTAATCGTAGTCTATATTACAATCTTTTAATCTTCCATGTTATAATCATTAATGAAACGTGGTAGATAGGAGAGTAGTTACTTGAATGTTACACAGGCGAATAATAGTGTTGCTAATCACACGCATGAAAGTATCGATAAAAATTATAAATACGAGGTTCACGATATTTTTCATTCGCACGTTATCACCGTCTTCGTTATCTTTAAATAGCTAAGAAGTTAAGGGACAGAGGGGTGGTACTCGTACTCAATAACTTGCCAATTCAGAAATGAGAGAGCGAGGTTGGCTATCAGCCAGGATTTTATATGGCAGATACAACATTTATGAATAGGAATGTAGATAGTGCTTTAAGTAAATTGGTAACTCGACAATATGATTCTTGACTTTATTATACTATTCGTAGTTTTGGACTAAGTGATTCATAAAATTAATTATAATATTAAACTTTATCCCAGTGTTGCCAAATTATTGTGACTTGGTGGTCTTTGCTTAGCTTATTCCCAAATTATTTATACGAGTATAGTACTCATATTTTGATCGATGATTTTACGACACAAACGTAAAAATAACAATTAATTCAAAAATTTGTTTTGTTCGTAAAAATTAAAATATAATTAACATCTTTCCCCGTTTTTAATCTTACTCAATTAAATTTTGGTTTTATTACTAAATATTTTAATACTAAAAAATAATATAAAAATTTACTACTAAATATTTAAATACTAAACAATATTTTTAGAGTTTAAATATTTTGTAGTAAATTTACTAAAAAAAAATTAAAACAAAAAAAAATTGTGTTTAAATATTTTGAAGTAAATTTTTGTGTAGGAACTTAGGTAATTACTATTTTAAACTGAAAAATAACTCAAACATGTTAAATATTTTCGTATGTAAAAATGATTTTGATATTACGTTTGTATGAGAAATTCCAAGGGTACCCGGCCCCTTAATATCTTGACGCAAGCTAATCAAAAACAGTATTGAAAAATTTAACTTCTGTTAAAAAACCTTGTGAACCGAAAAGACGTCTCTAAATTTTTATCGTTATATTTTACATTATGTTTCTCACCAATAAACCTCAAAACACCTTCATAATGAGGGGAAAATGTAAAAATAGTCACGACTTATCGTTTTAAAGCTGGTAATAGTGTCATTAGCATTCTGACCGGTATCGCTACTGTGCGCCTGACGTGGCATAGCTCACTGCAGATATCGTGTCCCCTCACTAGTCTGGCAAGTAGCCAGTTAGGGATGTTCTGTTATCGGTAACATATTTTAATAGTATCTGGTTTTATGAAATTACTAACAACAACCATATTATTATAATATTTTTGTACAATACGTTAGTTCTTTGTACGTGCTAATTATTACATATTATTCTGCTTGCTTCTCTGCTATATAATTATATTTTTCATAAGCAGACAAGGCATGTTTTTTTTAATACAAGTATGGCTGTTCTAATCTATATAATATATCGTCGCTGCGCGTGCGATACCGCGTATGAGCAGTTGTTAAATACCGCGTAACAGCAAAATGCGCAAAATTGAGATATTGTGCCAGATGATTCGAAACGCATATTGGCATATATTAGCCTTCACAGAATTTAAATTATCCAATTAGAAACGTACATTTTGCCATCGAAACAATACCGCGGAACAGTAGGCGGCCGGAAGTTAAAAGCAATTCCGCGTATTTACTACAGCGGCAAGAAAAATATATCGAAAATAGTAAGTGCTCCTAGAAATAACTATTTTTCTGACATAAACCACCACGTAAGTATATTTTAATTATTGTTTACTATTGTTCATATGTATTGTGTTTAAGCTAGAATGTTTCAATTAATTTACCACTATTGCCATTGCTTTGAAGATCAAAACATTGGCAATGGTGATCAAGAATCAAGATTACGTCATGTGATCATTATATCTTCACCTTAACAATACAGGCGGCAAGTGGCAACTAATCGACACGAAAAAATATGATTACCAGGTTGGAGAAGTAGTTCAGTTAAGCTAAAGCACCCCGAGGATATGGGCAACTAGAAGTGCTAAGCCTACCCACTAAAACCACCTGCGATTTGCCTTCAGCCGTATACGGAGAGATGTTCTGGGTTTGTCAAATACAGGGCTCCCTCCCTGACCGGACGGTCTTCTCCAAAAGGGAGCAGACTACCATCAAAGTAAGAGAACACTTCGGCAAATTAAAGAGTTCCCTTCGGCGTCGGGACTAGCTAAGCCGGGTAGGTTTCCAGCCTCACTGACTTGCCTTCAGCCGTATACGGAGAGATGTTCTGGGTTTGTCAAAGACAGGGCTCCCTCCACGACCGGACGGTCTTCTCCAAAAGGATGCAGACCACCATCAAAGTAAGGTAACGCTCCGGTAAATTGTAGAGTTCCCTTCGGCGTCGGGACTAGCTAAGCCGGGTAGGTTCCCAGCCTCACCCGGAGCCCCAATTGCATAGGAATTTGGAGATTCGCATAATGACGCCTCCACACTCCCGATCCAGAACAAAGAATAGCTCATTATCTTCATTACTCTATGGCCCAACGATTGTATACCTCTACGTTGCTTTCCTAATTCCTTGCCTTTAAACACTCCGGAACTCCCACTGCAGGCCGCGACGTCCTCTCTGGAACAAGGATAAGCAACTTGGCAAAAACCTTCGTAACCAGCTGCCACGATGGAGCTTCCGCTAGGGCAGTAGCTGTCACCTAGGAGACCGTACGGCACCTCCTGGTAACCCTCACCGTTATATTGCGAAGAGTAGCTGCCTCCCGGCTAATGCCCACCTTATTAATACGAAATTAGTGAAGGAATCTGCCCATATTGAAGCACCGTACAGAGATAAGCTCCGACAGACTGGATTCTAGCAGCTATACTCTGGAGAGTATAGCTGCAACTGCTGTAGTTCCTACATTTCAGCGTCAGACTCATTTTGACCTTTGACCCTCTGATAAGAAGTGCTCCGGGTGGGAGTCCTTTTCTTCAGGTCCGTGGAAGAGCAGTGCTTTAGTATATACTTAAGTAATACATCTTTTATTTTTATTTTAAATGATTATTATGATCTCTGTCAGAAAAAGTAAAAAATCTATGAAAAATTGGGATATCAATTGAAAATTAAGAATAGATAATATTGTAAAATGAATTTGGTAACTAACACATCATATTTTTGCTAGGTTACAGAGTAAAAAATTTAAATTTTTGATTTTTCTAATGAAAACATGCAACCTTTTATTTGATTTCAAAACCGCGTATCTTTAATATAAAGCCTACTTATTTTGTATTTACTTAATACAGAAACGCGTAAGTGACTTTACACAAAACCTAAGCCAATTGTGAACAAATTTACGTTACTAACCATTAAAGAAAAGTACAAAGAACTAGCTGTTAAGTTCAGTCGGTAATAGGAGTCAAAATAGCTGAGATATTCAGTTTTTTCTTCCTCTTGTAAAATCATCAAAAAGCAGATACGCGGTATTTACCAACTGCTCATAAGCGGTATCGCACGCGCAGCGACGATATAAAAGAAAGTTGTGTTAGTTACGCCTCTTATAACTTAAGAACGGATGAACCGATTTGGCTGAAAATTGGTGGAGAGGTAGCTTAGAACCAGGTATAGGACATAGGATACATTTTGTACCGGAAAAATGTACGGTTACCGAACAACATACTTTTATGATTTGCGCGTAAACTATTCAATCGATTTTGATGAATTTTGGTATGAAGATACTTTAAGTCTCGAGAAAGGACAAGGAATACTTTTGGTCCCGGAAAAATGTACGGTTACTGCACAATATACTTTTATGATTTGCGCGTAAACTATTCAATCGATTTTGATGAAATTTGTTATGGAGATACCTTGAGTCTCGGTAAAGGACAAGGGATACTCTTTGTGTCCCGGAAAATGTACGGTTCCTGCACAATAAACTTTTATGATTTTTCCCCTAAACTATTCAGTATATTTTAATGAAATTTGGTATGGAGATACTTTGAGTCTCGGAAAAGGACAAGGGATACTTTTTGTCCCGGAAAATGTACGGTTCCTGCACAATAAACTTTTATGATTTTTCGCCTAAACTATTCAGTCTATATTTTTGAAATTTGGCATGGAGATACTTTGAGTCTCGGGAAAGGACAAGGGATACTTTTTGTCCCGGAAAATGTACGGTTCCAGCACAATAAACTTTTATGATTTTCGCTTAAACAATTTTATCTATTTTGGTGAAATTTGTCATGGAGATACTAATTTTAATCTATTGTTTCCTTAATTATATATTAATATACCAATTCGAATTAAATAATCATCGTTAAGACAGGACAACGTCTGTCAGGTCAGCTAGTTGAATATATAAACGATTATATCTGGGTATTTTATATTGTCAGATGTCTTTAAGACTATTAAAATAAATATTATAATAAACGTTTCACCGTTATTAACCCATCAATTCCCATTTCACAAGCGACACCCGACTGCCGCATAATAATTGAAAATATATTGTGTCTGCTATTCCCACGATCGAGGTATTAAAATAATATGTAAAAGAGACAATAAAAATTGTATTATGTATTTTGTAGTTCAAAAATACATTTCAAAGTTTCAAACATTTTATCGACATAAAAATGTCAAATAATTATAAGAACATCACTAGTAGTAATATAACCTCAAAGCAACTGTGTGAAACGATAACAGAAAGTGGGCGTTAAAAATGGCATAATATTTTATGTCCACATGGACAATTCCTTACTTCACTACGCTGGTGCATTCAGATTTATTTTAAAACTTTATATTTTGCTGTGTCGAGGAGCGGAAGAAATGGAACGCAGTCAGGCGGACTGTTCGATACTTGTTCCTTGACCTGAGACTTATAATTTGACTTTTTGAATAGAAAATATTTTTAATGAAGCTACGTTAACGCGTGAGAGCACGTGGCCCGATTGAAAATTCGTAAGATGGGGACGAGTAAATTGAACATGTTTATTGTTTAGGTTAGCTTACTCAATCGACAAAACAAAACTAGATATTGTTTTATTTAAGTCGAGCCCGCCCATTCGTACGGAGGCATGGATGTTTACTAATTTCGGTAATAATTGTTGACAACAATTACAATTTACAAATACTATTTACAAAGACCTCGCAAAGACTATATTTTTCAGTAAATCTTGAAAAATTATTACAAACAATCAAAAACAAAAGCAACACAAAATTTATGCTCAAATCCTCGAAATGTAAATTAGACATTGTGCCTAATGGTGAAATTGTTTAATGACTGAGAAAATGTAATGGGAGGTCATGGAAACCCTGTGATGTATTAGCCCCTTGGATATACTTTAAAGTTGAACGTTGGAGTAATCCAACCACGATAATAGAGAAATTATAAGTTCGTTATCAATAAAATTAAAATACTTTTGAGCCTGAGTCATTTGTTATGCAAATTAAAGTATGGCATATAAGCTTTTCAAGGGTTCCATACCCAAAGGGTATAAACTATAAACGGGACCTTAATACTGAGACTTCGTTGTCTGTCCGTCTGTCTGTTTGTATCTTTGTCTGTCTATCTCCAGGCTGTTTTTCAAGAGCCGCTATAATTACTAGACTTCTGAAAATTTAACAGATTTCAGATTCCTAGTTTTGCTCTATAATGGTACGTTACGAGCGGTGCTGTGTATCCCATACTAAGTTTACGTCTTTTTGGTGAGAAATATCATACAATCGCACTTAGCTCTAGCTTTAAGGGCCCTCTCTCCCTAAATTAGCAAGTCGATTGTCTGTCAGTGCGAATATCGACGTAAATGACATTAAAATAACATACATAACAGCGCGCCTTGTACGGTGGCGGTTACGACGCTCGCCGCGTCCATGATAGGGCGAAATAGGAAAAAAACCTTTTTAATGCTTAATATAATACATATTTCAAAAAAGTAAAGAACCAAATTATTAACTTATGTATTGCAAAGCAGTAGATATTTTTTAAATATTCTTTTGACAAATAATGAAGGAGTAAAGTGGTTTCATTCAACGATTTGGAGGTGATTTGGTTTTTTGTTTCTTTAATATGTGATACAGATAGAAAAAATATGGCAAAACCAAATTACGTATCATATTATCATGTAGATTATTAATTATTTTTTTCAGATATAATTTCTCTGTTAATGCCGATGAAAAGTTGTTTCATCTGCACGCTTTTTCGAAAGAGCAGCCTTAAGCCGTGTTTTCACTAGGGTACATTCGTCTCGTGACGTCGCAGCGACATTTACGGGTCGCGCGACTTGTCGTTGGCGACATACTGTTCCCCACTGACTAGTGTGAACAAGCCATATTATGTCGAGGAACAAAGTTGCAGGGACAAACTACGTAAATGTCGAACGACTAGCTTGTCTCCGCGACATGTCCCCTAGTGAAATTACGGCTTAACCTTTACTAATTAGTTATTTTATATTACAAATCATTGTTTAAAGCTGGTATTTTGTCTACGATCTCTCTAATCAAACCGCCCCAATCGTGCCGAAGTACATCCTTACAAAACAAGGCGTGTGAACTTCTTGGATATTAAATAACTTTTCAAGCAAAATGTATGGAATATTTAGGACGAACCTTAAGTATTCCGATATTACAGGAAATTGCCTCGGCTTCATTTCAGATGAGAATTTTTAATAATTCACAAGTAATTATGAGAATACAACCTACTAAAGGGTAGAAAAATCCAATGGAATAAAAAAGGAGTACTTAAAACTTTTTTATTTTATACTAGGTAATCCGGCAACGTTGTTTTGCTAATATACATTGTGATATTCGAACTACGAATAATAAAAACAAGTAGGTAATAGTTTTTATTATTCGTAGTATTCCAGGGAAGATTTTTTGAACATGTTTTGAGTTGTCATTTTGGACGTTGTAATAATAATATAATGGCAAGTAGAACCTCCAACTTGAGGCAAACTTCGATAGCGTTATTCAGAATTGTGCGCTGCACTGTTATGTAAGCCGCAACGTTTTTTCTGGCTTGAAAAATAGATGGTGACCAATACGAATCGAATTGGTCCAATTCGAATCGAATTGGTCACCATCTATTTACGACGTTATTCGATACGTATACAAAACCTAAACAAAATGGTTCAGCCGTTATGGAGGAGCTCGCCAACAAACGGACACCGCGACACGAAAATTAATATACTATTGACAAGAAGCAGGCGACAGCGGGGACGCCCCTCCCGGCGGGGTAGGGTAGTATAAAACCCGACGAGCGCGCCCCTTTCGCCCTCTTTTCTGCGCGGACCACTATCGACTGTCGACATCACTTTCCGACATTTTGTGTTTGCCTATTAGATTAGTGTTACTTTTCTTTTGTAGTTAGTGTTACTTTTCTTTTGTAATTAGTGTTATTTTCCTTCTGTATAATTTATTTGTGATTTCATTAAATTTGTTCATTATTTATAGTATTTTTTTGAGTGCTATTTAGATATTTCTAAGATCAGACGTGGGATAGAACGCACGTTTTATCTCTTGACCTTGCTGGTTCTGTAAATTTCTCGATTTCTTTTTATTTTAATAATAATGTCGGATCGTGATCGGCGTCGTATAAGAAGACGGGAGCGGCGACGCGGCTCTCGGCGCAGCGACACCCCGTCTCCGGAAGCTGGATTCCGGCGAGAGATGCGGGAAATGCTCGAGCGACTTCGGGCATTGGAGGAGCGCACCGCGTCACCTTCGGCACGTCGTCGTTCGCGTTCGTGTGACAAACGTGCGCCACGTGCACATGACGTTCGACAAGAACGTTCGTGCACACCGCCCCTGCCGCCGCCACTGCCACCGCCGCGACCGCCGCCGTTCCGTGCGTCCTTTACGGGCGTACCCCAGCTGCTACCGTCACCCAGTGCGTCGTGCCCGGGCGGGGAATCATCGCTGTCCGGCGCGGGCGCCACGTGCGCGGCCGCGGGACCGTTGCAGTTGGACCCCGTCGGCGCCGGTGCTAGCGAGGCGGGCACGTCGTCGGCGCAGCGAGCTTCTACTACGGACCGAATCGTTGAGGCGATCCGATCTATTAACTCGGTGAGATCCAACCAAAATTATTATATTTCTATTTTTGATCCTAACTTGCATAACATTGAATCATGGTGTACGGAGGTAGATCGAGCCAAATCTATCAACAATTGGAGTGATCACGAGTGTCTTTCACGCATAGGAAATTGTCTTAAGGGTGATGCACGTACATGGCTAAATGAGTGGGTAACTAGTGACCGTACATGGGGTAATTTTAAGAAAGAATTCATTCCTTTGTGTCCAAAAACTCCCGATATCGCTAATATCTTGTATGATGTAATGAGTACGAACTCAGATAGATATCCTACGTATGCGGATTATGTTCGTCGATCTTTACTTCGTTTGCGCATAGTTCGAGGACTTTCAGATGAGTTAATATCGGCAATTATAATACGCGGTATTACTGACCCGCAAATACGTGCATCTGCGACTAACGCTAAGTTGTTACCTAACGATTTAGTTGCATTCTTTTCTATTTACGTAAAACCTAGTGTGACTAAAAATCCTACCCTCCGCGCATCGAATAACACTTTCACGATTATTAAAAATAAACATCCAAATGACCGCGCGATTGCTAGGAAACGTAGATACGAGGAAGGTAAATGTTTTTCATGTGGTCAATTAGGTCATACGCAAGCTAATTGTAAAAAATCTAAAATTGATTCGAGAGATCTTTTTGCGGTAGCGAGTACGAGTGTACCGAACACGAAACCCGTTTTGGTTGCGACAAAACCTGAACCATGCTCGTTTTGCAAAAAGCCCGGTCACAAAATTGACACTTGTTTTGCGAAACAAAAATCCGAGCTGCGTAACAAAAATAATGTGAATTTTTGTCGGGAAGGTACAACTACCCGCAAAACTGATGTTGTCGTAGCCGTTATTCAGGGCGTTCCTGTAGATGTATTAATAGACAGTGGATCTACTATTTCATTAATTTCAACTTGTTTATTGAAACACTTTAACTGCTCGCGTAAACCGGCTTTCAGAATCCTTAAAGGTTTAGGTAGTCAGGAACTTGAAAGTACGTCATATGTAACATTGCCGATTGAGTTCGACGGTATTACGCTCGAGGTAGATTTGTACGTTGTTGCTTCCGAATTCATGAATACCCCAGTTATAGTAGGTACAGATGTACTGAATAGGGAGGGTGTAAGGTACGTTCGAACACGAGATACGCAGCTATTGACTAGGGAGCCTAGAAAGTTAGACAGAGTGATGGCCGTTCACAGCGATGCGCCGTCTATTCCGATTAACACGTCACTTATTGGCGATGACTTACAAAAATTAATGACAATTGTAAATGATTTTTCTTCGTTTTTAATTTCGGGTACAGCGGCGTCTACCGTTAATACAGGAAGCATGTCAATAAAGCTAACCAGTGCTGTTCCGGTTAATTACCGACCTTATCGTCTTTCTCTTGCGGAGACACTTCGTGTACGTGAAATAACTAAAGATTTACTCGCTAAAGGCATTATTGAAGAATCTGAATCGGAGTATGCGAGTCCGATCCTTCTTGTTAAAAAGAAAGATGGATCGGACCGCATGTGCGTTGATTATCGTAAGTTAAACGAAATTACCGTGAAGGATCGTTTCCCGCTTCCCCGGATAGATGATCACATCGACCGTTTAGGTCAAAACAAGTTTTTTACGAGCCTGGATATGGCAACAGGATTCCACCAGATCCCCATGGCGAAGGAATCTATTCCTTTTACGGGTTTTGTGACACCTGAAGCACATTTTCATTATTTAAAAATGCCGTATGGACTAGCTAATGCACCTGTAGTCTATCAGCGCATTATCACTAAAACCCTCCGCGAGTTCATAGAATCTGGTGAAGTCCTGGTCTATATCGATGACGTTTTAATTTTGAGTAAAACTTTAGATCGTGGATTTACTCTTTTGCGTAATGTACTGACAACACTTACTCGCGCGGGATTTTCGATAAATTTAAAAAAGTGCTCGTTTTTATCGACTAACGTTGAGTATCTAGGTCGTAATATTAGTGAGGGTAAAGTACAACCTAACCATGAAAAAGTAAAGGCTCTAACTGATGCTCCTGAACCGAGGACAGTGAAACAAGTCCGCCAATTTATGGGTTTGGCAAGCTACTTTAGGCGTTACATTTCTAATTTTGCTCAAAAAACTGCGTGCATTACTGGCTTGACTAAAAAGGGTGTAGAATTTATATGGGGTGCTGAGCAGCGTGCTGCGCGACAGTACATTATTGATTGCTTGACCAGCGAGCCTGTTCTTGCAGTATACGATCCGTCTTTACCGGTTGAAGTGCATACGGACGCGAGTTCAATCGGTTATGGAGCAGTCTTAATACAAGTACATGAGGGTGGCCGTAAGCGAGTGGTGGCATACTATAGTCGGTTAACGCAAGGTGCAGAGAGTAAATACCACTCCTATGAGCTTGAGACCCTCGCCGTAGTAAAGGCACTTCAGCATTTCAGGCACTATCTGGTAGGTATACATTTCACCGTGGTCACCGATTGTAACGCGTTAAAACTAACGCAGCGCAAGAAAGACCTTTTGCCTCGGGTGGCCCGGTGGTGGGTATACTTACAAGATTTTGATTTCGGCTTAGAATACCGAAAAGGGACTCTAATGCCTCACGCTGACTATCTCAGCCGAAATCCAGTGAATCTAGTCACCGTACCAAAGCCACAAAACTGGGCTCAAATTGCTCAGGCTTCCGATGAGGAGACGCGAACCCTCATACAAAAACTAGCAGATGGGCAGCTAGACGCTACTCGTTATGTTGTTAAAAACGACCTTCTATATGTGAAATATTCACCAGTTGGTGAGCCTTCCCGTTTCCTCTGTTTCATCCCAAAAGGCCATAGACTTAGCCTTATGCGTGTGTTTCATGATGAACACGACCATCTTGGTGTAGACAAAACCTTAGACTTGCTCACTAAACATTTTTGGTTCCCAGGGTTACGAACTTTTGTTCAAAAATATATTGCTCACTGTGTTGTTTGTATGTCCCATAAAAAAGTTGCTCGAGCCCCGTTTCAACCCATTAATTCATGGGGAAAACCTGATTTGCCATTTGAAACCTTACACCTCGATGTTTTAGGTCCACTCTCAGATTCAGACGGCTATCGCCACGTACTTATAGTCGTGGATGCTTTTTCTAAGTTTTGTCTCCTATACCCAATGCATCGACAAGATGCTGATGAATTAAAACGTCATTTTACAAATACGATTTCCTTATTTGGATCCCCTAAACTTATTGTGGCCGATAGAGGTCGCATGTTTCAGAGCAATGAATTTCTTAACTGGGTTAAAGGGATGGGTTGTGATGTACATTTAATAACTCCTGAAATGCACCAATCTAATGGGCAAGCAGAGCGTTATTGTCGGACAGTGCTTAATATGATACGAGTTGAAACCAACTATCGGCAAAACAGCTGGGCAAGCGTCATGTGGAAGTTACAACTAGTGCTTAACATAACCAAGCATCGCACTACACAATACTCTCCACTTAATTTACTAGTAGGGATCGATGCAGCGACACCTCTCATAAGAAGTCTAATACGCGATGTGGCCATGGAAGGCTCCAATCCAAATCGTGAGGCCTTACGAGATATGAGTCGACAAAGAGCTTCTGAACGCCTTCGAAAAAATCAGAACGATCAAGACAGTTATGTAAACCAGAGTAGGAAGACTCCTCGTGGTTTTGAATTAAACTCTTTTGTTTTTGTGCGTAAACAGACCCAGTCGACCGGCAAGTTGGACTCTGGCATGCGTGGTCCCTACCGTGTGCTACGAGTGCTGCCACACGGGCGCTACGAGCTGCAGTTGCTAGCTGGCTCGTATGGAAAGACCACGCAGGCGGCAGCGGAGTACATGATCCCGTGGCGCGGAGAATGGACCCCTGAAGTGTGTGCTGCTTACTTTGAAGGTTGGTTTAAAGTACGGGAAAAGCATCACGTAGCGCTTCCTTCCTGGCCTAATTTATGGGAGGTTAAGTACCTCCCATAGCACTTCTATTTTATGAATCCGTGGTCAGGCATGCCTCACGTAGAGCCTCTGCCTCGATTAAGATATTGCTTCACGTAGTGCCTCTATCTTAAATTTACCCTAAGTATTGCTTCACGTTGTGCCTCTGCTTAGTTGTTATTTTTTCGACTGTCATTATTTGGAAGTAACAAACTTGAAATGACAGTATTTTGCGTTATGCATAAATTACGATAATCTCGTCGGACTGTTGTGTTACTAATATGTGTGACAGTATTTTTTTTTCCCTTTTCGCCAGATGCAGACTCTGAAGATGAGGGGTCTACCTCCGCAACTAATAAGTTGCCCTTGGCTCAACCACGAGCTGCCGCCGGCTCACAGTCCACTGCTATCGATGCACCTCTTGATGCCGTTACGACACTACCAGCGGCCGAGTCATCTTCAGTGCCAGACGTACTGCTGCCACCCGTGGACCCTCCATCGCCACCAGGAGGGCCGTTGTCATCGTCTACGACAGACCTAATTGCTGTATCACGCCCAGCTGCCTGCATCCGACCGCCAGACACGGAGCTCAGAAAATCGGAAGCAGAAATAGGGGAGCCCGAGGACGGTCTCCTGTCAGGAAAGGCCGTATTGACAAGAAGCAGGCGACAGCGGGGACGCCCCTCCCGGCGGGGTAGGGTAGTATAAAACCCGACGAGCGCGCCCCTTTCGCCCTCTTTTCTGCGCGGACCACTATCGACTGTCGACATCACTTTCCGACATTTTGTGTTTGCCTATTAGATTAGTGTTACTTTTCTTTTGTAGTTAGTGTTACTTTTCTTTTGTAATTAGTGTTATTTTCCTTCTGTATAATTTATTTGTGATTTCATTAAATTTGTTCATTATTTATAGTATTTTTTTGAGTGCTATTTAGATATTTCTAAGAATACATATTATTACTAGCTCTCCCGGCAAACGTTGCTTTGCCATAATGTAAAGTATTTCGCCCATATTATTTTATTGAAGTGACTAAATAAATATGTCGCTATGGCAACGTCGATCGCTATCCCGTCGCATAAACCATGGTCGCCGTCAGTCTCAGGTAATAATTTACTATTATTTATTCAACAAATGCACTTATCAATATATAAAGTACCGAGTAGCCGATTCTCAGACCTACTGAATATGCATATAAAATTTGGTAAAAATCAGTAACGCCGTTTCGGAGGAGTTCGTGGACTAACATTGTGACACGAAAATTATTATATTATTAGAATATTTATAAACATTTCAACTAGTCATAAACTAGGTACTTTTTAGGTGCAAGATTATATAAATGACCAATGCCAAAATCGTGACCCTAAAAAGTTCCTTTCCTAAAAAACCTTTTATCTCTTCTAAAAAAGCTAGGTAGGTCACTGGAAATTTCTAAAATAGACACTTTATTTTCTCCTTATATAATTTTAGTCGGAGGTTTCTCAGCTAAATTACACTTGTTACGCTGAGATTAACCCCGGGATTCGAGCTTTTTCACCTCCAACTAAACATTCTGCGGTAACTAAATCTTTCGACTTCTGAAAACGTCAAAATTCCACGCTAAGCTAACATAGTGGGGCTATCACGTAAACGGGACTATGTTGATAGCAAGCGATGTCTTTTTATTTATACTCAGTCAAGACTCAAGGGCAAACTTAGACAACGAGGCCAGACGTAGCATACCGAGTTACCGACAAAATCTCTATAGATTTCACTTTCGCTCCAGCCGTCGACCAGTCTACTAGTGCTTACGGAACTGTCCTACGTTTCGCTTTGTGTCAGTGTATAGTGTAATGTACAGTGGAGTGTTGAGTGAATAGTAATAATTGTGTATAGATTTTGACAAAATCTATAGAGATAGACTCTATGTCTATCTCTATAGATTTTGTCAAAATCTATAGAGATAGAGCGCAGCAAGTGAGTAAATTTAACATAATAATATTATAGCTGCAGTACCTGCCCATCGCATCAACAAAAGAGTTCAATGTGCATAACTTGATATTTTAACAATTAATTCATTGTAATTATTGATTACAAAATTGTTATTTTCACTAGTTATTATTATATATTATTTTGCATAAATTAAAAAAAACCCTATTTTGATATTTATTCCTATCCATTGATTTGATATTTATGATGAAAACAGTAGATATCATTTGTAACAATATTATGTTATTTTAATTATTGATACCAACCGATGTCTAACGATACTTATAAACCCGATACTAGACGTGTACTTGTTAAATTTAAGGACATTCTAAATCTTCTGGCTTGTGATGTAACGCCACGCAAATTCATATTTCATCCTGAACGTGTGAATAAGCTCCAAAAATATGCATTTTGTAGCAGCAAATTGTAAAACCTGTTTCTCTATTATATTTTGAATTTAGAAGTAACAAAGTTAAAGTTTATATTGTAAATGTGTTTTTCTTATAACATATAAGCATGTACATTGTACATAATATACATAGAGAATAAATAGTGAAGAGGACAATGCTTAAAACCGTCTAACCAATCCGCATGAAATTTAACGTAGGTATACTCTGAATCCCGGGAAAGCGCTTAGTTTCCATAACGAAAAAATCCACATTTCTCTCGCAAACAATGCACTGCAACAAAGCGGGCGAAATTTACTCTAAGGAAAAACCCCAACAACAAAAATTGCTTTTCTCAACTTCAGTAAATACAGTAAACTAAACTAATATTTCATGATAGCGCGGACATTAAAATTGGCCGAAGAAAATGGAAAACGGCGCTGACAGCTTGATTTGTGCCACGCAATATCGCGACCGCGGTGTGTGCAGCAAATACTGGGAATTATGGGAAATATACATGCATTAAAACCCTGAATTATGGGAAGTATACTACTGTTAAACCCAGAACTATGAGAAACTAGACGATGCCCGCAACTTCGTTGCGCCAAAATTCGTTTATCGCGCGGAAACTGTACATTTTTCCGGGATAAAATCCTTTGTCCTTTCTCGGGACTCAAAGTATCTCCATACCAAATTTCAGCCAAATCGGTTCAGAGGTTTGGGCATGAAGAGGTAACAGACAGACAGACAGACAGACAGATACACTTTCGCATTTATAATATTAGTATGGAAGTATGGATATCCTTATGTATTGAAACTGGAAATTATTGATCCAACTAAAACCTTCCGTTTAATCGTAGATGGGAAAATAATCAAATGGATTAATTCCATTTGATTATTTTCCCATTTGATGTTTTACATCACTTCTGTGAATAATTATTAATTGAAGCTTTCTGGCATCACATTTTTATACTGTTAATTCATGTTGAAGAAATGTTTTTGCGCTTTTTTGAAGAATCAACTGGACCGATTTTGTTGAAATTTTGTCTCCTTGAATAGATCGGTAAACATATTTTTTTTATTCTTCATTTCTGAAATAACATTGTGGCTGACCAAACATCGCACAATCCTGAATCACGTTATCAAATTAATTTATCTGATAGTTCAAAGTTCAGAAAGAAAAAATCTTCTCGGTCGGCCAGAAGCTTTGTGGCTAGCGTTTTGCCATTAACTTTTACCGGATCAACTAGTATTAAATTAAAAAAAATTGACATCGTAATTTAAAGCCAATGTATTTCCCAAACAAAAACGCTTTCTAAAAAACAGTCGTAACGCTCGAAACGAAATTATCCATCAGCCTAATGGTGTCTGGAGGCGTATTAACAAGATTTATATACGCAGTTGTTTACTCCAAACTGCGAAAGTACAGAATAACTTACGTCCCTATCAGCGCTGAATGTATGGGAGTGTGATATTTTCACAAGTAGCACCTAATTTAATACTTCGATCGCGGATTCTTGGAAATCTATTGTTATTCTATTGTTTTCGCGGTCGCCGGTGTCATAATGCCTCATACATACGTAACGATTTATCATAGCGATTTCAGACTGTGCAGATAAATCGAACGTTCCTCTTCCTAGTGCCTGTGGACAGGTGAGCTTTTGCGGAGAACTGCCCAATCGACGTCGATATCGGAGCCGTGTGGAGGCACTATAGGAACGTTCGATTTATTTGTACAGTCTAAAATCGCTACGATAAATCGTTACGTATGTATGAGGCATTATGGGAGTTGATAGGTTGATTAGAAACAAAAGTTTTAGCTCACATTTTGATCCGTACTAACTACTAATATTATAAATGCGAAAGTGTGTCAGTCCGTCCCTCTTCACATCTTCACCGCCGAACCGATTTTGCTAAAATTTGGTATGGGGTTAATTTGGGTCCCGGGAAAGAACACAAGATACTTTTTATCCCGGAAAAATGTACGGCACCCGTGGGATAAAATTTTGGCACATCGGAGTTTTGGGCGTCATTAAGTTACATATATTTTTCCAGTCTTACCAATTTACCCTTTGACTTGTACTATCAGGGAAATTGATTCAAAGACAGATTCAGAGAGCTATGTAATTTAGCTGGGTTATGTGAAGCCCTGCTGATAGCTGATCACGACTTAACTACGTTGATCCTTTTACTGTTTACGTTTCCACATGGATCAAATTTCTGATGGTACATCCACACTAAATATTGTATTTGCAAATATGAAAGAAGGCTGTCAATCTGCAACGATTTAAACGCTAAACTTAAATATTTAACTGAATATGGGAACCGCACTAAAATATTGTGTACGTTTTCCCCCACATCTAATAAATTATGCAATTATGTCGGAAAAATTTATAAGCATTTAATTCTCCAAAAATGCCAGGAAAGACACAAGTCACAAATAATTAATCAACTATCCAAAAGGATTGATACCTCAAGAGACTTACGAATCAAATGTAAAACAGAATAACAAGCTGCAATCACGAAAAAACATTGCTCCAACGCGCATAAAATATCCCAGTCATAATAGATGTCAGCAATTCTTTATCAAATATAATATTTCAGCAGAAACCCCGCGTAGACTAAATCGTGAAGTACCAATTTGCATAATCCGTATTTCATTGTGCCAAGTCGGATTGTTAAACACAGCTTAGGAGTGACCGACTACATACATGCCATTCAACATGGCTATTGCTTGTTTTGTCTGACCCTATTGTCAAATTTTACCCTTGAAACTGGGTTGGAATAGCAAATAAAAGTTAGATAAATGTAGTCCATGAAGTTTATTATCAGAAGTAAAATTTCTTGTATAGGTAATAGTTTTATGTTTTACATGAATAGGTAAAGTCAACTGTTGAAAAAAAAACTGTTGCATACTGCTTTTTATGTGGTGCTTACACACGTCAAATTTTTTGTAGCCATTCCTACAAAAAAACTTGACGACATGATCGGAACTTCATATTATTTTCAACCCGACTTTTTGTGTGTGACGCATGCGTTGCCCTATTTGTTGTATGTTGTATGTATGTTTTATTTTTCTTCTACAAAAGATCGGTCACTGATTAAAGGACATATTTTGCTCTTAATCATTGTGATTATGTGCGCAGAATGAGACAAAATTTTGAGCAATCATATTTTGAGTAGGTACTCGAACCCGTTTTAAGGGTTCCGTACCCAAACTCAATTTTCAGCCTATTTTTATTCTGTATCGTTACGGAACCCTTCGTGCGCAAGTCCAACCTGCACTTGTCCGATTATTTCTAACCTCATTTGTGTCCGTATGCATTGGTCTCCCAACTTTACAATTACTATGGAGTATGGAATTAGCATCAAGCCAGCTCCTGCAACAGCAAAACACATCATCCTTTAATAACTATGAAAATGAGTAAACCAGTCATGAATATAAAGGTGTCTGCAAATCCATATAAGCCAGAGGCTTCGACGGCTATATATCACATTAACGCGTCCTGTCCTCAAGAAAAGCCTGGCTTCTCCATGATTTATCACCGTCCACGCTTCTTGTGATAAATCTAATGATATTAACACCTCCAGGATTTGGGTTATGAAATTATGATCGGCCTGGAACAAACCTTAAGTCACCTTAGGAATTTAAGTCTCTTACGTTGGGATATATGGACTTGGACAATGTTGAACAAATATTTGCGATGATTATAATTGTTGATCTGAGGTAGCAGCTGGCAAATCATGGTCTTACTTGCGGCCCACGAATGTCTTGTATATAATTTATATTTACAAAAAAATATGCAATGTATATATCCCAAGCTTAGCTCGCCTTGAGTTTATTTAGCCACCTTGTAAGTAGTAGGCTGTAGCCGGTTATCTTCTGGCCGACCGGACCGCATATCCACATGATTCCCGAGCGATGTTCGAATATCCACGGACAACAGATGTTGTCCTTAGATATTCGTATATCGCACTGCGAGTAGATACTCGTAGTGTTAGTCCTACATACGTTTTATAAATACAGATTATTTACAAAATTACTTACAAGAACTCATAAAACACTTCCAAAAATCACAGCTTTGGTGATAACATTACTTCACATTTCATGGTCTAATTAAGACGTTAGCATCAACAGAAGGGTCTCGCAGCGCGAGGAGTTTCCTAAATTAGTCTGGTTACTTTACTACCATTTTCACCTGATCTCGAATTTCACCTTTGCCACCCGGTGTCAAAGTGCAAATTGCAACGCAGCGCGATGTTGGTTAGTTATGGGCTAACTCACTAAGCTTGTTTTCAAGTCTGCAGTCTCTTGAATGGCTTATTTTGATAAGACAGTGTTGAAATTAATTCTATAGCGAGGTGAAATTAATTTTGTACATGCGAGAGTTTATGTCTCTGTTCCACTAATGAATGTTTCATGTTAGCGTAATTTCTGATATTGGCTGAACTCATATGAGGATTTCATTTTACAAATTATGTTTTAAGGAAAGCAGAAGTTTTGTTTCACATATGGATGTTGCCTGCGGCTTCGTTCACACAAGAACTCGTTTATCATACGAGAAAACGACATTTTCAGACACAACAACTAATAAATATGCTAACTAGAACTTATAGTAATGTTATGGGCTTCCCCAGGATTCAAAGCATTTTTATACCAATCAAAATCGATTTAGAGGTTCCGCGTTACTTTCGACTTTATAACATCATAACAAGTAAGAGTTCCATATGTCTTTTGTTTTATTTTAACTTTTTTACATTATACTTTACGCATTGTTTTCTGCTTTCCACAATCAATTACCAATCACGCCACGCCTTAACAATGTAATTTAAAAATTCAATCAATGTTAAATTGACTATACAGAGGCACATTGTGCATTGTGTCAATTTCGCTCTCAGGTTCTGAGGGGTTTTTAATTTATGTTTTTCCCGCAACGACCTCCCAATTATTTCCCCGCAATATTAATCTGAATTCCGCAATATTTTGTATAACAATGATTTATTTTCTCTCAGTTTCTTCGGCCAATTAAGTATAATTGCTGTCGTCTAAGGTTCGGCGATTCATAACGTCGATTCGTTATCATTTGAATGAATCACTTTTGTAATTCGGGCTTTTTTCATTAACTGAGATTATGATTTGTTATACTTTTTTATTGTTATGATCTACGACTTTTGGAAGCAACTACGAGTTGGATTTGCTTCAATAAATATATTAGACTAGATGGCGCCCCCAACTCCGTGCTAAAGTTCATTTGTCGCGCGTAAACCGTACATTTTCCGTGATAAAAAGTACCTATCTTATGTTCTTTTCCGGGACTCAAAGTATCCCCATACTAAATTTCATTTTATTTATTAATTAGGTGCTTTCACACAATATAAGAAGTGTCTGAAACAGAAGCTTGCAGTCTGCACCCATATGACCCCTACCTAAATCATCAGCAATTATTATTGATGAAGAGGCCAATGATGATTATTGCCTACCTCCTATGAATTGCCTTTATTTATTCAGCTTACCTGCAGACGTGACATATCTGCTATATTGTGTAAGTTTTTTAAGTTAAGGCATAGGACTTTTTTAAATGGCCCACTTATTTTAGCCTCAACAGGGTTTTAGCGCCATTTTGATATATTTTGAAGATATTTTCCGTCTATGCAGATTTCCTGTCAAATAACCATCGTGCTATTTATCCCATAAAATGGAAACCTATTAGGTACTTGTAGTATTTTTAGCACTTAATTTTTTATTCGTATACCAACCGAAATAGTCATACAATCTAGAATTGCAGATTAACGCTTACACTCGCAATTTGCAGTGAAATAAATTATTTATTGTGAATAATTAGCGGTCTGTAATAATTAATTAAATAAATTATTAATTACAACCAAACCATATTGCAAATAAATAATTAAACTCTATGTTAGCTGCCTGTAGGTGTAGCAGTTAGAGACATAACCATAACAATTACTGATTTGGTTTTGGGGTGACCACTTTTTATGAAATAGCTGAAAAGCTTTTAAGTTACTTACATTGATGATGCCAAGTTCTTAAGGTGTTTTTTTGTTTTTATGTATTAACTTATCAATTTATTTTAATATATTAGGTGATCGCGACAACAATAGATTTCCAAGAATACACGATCGAAGGAACAGCATTGTTGACGTTAGCGCTACTCGTAATGAATAGATAAACTTCAGACAAAAAGTCTTAGTAACCAGACAAAGGTCGTGAAGAAGTAAAATATTATATACATAGAATATTTATGTACGACTAGTTGTCGCCCGCACCTCCGTTGCGCCAAAATTAGTTTATCACGAAGGAACCGTACATTTTTCCGGAATAAAAGGTATTCTATGTCCTTTCCCAGGACTGAATGTATCTCTATACCAAATTTCAGCAAAATCGGTTCAGTGGCTTACACTTGAAAAGGACGCAATAGACAGACAGACAAACTTTCGTTATTTTTTTATTTTTAGTATGGTTAAATTCGAAAAAATACGAATCATAGGGCAAAGTAAAACGGAGGCAAAGTTTAGTAAATTATATTTTATAAATCATCAAAAAATAATCGGCCAAGTGCGAGTCGGACTCGCGCACGAAGGGTTCCGTACCTTTATATGAGCGCCTTAATTTTTTATTTTATTGAAATATTATTACTAATTATTATTAAAGTAAACATATAATTAAGGCCTTTGTGAAAATTTCAAGTGCCTACCTGTTGTTATCATTGATACCGAGCAAAAATGATATGAGCAATAAAAATGAGCCCCCCTCAAATATTTAATTTATTTAGTTTTCAGTATTTGTTGTTATATCAGCAACAGAAATACATAATCTGTGAAAATTTCAACTCTCTAGCTATTACCATTCTTCAGTTACAGCCTGGAGACAGACTGACAGACATCGAAGTCTCAATAATAGGGTCCCGTTTTTACCCTTTGGGTACGGAACCCTAAAAATGTAGATCTATTAAAAACCGTCGTAAAATACTTAGAAATATTTTTTCTAAAATACCACTGAAACTAACTATAGATTGAAATACGAATGGCTGTCTTTTATAAAATATTACCTGAGGAATCTAAGATTTTCATATCACGGCCCTTTGAAGATTACAGAGCCTTTTATTAAATTGATCCCACGTCATTGTAAGCACTTTAATTTGACCTTTACGAGTTTTTGTGTTACGAATTTATTACGTGAGATTCAAAAACCTAATTATTGGGATATATTAGTCACTTTTCTATAAGTATAATATTTTATTAGTATGTATTGCTTTTTGCGTCCAACTTTTTGAAGTTAGGGCCGAAACACATAACGCTTAAATTGGCGGAATTCTTTACTTTTATTATATGGGTCTAACTCTAAACACACTAGGCTGAATTACGCCGGCGTAAATTCCGACGCGTTTAAATTGCATACAAAATACGGGTCGAATACGAAGGGTGAGACACTATTACGTCGCGTTTTGTATACGTGTGACATTTGCGGCGGAAATTACGCCGGCATAATTCAGCCTAGTGTGTTAAGACAATGAGTAGAAAACTATGAGTTTTGAATGTTTTTGCCGCCGATTTTAGCGGTGCCACAACACGGTTATGTGTTTTGGCCCTTAAGGGCCTTCTCTTCCTAAATTAGCAGGTCGATTGTCTGTCAGTGCGAATATCGACGTAAATGACATTAAAATAACATTCGCCTTGTACGGTGGCGGTTACGACGCTCGCCGCGTCCATGATAGGTCGAAATAGGAGAAAAAACCTTTTTAAGGCTTAATATCTTAATATATATAATTCTTCTGTGAGTGTGTATGTCACTGAACTTCTCTCAAACGACTGGACCGATTTTGATGAAATTTTGTGTGTGTTCAAGGGGATCTGGGAATGGTTTAGATTCACAATTTTGTCCGCTGGACAATGTTTTTTTAATTAATTTTTAATTTATTAGTAGTTGTTGATTTTGGAATGTTTTACATTGAATCCGACAGACGGCACTACCATCGCAGTGTCTAATTTTAAATAATATTCGAATTTGAATTTTAATTTTAGTCTGTCCCGACAGTTAGCGCTGCGATCAAATTAAAAAAAATACTTTATATACTTAATATGGCAAAGAAACGTTTGCCGGGACAGCTAGTAATACATATCGACACTGGAAATATCACTTAACGTAAGGGACATTTTGGCGAAAATGAGTTATATATATCATTGGATTCAGAATTTCGAGCTCTATCATTTGGCATACTTGAAATCCTTCTATCGTTAAAAAAATGTCCCTTACAGTACACATTTTTTAAAGTCAAGACAGGATTTTTCCTAAAAAAATTGATTTAACGGACGTAAATATTTTTACGTGTTAAAAAAAATAACGTAAATGCTTTTAAAACAAAATTCAGTCCCTTACGTTAACCTTTAGCTTAGTACAATTCTCTTAGCATGTCCTTTACGTTAAGAATTGATACTTATTACCTGTCATAGCTTCACTAAAATTTGTCCCTTACCTTAATCTTAAATATCTATTAACCAAATATACATAGAAGAATTGGGATGACTAAGAGCGCCATGTCTCAAATGCATAAAACCTGGCTTGACAGGAAGATTTTGTTAAAAACCAGGAGGAAATTTGTGCACATGCTCATATTCTTCATCTGTCTATAAGGATACGAGACATAGACTCTGAAGTCTGCAGACCGCAGACGTATCAACGCCGTTAAGGGTGCTGGAGGAAAATGCTCTGAATTCCATAAACTGCTTACATAACCAACTCATCCAGGCTGGCTAAACTAAACATAAAAACAAGGCTCTCTACCATCTGTCTAATAACGCATCTTAGAATATTTCAGACACATTACCATGACAAAAAGGGGAAAACCATGGTATGAAAAGCTTATGCTAATTGGCAAGATTGAGCAGAAAAAGACCGCGGAGCCGCTGTCTCATTCGTTGATCTGATCAAATCCGTACCAAACTTGAGTTGACTGACTGTCTACGACGCTCTTCGAATGGCCGATAATAGAAATAGCTGGCGTAACACCAAAAAAAGGAACGTCATAGAAGGGGAAGGTCATGACTGGGCACTGGCGAAGCAGCTCTGACAGTTACGATAAAAGAGAGCAGTAGCTCCTGATAAGGTGAAACGAGAAGCTTAATGCCAGGTCAAGAACCAACATTTAGACTTGTGTTGTGCGATCACTAGTTCAGGTTCACAGAAAGAGGCCGCAGCGCGGAACAGGGAGGAAGATCCATCTTCCATTCGGCTCAGGATACAGATTTCGGTACGACAACAGAGCAGAGACGTGGTTTTGCAAAGTTCCACCTTGTCTAAAGGGGCTCTGGGTGTAGATGGGAACAGTCCCGGTGCCAAGGGAAATGTTTCAGTCTACCGAAGTTCCCTTATTTTGCTGGAAATCCTATCCCTTATGTGGTAGACCAGCCAGTTGTTATTGTGTTTTAGCCAGGCTTATTGTGTTAGATTTTAATATAGTACATCAAACTTCCTCCAAAGCATAGTTTTTTATGTCCTTTACAGTAGATTTGTGTTGCAGTTTCATATTAAACTTGGTGCTTACTTTAATATGGCATAGTTGACATTGAAAAATTCAGTGCTGTAAGGGACAAATAAGCAAAAAATTTTAATGTAAGGGACATGCTATTTTCTAAACGCGTAAATTTACGAAAATAATTTTTTTATAGTTATATAGCCGACAAAATTATAAGAAACTATGCCATAAACACCTTCAAGATCGGACTAAATGATAAAAAGTTACAGACGAATTTGTAAAAAAAAAATTGTTTTTTCGCTCTCCTGAAAAGTCGTGTTTTGTCCCTTACATTAAGTGATATTTCCGGTGTCGATATTTCAAAAAATAAACAAACCAAATTATTAACTTATGCGTTGCAAAGCAGTAGATATTTTTTATATATTATTCTTTTGATAAATAAAGAAGGAATAAAGTGGTTTCATTCAATGATTTGGAGGTGATTTGGTTTTTTATTTCTTTATAATGTGATACCGATAGAAAAAATATGGCAAAACCAAATTACGTATCATATCATGTAGATTACTAATTATTTTTTTCAGATATAATTTCTCTGTTAATGCCGATGAAAAGTTGTTTCATCTGCACGCTTTTTTCGAGAGAGCAGCCTTAAAGAGTTCAACAAGTAGTAATCGTACATTTTGACACGATCAAAACAAAAAATATCATTTTCTAAAAGATAATAATATTAAAAAATAAAATGATACTGAATTTATACCAAATCGGCTGAGCAGTTAAATCTCAAGGAGAATAGATAGACATACTTTCGTATTGTCTTATTACGATGAAGAAGTTAAGTTAGGTTTATAGTATCTAATTTTTTTAGCCTATTTTTTTTTATTTATATCAAAACTGAGACAAAAAACTCATAATTAGTCTGGGGTTAACTTCAGCTATACATCCAAGGAGTGAAAAGATCCTCAAAACCGTCTCACGTGATTCATGGACGGACCATAAAACATTAGTAATTACTGTAACTATTGATATTGCCAATTGATATTATCGAGTATTAATAAATCAAACAGTAGGTAATATATTGTGTTCACAGATAGGCGACATTATTAGGACATGCGTTAATATTCAAATGTACACTGTTCGCGTAGTGGTGGGACAGCACTGTAAATATATCGAGTGGGACAAAATAAAGGTTGCACTTAACTGCAAGGCATTGTTGGAAGTGAAAAAAGAAACAGCTGCAAACAATGATATATCTTATAATATATAAAATTCTCGTGTCACAATGTTAGTCCACGAACTCCTCCGAACTGGCTTTACTGATTTTTACCAAATTTTATATGTATATTCAGTAGGTCTGAGAATCGGCTACTCGGTAGGTACTTTATATATTGATAAGCGTATTTGTTGAATAAATAATATTAAATTATTACAACCTGAGACTGACGGCGACCATTGTTTGTGCGACGAGATAGATTGCCATGGCGACATACTTTATAATATTATGGCAAAGCAACGTTTGTCGGGACAGCTAATAATATAATATAAAAAACTCAAAGCAGATATGTTACTACCGCGCGCGTTGTGAAGCTTCAAATACGAGTATGACCCAATTGGGTCGTCTTTTATTTAGTCTGTATCTTTTATGTAAATAGCATTTCGTATCTTTTGTTTCACTTATCTGTCAAATTTGTCAATGTTGTTCGGAAGAGATTTAAACCGGAAAATAGTATGAATGTAACAGATCTGTATAAGTAGAATATCATTAGGTACTTTCTATCTACAATATTTACAACGTGCCGGCAAACTTTCATACTGTTTATACTTAATAATATTCGATTGTAAAATGCATTTTGCCCTCTGTGATATCTTCTGTATCGTTTCTAATATGTATAATATTTATATTTAAAAGAATATAGTGTGTATGCTTAATATAATAAAACCTAAAGCCTATTTTGTAAAGTCGCATTTTATTTATTTTTATGTCGGTCGCAGTCGGTTGCCGTGCGAAGCCTTAACGAGCTCAAGCTGAAAAACCACGAACTTTTCGAAATTCCTATTATAAAATTATCGACACAATATGTATCGACAACTTGACAAACACGCCCCTCCCTAGTTGTTATGTCAATATCAAATTCAATAAAGGATTTCAGAGGCAATAATATTACCATCTCTGATTGATGATATTTATGATCAGAATTAATTTATTTTCAATTTCATTTCATCTGTTGAATACTGCGTTGAAAACTTGTTTTTTATTTCATTATAGGATTTTTTATTTCAATACTTGTCTCATTAACAGGGACTTCTATTAAGGCCATTATTTTATGACATGCGTATTAACGCAAAATATTAATAAAGCAGGGGTGCGTTTTTGAAAAAGTGGTTTTAAATTGAATTTTTTATTTATTTATTTATTTAAAACTTTTGCACATTTCCGTACAAAGGCGGGCTTAATGCCTCGTGGCATTATCTTCCAGCCAAACCTTAGGGTGTTCAGAGAAAGTGAGGTAGATGCAAACCCAAAAGAGGACAAAGGGATTAAAAATACCTTAAAATGAATAATACAATATTAGGTATAGTTATATTCATAATAATATTAATGTAAAATAAAATAAACATATTATATACAATATATACATATATAAAATAAATATATACATATATTACGACATATATAGATAAAATAACTAATTACGTATTATAGATTTTGTTGTCTCATTTAAGTCAACGATTTAAGATAGTGTTCATGAACTTTGCGTTTAAATAATTGTTTAGTTTCGGCCATCCTAATTTCCTTTGGAAGCGAATTCCAAAGAAGAATTGATTGAACATGAAAGGAGGAGTGGACGAGAGAGGAACTATGGGAAGGACATTGGAGGCGCAAATCATTGGTGGAACGGAGATTTCTGTCATGATTACTGCATAGATAGTTGAAATGAGGAGTTAGGTAGTTGGGAGCGGAGGGAGAGTGAAGTATGGAGTAGAGCGTGCACACTGCCCGCTGCGAACGGCGTTGGCGGACTGGGAGCCAGCGTAATTTTGAGCGGTAGGAGGAGACGTGATCGTACTTGCGGAGGCCGAAAACGAATCTTATGCAGTTATTAAGGAGCCGATCTAGTTTGTTAAGGAGGTCTACATTAAGATCAAGATAGCAGACGTCACAGAATTATATTAAATTTTAATATAAGATGACGCCCGCAACTCCGTTGCGTCAAAATTCGTTTATCGCGCGGGAACCGTACATTTTTCTGGGATAAATAGTATCTTACGTCCTCTCCCGGGACTCAGGGTGTCTACCAAATTTTAGCGAAATCAGTTCAGTGGTTAGGTGTGAACAGGTAACAGACACATTTTTGTATTTATTATATTAGTATGATACAGAAACGTATTACATTTAATTCAACAGTTAAAATTTATTGCTGCATCGTGCTGCAGATCCTCTGCCTTACCGTTTACGTTATTTCCCATCGATTTTCTATGAGGCCACAAGTATATTTGTGTCAAGTATAGCTCTCTGACAGCAAAATGTAACAAGTCATTCTACACCAAGATACTCGTTGAGTAAATCCTTGTCTGAGAACAAAAAGATTCATATCAAGCCCGAATGGTCCTTAAGAGTGAGGCCACAAAGCTACGTTGTGTAGCGGTAAGCTACGGTGCGTCGCCGCAACGGCATAGTTTTACATTTCGAACTCAAATTCGCACGATAGTAAATTATGCCGCATATTATGCGTTGCATTCTTGGACGTGGTGTTTTCATAACTTTCTTTTCCAGAATGTAGTTACATTATGGCTTTATTATTTATTTATTATTGAATCTTTCAATATAATATCATATTGTTATTATTTTAATGACGTGAAATAAAAAATAAAGTCGTAAAATACTTGAACATTTTGGAGATAAAAGTTACATTTACTGACGGAATGAGAGACAGGAGACTAACGTCACAGAATACGTATTAGGGTCAACCCACACGTACCACAACCACATGACAACCGCAACCACACGGCAACCACACCACGTGCTCGGGCGTATATTTCGTATTGTAAATGAACTGGACCATTCACACGTACCACATTTTGCAGTCGTTGTCGACCACTTGTAAAATACCGACCACATCGCAACCACGTCGCAACCACATCGCAACCACAACGTTGCGTCGATGCAACGACACACAACGTACCCAAAGGCTAAAAACGGGACCCTATTACTAAGACTTCGATGTCTGTCCGTCTGTCTGTCTGTCTCCAGGCTGTATCTCAAGAACTGCTATAGCTAGACTTCTGATATTTTCACAGATTGTGTTTATCTGTTGCCGCTATAACAACAAATACTAAAAACAATATAAAGTTAATATTTAAGGGGTTCCCATACAACAAACGAGATTTTTTGGCCTTTATGGCTCATAATAATCCATAATATGTAGACACTTGAAATTTTCACAAAATCCTCAATAGGGGTGTAGACACTAGACAGTAAACGAAATATAATACAAATTATTGTTTTTTTTTGAGAGTTTGTATTATAAAATTACCGAAAATGACATATGTTTACTCATAAACTTTATAACATTTTTATTTTATTTTTTAAAAAGTAAATATTTAATCCGTAATATCACGTGATCGCAAACAGCCATTACAGGATATTGTGACATCACGATCTCCAAAACATTGTGTGTGACAGTGACATTTCGATGTCAAACTCATACAAAGATTTATGTTGTTTCGAGGACCGTGACGTCATAGCGTCGCCATGATGAACTTTAGCTTTTAGCGGGAAATTTTAAAACGAAATTTAATAAGTGGTTTTTTTTAATTGAAATAAGAGTGTATTTATTTTTTATATATATTTTTAGCTCAAACAAAATGAGTACATCTGTAAAATTAATATATTTCCCAAAAATAGTATACACTCCTATTATATTATGTAAGTATACTTTAATATTTGATAATGATATATTATATTTAAAAAAACTCAAATAGGATATGTTACTACCGCCCGCGTGGTGAAGCTGCAAATATGACCCAATTGGGTCGTCTTTTACATATTTAGTCTGTCTCTTTTATGTATTTATGGCATTTCGTATCTTTTGTTTCACTTATCTGTCAAATTTGTCAATGTTATTCGGAAGAGATTTAAACCGGAAAATAGTAGGTATGAACGTAACAGATCTGTATAAGTAGAATATCATTGTCGATAATATAATTAAAATAAATAATTAAGGGGGCTTCCATACAAAAAACACATTTTTCCCTACTTTTGCTCTATATCAGTACTGAACTCTTCGTGCGCGAGTTTGACTCGCACTTGGCCGATTTTATTTTACTAAAATGTCATGACGCTATAAAAGCCGGAGTCGAACTACAATAGTGCGACTTGCACACGACGCAACCACGTCGCAACCACAACGCAACCACTGGCCGTCGTCATTTTGTCGGTACCACAACGCAACCACAAAATGCTGCAGCGACACCATTCACACGTAACCTCAGCTCGACGACATTTTGTCGTTGCGATGTCGTGTGGTTGTGGTACGTGTGGGTTGGCACTTAGTTTAATAACTTATGTGAGATACCCTAGCATGGCCACCAGCAGAAATGCGAAAGTGTAGACAAACTGTGGACATAAACTTTTAAGGTGCTGTTCCGATCTTATCCGCGGCTTATCGCGACCGAAAAAAATTAAATTAAAATGCCACTTTAAGATAGACTGATAATATTGTGTATGCTATAAAGAAAGATATTATTTGAATTTTTAGGACTATATAGTTTGTCATAAAGTGGCATTTTAATTGAATTTTTTGGATCGAAAAAAGATCGGAACGGCACCTTAAGTTTATCTCCAAGTCTATACTTTCGCATTTCTACTGGTGGCCAGGCTACTGGGGCTTTTTGACAGGAGTTAATATTTTCAATAGCGTTGTTGATTGACTAATTATATTTTGAGACTAGGCAATCAAAAGCGATCATGTATAAATTCCAGTAAAAAGGAACTCAGAAGCTAACCATAAATGGATGCTGTTAAGCATATAATTATCCCACAAATAAATATTGAGTTATGAATGCAGTTATGGTCTTTAGATCATTTGAAACAAGAATGCAATTATAATCCAACAAACAAAAATTGTAGACTAGAAAATGCTGAACAGCGACTAAATGTGAATGACGCGTTGCGTTGTCTTGTTTTTTGTTGATCTGACTCTTGATTCTCCAACGCAACGCAGGGCAGCTGCGTGGCCCCACTCCAAGATGAAGATTACTTAGATGATGGATATCCGTATGACCGATCTTTTCAGATTTTCCCTTCTGATGGCGTGGCCACTTGAAGGAAAAATGAGACCACTTAATAAAAAGCATTGATGTAGTTTTCATGATGTTTTGGTTGATATCGTAGGATTATGATACTCATTTATTTTGTTAACTGTTGTATTACTTACTTTTCACAATATTTCATAGTAATATTTCAAGTTTTTCACAATAAAATATTACGCTTCCTAAAACATAATAAACAACTAAATAAACATAATTATAATATTTTTGTTGACAGTACAAAAAAAATCACGTACCAACGAGTTGTGAGTTTTGTATGTAAGCAAAAAACACTCCAAATATTCGGATTGCGTAATAAGAGAATTTCTTTCATTTCAAAAATATTCAAAGTCTCAAACAGAATGAAAATAACAAGCTTCTGTTATAATATAACGGACTAAGCACATTTGACCCCGATTGAAGGTATTTCGTGAAACGCTGAATGTACAGTATGGTGTTCACAATCAGAATTTTTTGCAGAGATGAAGTTTTATGCTGAGGAGAATCATACTTAACTACCTGGATTTTTCGCACCTTATAAATTGGATAGGAGATATAGATTTTGCCCGCAGATTTTTTGATATTTAATAATAATAATTATTATATGGACGCTTCACACCACGTCAATCTGGTGCCGTGCTAATAGTAGTTAGTACCTGAAGGAATGGAGCTTTGTGTATATAAATTGCACGGGATCCGTACTTTTTCGGAAACAAAATCTATCCTTTCTTTTTTTTCCGGGATTCTATTAAAGTATTTTGTTGCTAAATTTCAACAATGTTAGTTCAGCGGCGTAAATCAGAATACTAGGGAGAGACATCTGTCTCTACGGTACGGTGTATTTTTTTTATATTCAGTTAAGATAAAATTTACTGCAATAAGTACGCGGTTTTGGTCATTTTTGGCGCAGTCTAATAAAATAACACATTATAACCTGGCGTGAGTCTATGTTCAATGTTATAGGCTTTGCGAAATAGGCTTTTATTAGATTTTAGACTTAGAGGTGTAGAGGAAATTTTCAATATTTATCGCATGTAATAAAAATGGTATATGCCCAGTTATAAAATGTAGACTACGAGTAAGATATTGGTTTCGTTATTACAAAAGTCCCACGAGGTAATAATATTATATTATAATATACGGGACTATTATAAAAATCTTATAGAGTATGGCTTTCAACTTTATATTTGGCACGTGAGTCATGGCCGAATTTCAAAGTAACGCCGCCATATTGTTTTGTCCTACGTCAAAACTTTAACCAATCAACAACGTTGTTCTAAATATAAACTTCTGTTCAAAAACCTCTGAGAACCCGAGAATAATGCTTTTAATTATAAAAGCATGACAAGGACGTAGAAAAAAAATACAACATTAAGGGCCTGTTTCACCGCTTCCTGATAAGGCTATCCACCACTTAATTTGACAGATGGAGTATGGAAAATCTGTCAAATAACCCTATCGGGCACCTTATCAGGAAGCGGTGAAACAGGCCATAAGAAAAGTTGGTCTATAATTCTAGATAATTATATCTAGACCAACTTTTCTTAATGTTGTATTTTTTCACTTCTGCCTATATTCTACTAGAATCTCCTTACGGTAGACGTCTTTTAACGGCCTTTTCTGTCTTTTTCACCTCTAAACAAAGTTTTCATTTACGTCTAAAAACTGCCGGAGTTTCTAGATAGTTCGGGCTACGTGTATCAGTTAGTGAGTTTTATTTTTCGGTTTTATTCAGTTAACACATTTTGCCCTGTGGTTAAACCATTTATACCCGTATGCGCTACCTTTTTTCACTATGTTTCAATCTATATTGTATGCTGAATTTGTATCTGACGTAATTTCTAATAAAATAGTTTAAAAAGTTGGATGCATTACCCGTACATACTTTTTACCTTTTAGCTGTTGATAAAAAAATTGTTATCAGTTATCATAGACGATCACAATTTTACATTATTAATATTATAAAAGCGAAAGTTTGTTAGTTTGTATGTTTGCTACTCCTTCACGTCTAAACGACTGAAGCGATTTTTTGTATGATAGTTGATACCCTGGATTAGCACATACGCCACTTTTTACTGTACATAGGAAAATATCACAATTTATTTTCCCTAATAAACCAAGGGTAACACTGCGGCACACAGGTAGTATATTTAACAGTATCACTAATTAATTACAAGCATTTTTAGAAAAACAGTAAAGTACTAATAATTATATCATCAATACTAAGAAAGATTTGTTGGTTGGTATTAACAATATTTAAAACCAAATCAATCTAGATTCTAGACATTACGTGAGATTTGGAAATAGAACCCACGACCTCTCCCAACATCAACACCCAAAATCTCTCTAAAACCTAAGGAGTATAAACCTGACTGATGGTTCAAACAAAACAGTACTCTTTTATTGTTCGCACGGGTTTTTACTCCAGAGGGTTAAAGTCCCATAAACTATGAAGCCACTTTAGGGTTAACTTGCTTGAATCACGTGTACATGCTTTGAGGAAGTTGAAACTTTCTGATGCACAAACATTTTAAGATAGGACATATTATATATAGATGACGCCAACACGTTTATCGCACGGGAACCGTACATGTTACCGGAATAAAAAGTATCCTATGTCCTTTCATGGGACTCAAAGTATCTCCATGCCAAATTTCAGCAAAATCGGTTCAGCGGTTTTGGCGTGAAGAGGTAACAGACAGACAGACACGCTTTCACATTTATAATATTATGAGTAATAAGTAATATCAGTAATAAGTATATAAATTATTATAAGTATATAAGTATAAGTATGGATATGGAATTATGGTATGGATTACAGAAAATCAGTTTTTAAATTCATTTCAGTGGTTGCTATGCATTTGGGAATATCAAAATGGAAATAAATTAAACAAATATTTTCTTTATAAACTTAAAAAAAAAACTTTTATTATGTTACCTAAATAAAAATTACTACCAGCTGTTTTAAACTATATAATATTATTATATTAGAAGATATATTAGAAGTTGATAAATTCAAAAAAATTGGTAGAACCTTGATCGAGTTCGTTATTGTAACTTTATAAAACTCCGCTCAAGTTATAAAAGGTAAAATTAAAAAGGGCTGGAATCCGTCACATCGTACGAGCTAGGGTTGGTAAAAACAAAGAGAGCGGGACGGACAAACTATTTTTTTTGACATTTAAAATAAAGTTAGGGTAGAAATTAGGTAGAAATAAAATGTAGAAAAATTAAAAAATCAAAGCAGAATCACGTTTGGATTGAAAGCAAAAAATATATAAATATATACAACCCTAAGGTCTATAGGGCTAATCGTCCAAGTTTCGAAGTGTCGAATTGTGCGAGTCACCCCGAAAATGAATAGCCGAAGGTTCAATTTTATACGTAGCGATACGGCGAGAAGATCACTATAAAATATTTATAGTTTTGGGACTTGGATTTTTAGGGTCCCGTTAAAAGAGTTTAAAAGTTTTGATTGAACAAACTAACAACATATTTTTTGCCTGGGTATTGAACACCAAAATCTTGTCCTGCGAAAGTTTTCCTATTTGTCTATAATTGCTTTTCTTATGAATACTAGCTGTATGCAGTATGCGTAGGTATACTTTTGCCAATACCACACTACAGTACCCGGCAATAAATATTGCACATCGACCTTTGGAAAGAGACATTCGGCTAATTTCGGTTTCATAGAGCGTTATCTTTGTAGCACACACCTATTTGACATTATGTCAGTCGTTGTTCAAATTCAATAGAGTGCAGTCGCGTCCAGTTCAGAATATATATCTAGAGTTGTTGACACCCCTAAATTTGCTACAGCTGTAATTTTCCAAACGAATTTTAAATACGTAAACATAATTTGAACACCCTTTTTTATTTTATTTTACCCGAACCTAAAGCCATAACTTATAGAAAATTTGGTGTATTTTATACAAAGAATAATAAAATTGTCAAAAGAAGCAAACCATAATTGTTTTAACAGCTCCTAATATATACCGGACTTTTTGTATTTCGTACGTAAGAGATAACGCTCTACAAAACCGAAATTAGCCGACTGTCACCTTCCAAAGGTCGATGTGCAATATTTATCGCCGGGTACTGTACTACAGATCTTTTGCAAGTCAATGACAAAATGACATTTATTACAGTTTTTTTTATTAAATAAGGGGGCAAACGAGCAAACGGGTCACCTGATGGCAAGCAACTACCGTCGCCCATGGACACTCGCAACATCAGAAGAGCTGCAGGTGCGTTGCCGGCCTTTAATGTTTTCTCTATTTGAAACGTTAACAATATCGTTTCACATTACACACCTCAAAGTTGAAACTAAAACTATGATTCATTGAGTTTTAAACTGCGGAACCATTTATAATATTCGGCTCTAACTTTGCCCGGCTCGTACTGAAGTTCGAACATTATTACTTTTTGATGTTATGAGGTTGAAAAGGGCACTTTACTATAAACTTTCCTTTTTTATATGGCTAATAAACTATGGACTTCCGAACTGATACTAGATGCTTTTGTAGCGTTTATGTGACCTGATGTAAGTGCCTGTTGAAATATTCGTAACATGGTAAATGACCGCAGCATCGTAACACTATTTCTATGCCTTTTCGCGGTACTCAAGGTATGAAAAAATTGGTCAGCTAATTACATTAAAAACTCCTATAATTCTGCTCGTAATATATTTTATTTTCTCACATACTTTATCAACTTCTCAAACAAGGAAAGTTTTCGCAAAATCGTAAATAAAGTAACACTTGTCTATTGTCTAATAAACATAAGTGAATCTCCCTCCTCCCAAACCTTCCAATTTCAAATAATTGCGCCATCGCGTCTATCTGGCCGCTAACCAATCACAGCGCGCTGGCGCATAAATGTTGGACCTCATCTGGCAGCACGGAATCGCCTTTTTCCGTATCCCTTTCTCTGCTTAGAACTGCCATTTGTTAGACCGAGACAGAAAGCATAATGCGATAGCACGCGGCGGAATCCTCGAGGCGATCGGCATCACGGGCAAAATGCAATGGTCGGCAGGGAGACTCCGGAACGCTGAAGCGCGCGATAGCATGCTAACATGATGCTAACGCATCCTTTCACCGACGCGTGCGATCGCCTTTTTTGTCTGCGGAATGCGACAGCGCGCGTTTGCATGCGACAGCACTCTGCAGCGCGTGGTAGCACAGGCGGAACAAATGCGATTCCGTGCTGCCAGATGAGGTCCAACCCTAAGAAAAAATATGGCTGCCTGTAGCTTCTTGCGTGTGTTACTGTGTTGGTCTCTGAAAGAATAATTAAAAATAATAAAGTTAAAGACCTTACCAATAAGATTGACTGAATTATAATTGTGTGTAAAATGTTTAGTGCTACAATGATGTTTTGTGAAGTGTTTTGCTAGCAGGCCGGCGGGCAGCGAAGCCTCGATGTTGGCGATATTCCTTCAGTTCAGCTGCCTTTCGGTGAGTGTTTAAACTTTTCTTCAGCTATATACAACAAGAATATATTGAAGCGCAATATTTATGGTGTTACCTTTCCAGCTAGGATCTTTCATTTATCTTCATCATTCATCATACATTCATCAACTTATCTTTCATTTCTTTTCCCGAAACCTAGTTTCGGCACAACTTTATATGAGACAGGCTAGGTACAGTCTTATGAGTGATTAAATTAATATACATTGTTATTCTAAGTGTTTTGTAATTTTCTAGTTTTCTAGATTAAGTAATGAGTTGTAGTTAGTTTGTTTTTGCACATTGCGTATTTGCTTTTTATATAAAATTTCCTGCGTTTCGGTTGCTTGCAAGAAATTGCTGCATATCAATAAAGCCGCCTTTTGTGTTTATTTATTACTTACTAAGTTTGAAATTTGAATTTCTATATGTGTGTGTAAATCATAAATGCAATAAAGAATATTCATTCATTCCATGGGCGTATACAAGGGGGTGTCCTGGGGGTCCGGACCCCCCCCATGGCTATCTATCTCACTTGTCCAATCGACAATATAATATTATGTACCGCACCGATTTGAATCGGCGAGGTACATGTATTTTTTTTTTCTATTCACAGTATAATACTGTGGAGTGTGTCCGTAGGCAGAGTAGGTACCGCGATGCGTTCGTAGTTCGTCGCGCCGCGCGGGTAAATGAATACTCGTATTATATTCAACAGTAGACGTTCCGCGCGGCTTCGCCCGCGTAAATTAGATATTTTACAGACAAATTAGTCCACAAAAAATAGCCTATCATCCTTTACGTGGTCAACTTCTTATCTGTGCCAAATAACAGAAAAATTGCTCCAGTAGTTCGTGAGATAAGCCCTTTCAATTAATTTCCCCCGTTTTTTCCACATTTTCCTCTATTTTTTCGCTCTTATTAGTTATAGTGTGATAAATATAGCCTATAGCCTTTCTCGATAAATGGACTAACTAAGACTGACAGAATTTTTCAAATCGGACCAGTAGTTCCTGAGATTAGCGCGTTCAAATAAGCCCTTTCATATAATTTCCTCCCGTTTTTTTCCACATTTTCCTCTATTTCTTTGCTTCTGTTAGTTGTAGCGTGATAAAATATAGCCTGTAGCCTTTCTCGATAAATGGACTATCTAACACTAAAAAAAAAATTAAATTGGACCAGTAGTTCTTGAGATTAGTGCGTTTAAATAAGCCCTTTCAAATATATTTCCTCCCGTTTTTTCCACATTTTCCTCTATTTCTTAGCTCCTATTAGTCTTAAGCGCAACACACACTGAGCCCGCCGGGCCGCCGACATATGTCGGCAACTTTTTGTCGGCGACCTAGTTGGCGGCTTCACTTATTACAAGTCGAAAAATTTTGTCGGGGGCATGTCGGCGGCTTGAGATGAGAAATTTAATTGGCAGTCAGTGATTGGTCAGTGATTGCCGCGTGTCTATAAGGTTGTGTCACCGGGCAACTGAGCGCAGGCGACCCAAGCCGCCAACATGTCGGCGGGTAACACGCGCGGGCGCATGTTGCCGACATCATTCTTTTCATACAGGCCGCCGGGTTGTGTCGCCGACAAATGTCGGCGGCCCGGCGGGCTCAGTGTGTATTGCGCTCGAGCGTGATATAATATAGCCTATAGCCTTTCTCAATAAATGGGCTATCTAACACTGAAATATTTTTTTAAATCGGACCAGTAGTTCCTGAGATTAGCGCGTCCAAACAAACAAACTATTCCGCTTTATAATATTATATTACTAGATGTTCCGCGCGGCTTCGCCCGCGTAATTTAGGAATGTCACGGAAACCGTACATTTTTCGGCAAAAAAAGAAACCTATGTCCTTTTACGTGGTCTATTCTTGATGTGTGCCAAATAACATAGAAATTGATAAATCGGACCAGTAGTTCCTGAGATAAGCGCGTTCAAATAAGCCCTTTCAAATAATTTCCCACGTTTTTCCCACACTTTCCTCTATTTCTTCGCTCCTATAAGTCTTAGCATGATAAAATATAGCCTATAGCCTTTCTCGATAAATTGCCTATCTAACACTAACAATTTTTCAAATCGGACCTGTAGTTCCTGTGATTAGCGCGTTCAAATAAGCCCTTTCAAATAATTTCAACCCGTTTTTTCCACACTTTCCTCTATTTCTTCGCTCCTATTAGTATTAGCGTGATAAAATATAGCCTATAGCCTTCCTCGATAAATAGGCTATCTGACACTGAAAGAATTTTTCAAATCGGACCAGTAGTTCCTGAGATTAGCGCGTTCAAACAAACAAACTCTTCAGAATTATAATATTATATAAGTATAGATATAGATAAGTATAGTGGACAGCGGAACCTTTCATACCTTTCATGGGCGAGTCCAACTCGCACTTGGCCGCTTTTTTACGTTAGGGACCCCCCCCTTAACAAAGCTATATATACGCCCGTGATTCATTCATTTATTCATTCATAAAATTACGTCTTTTTAGCGTAGTTATTATGCGTACAATATTATGCATGTTATATTTGAAACAGTGCAAGGCGTGTACGTTTTTTGCGCAGAATTTCTTCTAGATAGATTTCTTCTAGAAGAACCGCAAGTCAACGAGGTAAGTAGGAAAGTATTCCACTCCTTACACATGCTTAAGCGCCTTCAGAACTTTTTACCCTTAAAAACTAAAATCTCCCTAGTCCAGTCACTCATCCTCCCTATCCTCGATTATGCTGACTCCTGTTACTTGGATGTTACCGAAGAGTTGCTAACGAAGTTAGAACGTTTGCAAAATCAGTGCATTCGTTTTATCTTTGGTTTAAAAAAGTATGATCACGTATCAGCTCTTCGGTCACAGTTAAAGTGGCTCCCTACTCGCCTTCGGCGGAACATCCATATCCTATCCCTCCTTTACAAAATCCTTTATAACCCTTTGTCTCCCTCTTACCTTGTGGATCGCTTTAACTTTTCTCGACCCTTAGACGTCCCTTGTAGGCCTAATGTGAGAACAAATCTTTCCCTCCCCTCCCATCGCTCCAACTTCTTCTCCTACTCCTTTACCGTCCATGCAGTTAGATTATGGAATTCCCTTCCCCACACCATTCGTGATAGTCCCACAATCACTATCTTTAAAAGACGATTGAAGGAACACTACCTCAGTACTGAATCCCGTTAAGATTATTGTTAAATATACATATAGTATGTATCCATATAATGTTTATATATTTATATGTACATAACTGGTATATAATATGTTGATATAGTATGTAATAAATTATAGAATAGTATTATTAGTATATAAGTATTATAGTATAATATAATTATTATATTTTTATATTGTAATTTAAGTTGTTCATCAATATTAATTATTATCTGTGCACGCCCTATCTGATGTTTCTGTTCGAATTTCCTTACTTAGGACTGCTGTAAGAAATTTCTTTTAGAGATAAGCAGTACCTGTTGTGTCGTCTTTCTAATATTATGTTACTTTATAATGATTTTGTGTGCAATAAACTGTAAATAAATAAAAATAAATAGATATACGCATTTTGTTTTTGCAATACAGGGTGTATAGCAAAAACTGTGTTTTATCAAAAAGTGTTGAAGTAATACAACCTTTCACATTTAGTGATTTCTCTTTTACAGTTAATAATTTCAACCTGACTGATAAAAGATGCATTCACAATTAGGAACCACAAGGCAGCTGATTGGTTTCACAGGAACCATTCAAATTACGCCATTATTATCGCCACCGCTTTCACAGTCAAAGTGGACTAACAATGCTATTGGCCACAAATTAGGCACCATTGTACTCCTAAGTCCTAGGTTACCTAGGTAATGGAGTCGGCTGAATCGACTGATTGTTACGGTTAAATTGATGGAAAATCTAGTAGATTTTATAGCGCATCTTAAACAATATAACAATAATAATAGCTCCCACGCCGGTTTCGGTGATGGTGGCCGGTTTCATTGAAACCAGGCCAGCTACGCAGGAGTAATTTTAAAGTGTCCAAGTGTGTGCGCAGTACACAAGAGCACTCTCTATTCCCTTACTCTCATAACCCAGTGGGACGGCAGACCGACACGACCAGCGAGAGATCAGGCGCAGGACCGACTTTTTACATGCCCATCCGACTCATGGATCATCTTACTTGTCAGACAATCGGGTGATCAGCCTGCACTGTCCTAACCAAACTTGGAAATAACATTCTTCCAACGCGGGAATCGAACCCACGACCTCCGAGTCGAGAGCCGCGCTCTATACCACTAGACCACGCAGGCGTTAAACAATATAATGATGTTAAATAATATCCGCACTAGGTAATCCTTCAAGCCCCATAAGAGCACCGGTGATCGCGACAACAATAGAATACAATATCATTTCCAAGAATCCCCGATCGAAGGATTAATATCACAAATGCGAAAGTCTGTCAGTCTGTTATCTATTCACGCTCAAACCACTGAACCGTCAATCGATTGCATAATATTATGAAATAATGAATATTTCTTTCGTAATTTAAGTTCCTATACATTACGCATGACGCACGACAGATTCAGCATTATTAGGATTTAAAATAACTAATAGCATACATATAATAATAAAATAAAATAATAAAAAATCAAAGAATACTTAAATAAGTTTAAAACGGTCATGTTTGTTTTTTTTATGACAAAATGAAATAACATAATTATTATGTATAATCTTCGATGTATAATATATTACTAGACTTTAGCATAATGTACTCTGTGTCTGGCACTTTAACAATCTTGAAAAGTCTTAATTTTGTATAATTATTTTTGTCTCGTTTTATATAACAGAGGTCAAAAGTCCTGAACACTTTTGTAAGAGTACTTATAAATAAAAAGTACTTTCATATTCCAATAACCTTTTTATTAAAGACCTCTAGAGCCTTATTTCAGAGAACCGATATGGCTTACAATGATAGATACTGATTAGTTGATTACATAGTAGAGGTATTACGGATATTTGTGTCATCTGTGAATGTTTCATAGATATATCCGTCCTTAATATTATAAATGCGAAAGTGGTCGGTCTGTCAGTCTATCTGTCTGTCTGTCTGTTACCTCTTCACGCCCAAACCGCTGAACCGATTTTGCTGAAATTTGGTATGGAGATACTTTGAGTCCCGGGATACTTTTTATCCCGGAAAAATGTACGGTTCTCGCGCGATAAACGAATTTTGGCGTAACGGAGTTGTTATCTAGTGTTAGCGGAATAAATGTCAATGGACAAGCTACATAATATTATATTAATTTTATTTCAATCGGTATATTATGTTAGACACTATGTGATTATTATATTTTAAATAGTAATAAGTAAGGTTATTGATTTTGACAAATAGTTATAAATGGGCGACAGGATTATTTACTTCTGTTATTATAACTTCCTCTTCTCATATTTTTAAGTAAATAATTATCTTAAGGCCGTCCCCCGAGCAAACGACCTTGGCCATACATTTGCCGCGTTGCCGAGATCGCGCCAAAACCCTATTATTTTTACTTATCTTAGTTCAAAATTGTCCTAAAAAAAATTAAAACGGCGAATATGTAGTTTATGTTATTGTCGATCTATTGGCGTGAGTTTCAAATAAAAGTAATTTGTAAATCCTAAGGAGATGCTGAATGTATGCTTGAATTTTAACAAATTGGTATTACTTTGGAAGCTGATATCATGAGTATAAGAAACAAAAATAGAAAATTTAAAACGACAAAAGGAATGTTGATAATATACTGAAGATTGTTGCTGTATTTTTATTATAACTTTGTAGCTTTCAGGTTATGAGTTTATAAGGTTTTAAATACGGTCAATTACGGAATCTCCGGACGGAACGCCCTTAAATATGAGAATGTACATGATTAATTTTTAGAATTATGCACTTTACTTGTTCTTAGCCATTCTTAATTTTTAATGTATTCTTTTATGATTTTGCTATATTTGAATTGTCAACGGAAGTTCGTTTCTTTTGTGTAAAATGGTATAAAAGCAAGCCATATTGCGTTGATTGATTCATTCTGTAAATAACTTTGAGACGTGTAAAGTGAAACTCTTCTCGAATAAATACCGCTCAATGTATAATAATTCAAGACTTTTACTACTCTCTAATACTAGTTAATCGTAATATTCATCTATTGTTCAATTTATAAACAGATCTACAAGGAAGAAAAATGTAAGTTTACAAATTCTACATAATATTATCATTAAACATAATAAATTATTTATGTGTAGCTTGGCCGTTTCGTTACTTCCTTCAGATCAGAAACTTCGCATCACCTCTGCGACGGTAGCGAAACGGCGCAGCCATACGTATTATTTACTGTTACGTTGAAATTGTCGAATTCGGGATTTTATTGTAGAATTAATAATTGAAAATAGAATTGTAGAATCAGGGTCAGTGGAGTTGGGCCGTTAGAGTCAGAAGCTCGGCTCTACATGGAATCCTTTTTACAGGGCCTTATGTGGTCGTCTTGGCAACCTTTTACATGAAATGTTTTTGGTGAAATACAGTTGTCTGAGAAGTGACTTGTTTCAAAGATGGTTCAATAGTTATATTATAGATTTTTTCTTTTAGTTATTCATCATTGCAGCATTGAATGTTTTGAATGAATTGTTTAGTAAACAAATGTTACAAAGTTCACAAGTTTTTATTACTATTATTTATTTGGTTATTGGTATTTAACGCAACTTAAAAGCGAAACTTTAATAAACCTTAAACATATCTCAGTTTTATTAGGTCTCGACATGCATATGCATACTGTAATAATATGCATATGACTTTTGACAATTCTAATACGAGCGCAGCGCCCCATGTGCAATTGTTTTCTCTAAGTGGCAGTAAAAAAGAATGGCATGGTCGTTAGAGTGCTCCCGTTTTGTATAAACTAGTACTAGCTTTTACCTGTGACTATACACGGTTTAATTCCATTTAAGTGTTTTATGTTTAGAGCCTTGATTGTTGTGATTTCTTTATAAGAGTCAATGTACTTAGTTACAAGTTGTTCGTGAGTCGTGTCGTCGTCACACCTATCGAACGCGAGGACACATTTTTTGTGACAATAGCTGTTATAGGCAAGATACTTAGGTACTTCTCAGGTCGCAAAAATGTATTATTTATTTATTTATTTATCAAATGTCGTTTTAACATCAGAGTCAGTAGCGACCGTAACAAAGTAAATGTTGCGAAAAACTTAAGTACTCTACATTATACATAAATCATTTAATGTATATTTAATTTACCAAAAGCTAAACATCACAAAGACGCCATTTGCAATTTCGTATCCCGCATAATGTCAGTTAGCCGTTTTTCAAATTCGGAATCCGCGGCCAAGCTTCAATTACAAAGGAATACCGGCCCGGTTAATGTGTTTAGCCATTAGCCAGAACCTCCCCATTCGTTCGGGCTCAGAGACCCGATATATGAAGCGATGGCTAAAATTAGATTCCTAATCTATTATTGTATTTAGGTACGTTGAATATGATTTGCCAATAATTAATTTTAAGGAAAGCTACTAATTATGGTTATGCTCGGTTCAGTTAATTGTAAGTTTTGACAGGAGCTTTATAACAATGTTCTAGTCTAGAAGTGCTTCTGATAGGCTAACGTTTAAAATCCAAGTACCATTTATGTTTGGAAACACCATTACTGTGGAAATGATAAACTCAAAAAACACTTCACGTATTACTAGATATTAAATTATATTTCATTATAATCAATTATTACCAGCGATATAAGTTTAAGAATTCACAATCCTATTTTTTGTTGCTAAAACTACTTGAATAATCTCTACAAACTTAATAATAGCAATAACAAAGAAAACAAAAGACTTGTATCATGAAGCTTCAGGGATTAATAAGCCGACATGTTTGTGATGGAGCCTCCATTGTATTAAAATGAAATGCATTACAATGATGAGAATGTTACTGGAATATGCACAGAATAAACAGTAATTGAAATTAAAAATATATTAAACGAAACGATGGCAGAAATAATGAAGGGCGCTGAAATGGGTATTTTTTTTTCAGGAGACAAAGTATTATTTGTATAAAGCGCTTATTCCATTTGATTAAATTTAGACGTCTAAATGATTTAGTAACTTTTAGTCAAGTAAAATAACATTTAGAAAGCTAGGATCCTAATTAGTGTACTAAATCGGAGAAAGTGTTGCTTCTGACTGACTAAATCAGTGTTGCCAGATGGTTTCAACCTTTTATCTGTAGTGGGAACTGCTAAATATGTATTAAAGTCAATATGTATCATGTTATACGATCTGGAATCCATTCGTAGGTAATTTCTAAAGTCTGCTGTCTTCCAAGTAGTTCAGAAAGTTCATAATTCATAATTTTTCGTGGGGCAAAAATTCTTTTAACCATCTTTTTTATCTTTTATTTATTTTGATTTTCTTTGAGCCAACATCTAAATCCTAAGCCTACGAGAAGACCAATTTTTTGTTTCTTTGACAGAACTGGAGCCATTAAGAAGACGTCTGGCCAAAATCGCCGCGACGCGCGTCGTCACAACTGATTTAGTTACTAAATTAGGACAATTGGAATAAGAAGCTTCTAATTAGTCTTCTTTTTAGGATTCTTATTATTAGAACTTCTAAATTTAGTCAAATGGAATAACAGCTTAAGCGTAAATGTGCGGCGTTTGTTTGTCTGTTACCTCTTCACGCCCAAACCGACTAATACTTTGATTCCCGGGTAAGGACATTGTTTATTTTTAATGTCAGAAAAATGTACAGTTCTCGCGTCATAAACGAATTTGGCACAATGGAGTTGCGGTAATCATCTAGATTGTAGCTTTTGATTACTATGTCACAAAACCTGAGCACTTTTGTGGTACCTACACTTTACGGAAAAACTATCACGGCTATTGATTTGTGCTTTAAGGCCGTCCCCCGAGCAAACGACCTTGGCCATACATTTGCCGCGTTGCCGAGATCGCGCCAAAACCCTATTATTTTTACTTATCTTAGTTCAAAATTGTCCTAAAAAAAATTAAAACAGCGAATATGTAGTTTATGATATTGTCGATCTATTGGCGTGAGTTTCAAATAAAAGTAATTTGTAAATCCTAAGGAGATGCTGAATGTATGCTTGAATTTTAACAAATTGGTATTACTTTGGAAGCTGATATCATGAGTATTAGAAACAAAAATAGAAAATTTAAAACGACAAAAGGAATGTTGATATACTGAAGATTATTGCTGTATTTTTATTATAACTTTGTAGCTTTCAGATTATGAGTTTATAAGGTTTTAAATACGGTAAATTACGGAATCTCCGGACGGAACGCCCTTAATATGATAGTATTTTTTATTTTTTTATATATAGATGACGTGTTATCATTAGTCAGTCAAGGTTTGGTTACTATTCAAATGTAAAAAAAAAAAACAACGATGTCAATTATACTTGGTTACTACTACAAATTACAATAAGGTTATAATTCTATGAAAAAAACTGCCTTAGAGATTAATACCACGCAGAAAAACGACGCGAGCCCTCATAAAGCTCAGCGTTTAGCCAAGTTTAGCTAGTATTATATATATTGATATAGATCAACCCCATAAGGACACCGGCGACCGCGACAACAATAGAATAACAATAGATTTCCAAGAATCCGCGATCGAAGGATTAGTATGCATTGCTATTAGTATACATTATGTGTAGTGTTATAGGTACACCCTCTCACATTTCATCTGGAAAAATGAACGTGTCATTTCTGTGCGCGCGTGCAATATGTTTCCCGGTATGTAATGGATTTTTTATATTAACCTTAGTGGGTTACCGTAAATGCTATAATGTATGGAACAGCTATAGGCTTTGTCCACATTTGTATCATTTTCGCGTATCAGATCTCCGTCGCGTAGCACCGAAGCGTATCATGTTCGCTAGTGTGGACGCAAAATGATCGCGATCACGATACACTTCGTATCATGATACACCTCGATCGCTATAAACCGCGTATCTGATACGTTTAAAAGATACGCTATGGTCAAAACAGACGTCCACTGTCCACGCTTAGGATACGCATACTCGATACGATACGCCTGATAAGGATACGACTACTTGATACAAATGTGGACATAGCCTAAAGCCGCTATCCCCAACCCGTGGCCCGCGGGCCGCATGCGGCCCGCCGGGACTTTATATTTTGTGGCCCGCGTGATGTTAAAAAATTGTGAAATTCACGTCCACCGGCAAAATAACGTGAAGTCTACGTGATAGTCGTTAATTTTTTTTCACTTTAAAATCGTTAATTTTGAAGAATGTTATTTTTAACCCAAAAAATTTTTTGTTGCGGCCCGAGAAGACCAAAATATGTTTGTGGCCCGCATGAAAAAAAGGTTGGGGACCACTGGCCTAAAGCGTCTTACAAAGCAGCTATAGTATTAAGATGTATAATATTAAAGTTTGGTACATAGTACGAGTATTCTCATTACATCTTATCGTAGAAATCTTAGTGAATATAATATAATATAATACTAGCTGTCCCGGTGAACTTCGTGTCACAGGTCACTTTAAAACCTTCCCTGGACTTCTACGAATATTTTAAGACTAAAATCAGCCCATTCCGTTCAGCCGTTTTCGAGTTATAGCGCGACTAACACATTTGAAAATCCATTTTTATATATAAGAAGATACAGATATATTATATACCTTTTTTATACGTCCATGATTATATACACTAAGATTTCTACATATACATACGGTAGCTATCCATCCATACTCATATTATTATAAATTCGAAAGTGTGTCTGTCTGTCTGTCTGTCTGTCTGTTACCTCTTCACGCCCAAACCGCTGAACCGATTTTGCTGAAATTTAGTATGGAGACACTTTGTGTCCCGGTAAAGAAAATATAATAGGTACTTTTTATTCCGGAAATATGTACGGTTCCCGCGCGATAAACGAATCTTGGCGCAACGGAGCGTCATCTAGTAATTTATGTTTTACACTGTATACTTTTGCAATGTGAGTTGACCTTTATTGTACTTCGGTTTTTAGGACTACGAATTTGTATTTAGGTATGTAATAATAAATATTTAATCCTTCGATCGCGGATTCTTGGAAATGCTATTGTATTCTATTGTTGTCGTGATCACCGGTGCTCTTATGGGGCTTGAAGGATTAAACTATAATATTTAAAAACATAATTTGAAATCGTAACCATGTTTCTAGTTCTGACACTGCAGAGTGCAGATGCAAAATTTCACGGCAGACGTAGCTCGCAATTCTTATCGATTTGATAGTGAAGTCGGGAAGTTGGAAACGTCTCGGCGAAATGTTGTTGATAAACCTTATGTACATTTTTAGCCGCATGCGAAAATGAAATATCTTTACATAGCGTCAAAGTACCATCGAAGAAATTGATTCCTAGGCAGTTGACGGACCTACGTCATGTGGTTGACTTATGGCTGGTTTACACATATTAAGTAGATAAGTAGTAACTAAATTTTAACTTAATTTGAAGTGCCTGCCCGAAATGTGTCAAGTGACGCCCCTGCCAAGTGCCAACATATTAGAAAATAGTAAAATTTCTAATTTCCTTGTTTAGTACTTAACTAAATTTTAACTTGCTACTTGCTACAAAATTTTGTGTTTACATGCAATAAGTAACTTAAAATTAAGTTAAAATTTAGTTAACTACTTATCTACTTAATACATGTAAACCAGCCCTTACGTCTATTCTGTTAGTTGTGATCGTTTGGATGGGCTTGACTTAGACTAATGTGAAGCCAGCCTTAACGCGACCCGATTATTTAGGTACACCATATGCCTAAGAATCAACTTCTCTGATAGTACCTACATAATGTTATAAGATTTAGGTAAAGGCTCGAAATCAGAGTGATAAGTGATAACTCTAACTGCCACATTGAGAGACGAATTACATATTATCCTGTAAGATAAAGATTCTGATATAAGCCATATACAATATACATTATCTGTCAAACTCTTTATTATGGGGGCGACTAACCCAACATTTTCGATTTAATTTTTATACTTGAAAATAAGCACCAAATTATTTCATTTTCTAAAATTAGATACTACATTATATTTCCAAGAATTCGATCTGAGCAAAACACGATATCTTAAAATATTCTCGATAGAAAAAATCACAAAAATGCATCTAATTTTCACGAATTTTTCATTTATTGCCATAACCGTGCATTAAACTAAGTTAATATTTTAACACATCGTATAAAATTATATCATTGAGATACCGACCTAGCGGATTATTAAAATGTTGCATATTTATCGAGTTATTGAGAAAAAAACTAATTTGGCGATGAATCCGCGTCGTCCTTTTTCACCTGGCATAATATTATGAAAGACGGGCGTTAGTGTGAAGAGAGAAGGACGATGTTTGATATTTTGGGTTAGTCGCCCTTTTAGTAATAATAATAATAATCATTTTTATTCAGGCAATAAACCCATACAACAATAAATATATAATATGTATAAATAAAATTAAGTTAAAATTAAATTTTACATAAAAGTATACATTGTGAATAAAATAATAAATAATAATAGCAATAAATAAAAATAAAAAGTTACAAAAATGCGTTTAAAATGTTTCTAAATCATTTCTGGTTTCTGTCGCGATGCACCGATAGCCAGTAGGCTGGAAACGAGTTCTCCGGACGCCCAGCACACACACCGAGGATTTCATTCTTAGAAGAACGCACACGGGCCCAGAATTCCGAAACTCGTGCTCTAATAACGGCGAAGTAATCTGGAACTCTGGCGTCGGCAAACATGCTAGAAGCGCTGCAATATTTTGGCAGTCTCATAAGAATGCAGTATGCGTTATTATACTGCACCTTGATGCTGCTTCTTACAGTTTTAGAGCAGTTGACCCAAAGCTGACACGTATAAAAGCATTGACAATATGCCCTAAATAGTGTCAGCCTTGCCTCAATGCTACAACGTGCAAAACGGCGCGCGAGCATGTTACACCGAACAGCCATTGCCCGTCTCTCACGAACAATGTCTTCATTGTCAGACAGATTCTCGGTCAAAATGTGTCCCGGGTATCGGAAACGCTCGACTCGTTACACTACTTCTCCATCTAAATAAATCGGCGGGACCCTCTCCGGACCCTTGTCAGCCCTAAACACCATCATCTGCGTCTTAGCAACATTATATTTGAGACCATGGTTTCTAGCATAGGTCTCACAAATGCTGATAAGGCGTCTTTAGCCTCTGATTGAGGGGCTCAGAAGCACCATATCATCAGCATAGCTCAAATTATTGATGCATATCGTACCTATGTGGCAACCCACACGTGTGCCCCTGAGCTCCTCAATCAGGCCATTGACGTACAGGCTAAACAGTCCCGGAGACGTTAACCCCCCTTGGCGCACCCCACACTCTAATCTAAAATCATTAGATGTTGTGTCGCCCCATTTCTTAAAATTTGTTTGGTTTCCGTACCAGTATCTCAACAGATTCACAGTTTGGTCAGGTATACTACATTGTAGGAGCTTTTGCTAAAGTAAATTATAATTTACCAGGTCAAAAGCTCGGCTGAGATCTAAGAAGCATGCGTATACGGATGTTTTTCTTTTTGTATTATACTGAACCGTTGATTTGAGCGCAAATATAGCTGAATCTTTTAAGAGACCGGGACGAAAGCCAAACTGCGCATCGTCAATCCTAATATTATTACTTATGCTAGGGTAAATTAATGTTTCCAAAATTTTTCCAATGATAGTTCCTAAAGAGATCGGTCTATAATTTTTTGGGTTCGAAAGATCGCCTGTTCTATTTTTAAGCAGGGGTACCACCATTGTTCTCATAAGATTTTTGGGTAAATAGGCTATGTTGACGCAGATTGTAAAGAGATCTGCCAACATAGGCATCACAAACTCCTGCGCGTGTAAAATATGCTCTAAACTAAGGCCATCAAAACCAGGCGCTTTGCATTTCTTCATTTTAAACATCACTTTGGATATCTCTTCAGGAGAGAAGCCACTACAGTCAACGTAATTCCTATCAACACTTATGTTAGTGGTTTTGGAAAATTTTCCGTCCGACCGGTGTGTGGCAATGATATCCATCTTTATTTTCTCTTCATTCCTTTGACACCATTTCAGTTTATTCTTAAAACTTTTACGGCTAATCACCATATTATTGTACAAGGTACCAGATTTTGGCTGGTATTGGTAGTTCCACCCCTTAAGGGCCTTCCCTACAGAGATTCCGTAATTTACCGTATTTAGGGGCTTTTATAAGCCCCTAAATACGGTTAATTACGGTAGCTTTCAAATTATGAGTTTATACTCATAATTTGAAAGCTACAAAGTTATAATAAAAATACAGCAATAATCTTCACCATATCAACATTCCATTCCACGTTTTAAATTTTCTGTTTTTGTTTATTATACTAATGATATGAGCTCCCAAAGTAAAACCGATTTATTAAAATTCAAGCATACATTCAACATCTCCTTAGTGTTTATAAATTACTGTTATTTGAAACACACGCCAATAGATCGACAATATCATAAACTACATATTCCACGTTTAAAATTTTTTTAGGTCAATTTTGAACTAAGATAAGTAAAAAAATAGGGTTTTGGTGCGATTTCGGCGACGCGGCAAATTTATGGTCAAGGTCGGCGGATGGCCATAAGATTAGTCATCGTTAAATATCTCTGAGTGTAGCAGTTAGCAAGGTTTTTTCATCCGTGCTCTCTAACCGGCTTAGGATAAGTACCGATATTATAAATGCAAATGTGTCCTTCTTCACGATTAAACTACTACCCATTTTGATGAAATTTAATATAGAAATACATTGGATACCGGGAAAGGTCAAAGTTTACCTTTACCCCGGAAAAATGAATGGTGTCAGGACATTAAAACCAACTTCCAAGGTAAAAACAATAATAGCATCCTTATAATATGAACTGAATAGTATTAAATAATTATTCCTATCTAAAGGTGTGTTTACACCAAAAGAACATAGAGCAAGAACAGCACAAGAACATTCTTTCGTATTCGTTTAGTGTAAACTATAATTCGTTACAACATACTTTAGATCGTTTACACCAATCGAATCAACAAGAACATAAAGAATAAGAATTTTTGCTCTATAGATGAGAATCATATAGCTCCGTTTAGACCAAACGAGCGAATGCTCATTACTCATTCGTCAACGATAAGTTGTAGGGTTCACACTACACTCAAAGAGTATATAAACTACGTAACAACTACACTATGTCTGACTGTAATAGCGATATTATGAATTTTAATAAATCGGTTTTACTTTGGAAGCTGATATTATTAGTATAATAAACAAAAACAGAAAATTTAAAACGTGGAAATTAATGTTGATATGCTGAAGATTATTGCTGTATTTTTATTATAACTTTGTAGCTTTCAAATTATGAGTTAATAAGCCCCTAAATACGGTAAATTACGGAATCTCCGTAGGGAAGGCCCTTAAGGGGTGGAACTACCAATACCAGCCAAAATTTGGTACCTTGTATAATAATATGGTGATTAGCCGTAAATTTTTTAAGAATAAACTGAAATGGTGTCAAAGGAATGAAGAGAAAATAAAGATGGATATCATTGCCACACACCGGTCGGACGGAAAATTTTCCAAATTTTGGAAAGCGACAAAACTCCTTAACTTTTCCGGTCAGTGTCAATGATGTTCAGGATCAAAGTCAGATCGCCGAGTTATTTGCACACCATTTTAAAGTAAGTCCCTTGCCCATACCTAATAATACCGATACCACTAACACAAGTGTTGATAGGAATTACGTTGGCCGTAGTGGCTTCTCTCCTGAAGAGATATCCAAAGTGATGTTTAAAATGAAGAAAGGCAAAGCGCCTGGTTTTGATGGCCTTAGTTTAGAGCATATTTTACACGCGCAGGAGTTTGTGATGCCTATGTTGGCAGATCTCTTTACAAACTGCGTCAACATAGCCTATTTGCCCAAAAATCTTATGAGAACAATGGTGGTACCCGTGCCTAAAAATAGAACAGGCGATCTTTCGAACCCAAAAAATTATAGACCGATCTCTTTAGGAACTATCATAGGAAAAATTTTGGAAATATTAATTTACCCTAGCATAAGTAATAATATTAGGATTGACGATGCGCAGTTTGGCTTTCGTCCCGGTCTCTTAATAGATTCAGCTATATTTGCGCTCAAATCAACGGTTCAGTATTATACAAAAAGAAAAACATCCATATACGCATGCTTTTTAGATCTCAGCCGAGCTTTTGACCTGGTAAATTATAATTTACTTTGGCAAAAGCTCCTACAATGTAGTATACCTGACCAAACTGTGAATCTGTTGAGATACTGGGACACATTTTGACCGAGAATCTGTCTGATAATGAAGACATTGTTCGTGAGAGACGGGCAATGGCTGTTCGGTGTAACATGCTCGCGCGCCGTTTTGCACGTTGCAGAATTGAGGCAAGGCTGACACTATTTAGGGCATATTGTCAATGCTTTTATACGTGTCAGCTTTGGGTCAACTGCTCTAAAACTGAAAGAAGCAGCATCAGGGTGCAGTATAATAACGCATACTGCATTCTTATGAGACTGCCAAAATATTGCAGCGCTTCGAGCATGTTTGCTGACGCCAGAGTTCCAGATTACTTCGCCGTTATTAGAGCACGAGTTTCGGAGTTCTGGGCCCGTGTGCGTTCTTCTAAGAATGAAATCCTCGGTGTGTGTGCTGGGTGTCAGGGATACGGCCGATCACACCGTGACGGCCTGTCCCGCCTGGACTGGACAACGCGCGGCCCTGACGGCCGCAATCGGACCAGAAATCACGCTGCCAGCATTGGTGCGAGCCTTGCTGCGCGGCGATATGGAATGGAAAGCGGTGGAAGACTTCGCCGAAGAAGTTATCTCCGCCAAAGAGGAGGCCGAGCGCATAAGAGAAAGGGAGGCGCTCGACCCCAGAAGACGGCCAAGGCGAAGACGTCGTGCCAACAATGGCGACAACAACGTCCCGCCATAACCGGGGTGCTCAGGGCGGTGGTAAGGGGATGCCGTCGCCCATTGCACTGAGTCCCCGAGAGGGTCGCGATGTGCAGTGTGCTCCTGCGCATCGCGACAAAACGCAGTGGAATGGCCTAGAAGCAAGCTCCAGTGGGGCCTCTGCTCGGCGAGCGAGTAAAACGCTCCCATCGAGAGGAGTCTGCAGCCCACTAAGCAGACGTCCGCTGATGAAGCTGTGGTGTCGCACAGTTCCCGCGACTTCGTCAGGAAGCGGTGGCTAGGAGCACCGTAGAGTTTTAGTGGGTAGGGCCGCGGCACACACCATCTTCGCCCGCGGCGAGCCCCACATATCCGCAGTGGGAGTCCCCATCCCCTGCGGAATGAGTCACAGCATTTCTCTACGTAAAAAAAAAAGGTAGGTCATCTCGCTCGCGCATAAGAATGGTGGCATTATGCATCCAAACGTATTTATATTTATGTTGGGCAGCAAACTCCCTAGCCCTTCGAAATAATTGCTTTTTTTTCAGAGTTAAATGTTCATTCATGTAAATTTTAGTAGTTCAGCGCTGCTATTTTCACAGTGAACTCTATACACGGGACTCATACACATCCTTAACTATTCACATTTTGTTTTGTTACATGCATATCCAAGTAGTCCATGCCATACCTATTTGCAATGGATCGAAACGATCGTGCAAGTTACCCGTCAGCTCTTGCGATTTCGTTTCCCTTTAAACTACCAGTCTTTACCGTCAAACTTCTAAATTTCTTAGCGTTGCATTTTCCTTTATTGTATGTCTACCACGTTAGTCTATTGATCATCTCCTAAACGCTCTCTGATCTTTACCAGCGGTGAAAGCCCCCTCGTTCTAGTTCACAGCGCGGGCGCCATTTTTACAACTTGTCAAACCACTTTTTGTACGGCATTGGCTCTCTATAATTAAGTTTAAGTCCTGTTATGTGTACATAGTCCGCGCGCGCTCGCCGCTCGAATATAACGTACGCCGCGAAACTGCAACGCACGCGCATTTAATTTACAAGTCGTTAATGTAAACTTGTCTACAGTCTATAATTATTGTAATTATATCTTTAGTGTTCACAAACATAAACTGGTTCGCTTTGTGTATGATGGTGATCTGTGGTAGATGTAACGAAGATGTCCCCGAAGCGATTGAATGCTCCGCATGTCATAAACACTTTGATTTTCCTTGTTCCGGGATTACGGAAAAGGGATACCGCAAACTCGGTGAACGTCAAGCCACATGGAGGTGTGCTATTTGTAAGAATATAGGCCTCGTCAGCACCAATCAAATCCCACCCATCATAACCTCACCAACTTCTCCGTCGCCTATTACCCTTGACTCGGTCATGCGGGAGCTGCTAGGCTATTCTCTAAGGAACACGTTAAGGCTGTGCTCTCCGCTGTTATCACGGATGTCGCAGCCGTGACATCGTTCGCTGTTACCACGGCTGTAGAATCCGTATTCTCTAAGCTCTATTAGCTCGTCGACGATGTCTCGGCTGCGTGAGCGCTCGGCTGTCGGCGAGGCTGCGGCTCAGATAGTGGACTCGACTATAGATACATTTTTGTCTTAGGAGTTTTAGTTATTTTGTCGTGATACACTCTATATTATTAGAACTTTTATAGTAATTATCATTTGTAGTACACACTTGAACAAATTCAAATGGACAAAATCATTAATGCGTCGAAAAAATATCCAAAAAGTTGAAAGTACCAAGATATGAACCTCGTATGACGTATCTATAAAGTTGTTGTAGTTAAATAAAAAAAAAAACTCGCTTGACCTTCTATACTTTCTTCTATACTTACGTATGTTAACGAAATATAAAGTATGTAAACAAAAGTGTAAACCAAGGGACATGGAATAGATCGATCTTCATTTAGTTTTAAAATAAAGAATTTCTACTACGCCGCACGCGATAAGAGTTAAAGTGTACCTCGGCTCGGGTGACCCGCGCCAACCACTTGAAATATTTCGTGGAACATATTTTATAATAAACATTGTGAACAGTCTTCGACTAAGATTCTTGAAAGTTAGATTGCTGTTTAGTATAAATCAATGTGGTTTATAATTATTTATAAATATGTGCTGCGTAAAAATTACTAATTTAAGTATTGAATACTTGGTGCGCCTGTATCCGCGTATGTTTATTGAACTCAGTGATTCTCTATAAGTGTAAAAAAACTTGATAAAATGTGGTATGTAGAAGAAAGTTAGAGGATAAAACGATATATACAAAATGTGAATTTCAAGCCTTTTGTGTGTGGAGTTACAATTTTGTCATGTATCGTACTCGCAAGTCGGGACTCGGGAATCTAGCGACTTTTTGAGGTAAGAGTGTTAAAGAGAGTTTTAAAGTGATTTAGCACTTTACTTTCGGTTTTTACGTAACAAAATTAAAACTGTACATTAATTAGGGTATATTATATTTCAGTAAATAAGTACAAAATCATACAAAATCTTTGGCGACAGCCACGAAATAGTAGCTTTTCGTTTGACATTAAAAGTTGTAGGCGTACGCCGAGGCTGCAATCGAAGCTGTAGGCTGTCGAGCTTAGAGAATACGAATTTCGTACATGAAATGTCAAAAAGTGATTTCATATCACTCCGCTTTCAGCCGTGCGGCGCTAGTGTCGAACAGCCCAGAAAACCTAAGCTAGTGAATACCGATCTCGATCTCACGGCTGTAACAGCCGATGCGATTACGGCTGTTTTGATTGTTGCTCTTAGAGAATAGCACTCCTGATCAACATTCGTCACGAACTCGCCCCTCTCACCAGCCTGACGGACGAAATAAAACTCATTCGCAAGGAACTGTCCGAATTGAAGGATTTGCCTGGCAAAGTAACAAAAATAGATCAGCGATTGACTGCAGTTGAGTCCCTTCACGACGACGTCTCGTGCGCGAAGTCATCTATCACCGATTTAAACAATTGCCAACGTGATATGGATCAATGGGTTCGTAGTAACAACCTCGAAATTAAAGGAGTTCCTTTAAAAGACAAGGAAAACCTGTTTGAAATACTGACCAAAATTGGCTTAGCTATTTCCCATCCAATCTCCAAAACCCAAATAAATTTCATCCATCGTGTTCCATCAAATGTGACTACTAATAAGAATATCGTCGTGTCATTCCTGTGTCGATATATAAAGGAGGACTTCCTGGCTGCAGCCCGTTATCGTAAGGAGCCGTTACTGCCTGCTGATATCGGCCTTAATGGTACGGGAAGGATATTTGTTAATGACCACCTGACCGTCAAAAACAAAATGCTACTTACCCAAACAAAATCACTAGCTAAGAAGCATAATTATCAATATGTTTGGGTCAAGCATATGAAGATTTTTGTGCGGCGTGACCAGACGTCGAAGTCATTCGTCATTGCCTCTGAACGCGACTTACAAAAAATTCAATGACTTTTAATGTGCTTTCCTCATAAAATACTGTATAGTGTCTACGCCTACTATTTTGTGCTACTTGAACTTGTCCTAATAATAAGTGCCTATTCTAAACAAAATATCTTTAATCTTACACAATATCTAATGATTTTATTAATTATCATCTCTCCAAACCGTAAAAAGTCATTTGAATTAATATTGTGTAATTTTTACTCATTATGTAATTTCCTTAAATTGTTTCTAAGTTGTGTTAATTTATTATCACAAACTGCATCAGCTGATCATGCTTTGTGTGTTATTAGCTTGCTTACCGATCATTCAACGAAGTGCACTTTTATCATATTATTGTATTCAAAATATCTTATATTATTAAACTGTCATTCTGAGCTCATTGTATACTTGCTATGTGGCTTAATACATGCTGGGCTGCTCTTACATTACGTTCATTTTATACTTTTCAATATTTTTGCTGATTGCTTGCTTTATTTCATACATAACGCTAGGCGCGAGCACTACGCGTCTAGAAAATGCTATCTTGCATTACATATTATTACAGTATTACATTATATTCTGTCTTTACGATACTATATTCCTAATCTTAAGCCAAATAAGTATAAACAAGGTACTCACTTTACAGTAGTCTTTCTACTTAAAATTCTTTCTAATTTAATACATGCAAATGAATATTCATTATGTTACATAATTACGGTCCTTAAAAATGTCATTGTCTTGTCAAACCTTATTCACACAATTCATACCCTTGTATCGATGGATTTGCTAATTCTTTCTCTTTTAGACCTACTGTTTTGTAATCTGTTTTATATGAACAATATTTTATTAAACAAAATATATTGCACTACTAAACCAGTTGTTATTCCTACATTTCTCACTTGTTACTATGTATCTGCATGGATTACTTTGTTTTATCTAACAATATTACCAGAAGGGTGCTTATTTATTACTCGTATCAGTTGTACTTCGAACAATATATACTATATTAATCTAGTTTTATATTTTTTAATACTCCCTATTGTTTTCTCAACTGTTATCAATAATGCATGGACTACTAAAACAATACCATATTCTATAGAAGGTTATTATGGTTTTACTCAATCAAAGCCTTTTTGTTACTGTTTCTATTTCTATTTATTTATTCTGACCGTATTTATCATTATTTGCATTCTCCCTGCTAAACATACATGGACAAGAATAGTAATTTTATACCTCACTCAACTAATGAAATACTACTATTTCGAGACAAAAGTCAATAACACTACTGAGGTTAAAATGCTATTATTGTACACCTTAAATAATAATAATATAACAACGATAATTGTTGTATGGGATTTACTCTATTATACGCTAATTATAGTTCTTTTTTACATACATTACTATACTATTACACTTAATGTGATTTATTTATTTTGGAGAAATAAAATATATAGAATTGCTTATTTAACACTACTTTGTCCTATAACTACTCATAAGATGGAAAGTGCTTCTATTCAAACTTTAGACATTGTTTCAAATAAGCTGGTGTTGCGCTGGGAGCAATATCTTAATCTTAGTAAGGTTTATATTCCGCTTACTGTTATTATCAGATTTACTCAGTACTGGTCTGGTCCTATAATTTTTAATACACATCTGTTTGTAGCTACTCCTATAAATAATGTATGATTTACACATTTACTATCAAAATGTAAGGGGACTGCGGACAAAGTCAACTACTTTTTTTAGAAACTTAGCTATTAGCAATTACGATATAATTTCCCTAACTGAGACATGGCTCCTAGATGGAATATCGAATAGTGAACTTTTCGATGATAGGTACCTTGTATGGAGGCGCGATCGCAACTACTCGGCCACGGGTCAAACGCGAGGCGGCGGCGTGCTGGTTGCGGTTCGTCGTGAGCTTGCTGCAATCGAAAATACCAATTGGCAGTCTAGTGCCGAAGACATTTGGATTAGTATCAAACTATGCGATCATTCCGACAGAAGCGCTTTTTTCCTTAATTTATGCACTCTGTATCTCTGTGAGCATAACACAGGCAATAATTTTTCCGCTCAATTAAACTTATACTGCGATAAACTAATTGAAATATCATATAGCCGACCTAGTGACAAATTTTTGATTTTAGGTGATTTCAATATGAGCCACATTACATGGACCTGCACGCCCCATGGAATATTACCTAACTCAGTACAAAATAACCTTTTTACTAACTTTATTGACACTATCAACCTATGTGGGCTACAACAATATAATCTTACAAATAATAAATTTGGTAAGATTTTAGACTTGGTTCTATCCAATACTAGTGTGTCTGTCTCGGCTTGTCTCGACCCGTTAGTCAGTGAGGATGCATATCACCCGGCCTTGTCGATCGCACTAAAAACGGCTCATTCCCAATCGCTAAAGTTAAATACACGCACCGTTTACCATTTTAATAAGGGCAACTATGAGTCCATTCGCTGCGAGTTACAAAAAACTGACTGGGCAGGCTTAATTCAAGTAGGCACTTTGGATGATGCGCTACGTAATTTCAATAATAAAATATTCGAACTTATGGACTTATTCATCCCAAAACGTAGGGTTAAGGCTAGTAAATACCCACCGTGGTACAACTCTGCACTCATCAAAATTATTAAAGAAAAGGCCAAATACTTTCTAAAGTTTAAAACTTAGAATAACATGTCTGACTTATTTACCTACCAATTACTACGGGACAGAGCTAAGGACGTCGAACGTGCCTGTTATGAGGCGTATTTATCTAAGATTGAGTCATCAATATCTAGAAATCCCAAAATGTTTTGGTCTTACGTAAAAAGCAAACGTGGCAATCATAATTTTCCGTCAAGTATGTCATATGGTGATCGCAGTTGCGAGGGGGGACAAGAGATATGTGAACTCTTTAGTACCTTTTTTAGCACTACGTTTCAAACTACCTCGTCCCCAATCGCAACTGTCGATAGTGTGCCGACTGATGTTACAAATTGTCATATTAGCGATATCGAGGTCGATGTACTGACTGTGCACAAGCTTCTAAAATCTCTCGACCTTAACAAATCTGCAGGCTCCGATGGTCTTCCTGCGATATTGATTGTAGAGTGTGCTTACGAACTTGCTATACCAGTCTCGTTGCTCTTTAGAAGATCTTTGTCTGAGGGAACAATGCCATCCCTGTGGAAAACTGCTTTTATATCTCCCATACACAAGAAAGGTCCAAAAGAAAAGGTCGAAAACTACCGGCCAATTTCCAAGCTTTGTCTCTTAGCTAAAGTTTTGGAGAGGTTGGTCTACGATCAGCTGTACAGTTGTCTTCAGTCTACCTTTGCCCCTCAACAACACGGTTTCCTAAAATGTAGATCAACTGTTTCCAATCTTCTTACATTTACCGACTTCCTATCCGAGAATATGGATAATGGATTCCAGGTGGATGTGGTGTATACCGATTATAGTAAGGCTTTTGACCGGATAGACCACTGCATACTTCTTAAAAAGCTTTACGAGTTAGGTATAAGGGGTGACCTCTTAAGGTGGTTCTCGTCGTACGTGCACAACAGAACACAATCTGTTGTATTGAACGGTTTCATGTCTTCGTGGATACCTATTCCGTCTGGGGTCCCACAAGGTTCTCTTTTGGGGCCACTACTCTTTATCTTATTTATTTATGACATTGGCAATTGCTTTAAATTCTCGAAATTTTTGATGTTCGCTGATGACATGAAAATCTTCCGACTTATTAAGAACTTGTCTGATGCTCTACTCCTACAAGACGATTTGATTCGCTTAGCGGACTATTGCCTACAAAACAAGCTTGATCTCAACATATCCAAGTGTAATATTATCTCCTTTAGTCGTAAAAATACACCTATCACCTTTAATTACTCCATTGCCAATCAAATTTTACCTCGTACCTCTATTATTAATGACCTAGGGATCCAGATTGATAGCAAGCTCACTTTCGAATCACACATTGACTATATAGTCAACAAGTCGGTCAGAGCTTTGGGCTTTATCATTCGTAATACCAGCTACTTCAATAACATGAAAAGCATCAAAATCTTGTACTGTGCCTATGTCCGAAGTCATCTGGAGTACTGTAGTCAAGTATGGAATCCTTTTTTTGATATCTACTCAAAAAGAATCGAGAATGTCCAAAAAAAGTTTACAAGGTACCTCAGCTATAAATTCAAGATTCCTTATAGCAGCTATGATGAACGATGCAGTCGCTTCCACCTCTTACCACTCTCAACCAGACGTATTATCGCCGACATTCGGTTTCTTATGAAATTAGCGCAATCCAAAATACACTGTCCTGAACTTTTATCCAATCTTAAATTAAATGTTCCGTCGCGTCACTCTCGTATCAGAAATATTCTACACATTTCATATGCTCACACTTCATATCGACAGAATTCGTTCCTACTCAGATCATCGAAGGTCTTGAATCAGCTCATAAAATCAGATCCTAATATTGATCTCTTCACTAGCAGCCTAGCATCTATTAATACCGCTTTTCTGAAAAATCAACAGTGACGTTTGCGGCTATATGTTATGTGTAGTCGCAACTGGGCGTTGCTGTTGTTTTTATTTTTAATTATTATTTATTATAGTTACATATCGTTGACAGTACTTGCAGTTGTTGTTGCATCTTCGTATTAATGTTATCATCGACATTGAGAATATGCAGCGTTAGTTTGTGCCTATTGTAAATTATTTTGCATGTTGTTACTACTAACCTCCTTTATCAATAGTTTAGTTACGAACTAGTATTTAAGTATTTACTAACCTTGCTTTCTCCTTTTTGTTATTAATTTACATTAACGAGCTACTTGTGGAGGCTTGTAATTGGCTTTTTGAAAACTATCATGTATATATACTGTGTTGTAGCTAGCTGTAAGCCACCCTGATATGTTAAAATAAATAAAATAAATAAATAAATAAATAGTTGAGTTACAATTAAATCCTAAGTGATCTGAAGTGACATTTTAATACTAGAATAAAGATAATAGCTATAATATTATCTTCATTCCAGTATAAATAGTCCCTTTTTATTGTGCGATTTAACGGCACTGTCTCAATCATCGTTAAACATCTTCGACTTTTTACGGAATCGGATCCATTTCCAGTCGGAAATAGGACGTGCCAAACGACTTGTGCTGCCAACTTCATAATAAATTCAATTCGATATTTCTAGTGCTCGGGCGATATTAAAAGACTAGATGCGGCTACGCCTTTAAAACTGAATCACGGTATTCGTACATTTTGTAGCGTTAAACAGTACCTATACTAAATTCTTCAATATGGGCTAATCAATGTCTTTCATTTCATTTAATCAAAATCGGCCAAAAAGTTTTGAAGCCCTATGGATGGAATGAATCGATGGAATATCGATTGAAACTAAAATCATTTTTCTCTCTACAATAATTATTATCTATACATGTAATAAAACTGTAGAAATGAGAATTCTGTACATTAAAGATATTCAAAAAATAATAAGTGGGGGGTGTCACTACATCGCTATAGAAGCCAAAAATGTGATTAGGTTTTTGTCTGTCTGTATGTTGTTCCAGCATCACTCTAAGGGTACAAAAGAGGGAGTCAGATTTTGTATTAAACTTTTTTCTTTAACATGAAAACTCTGATCCGATTTGCAAACGGTTTTCGCAGATATATTTATCTTCTTTGAACTCAACATCAGATACAAAAAAAATCCCCCCCCCCACCCCTCTGAGGGGGGTCCGATTTTGTATCAAACTTTTTTCTTTAATGGACTTACTTCATATTATTTACTGTGTTTTTCAACTTAACATTTGGTTTATAACATTTTTCCCCCCACTCCTCTTAGGAGACAAAAGAGAGGGTAATATTTTGTATCAACTGATGAAGTAGAAATACGTTATATGGCAAAACAACGTTTGCCGGGACAGCTAGTTAGTATCTAAGACGATGTTTAAATTAAGGTGCTCCGGGCGCATTCGCGTCTAATGTAACATTATACATTCGACTTTGAGCATTACATAACCATACTATACCTCCCTGACCGACGAGCATTCTCGTGTACTTAATGTCAAATAATAGATCACAAGTTATATCAAAATATTATGTATCATTACAAAGTGCGCATTGTAATGCTCGGTTCTCCTCTTTCACTGATGTAATGCTCGACTCTGTAACGTTACACTACTCGCGAATGCTCCCAGTGAGAAAGCGCCTTTAGATGTTACTCACTTTTTTGCTCAAAAATTATTCGTTTATTACGAGTATACGGGCATAGTAATTTTTTAACAAGAAAAATCATGTTATTTTCCAGGGCTGCAACCAACTTCTATCGAATTAGAGCCTATTAACTTATCAAGCCTCATAAGAGCACCGGTGATCGCAACAACAATAGAATAACGATAGATTTCCAAGAATCCACGATCGAGGGATTAAACGGCATAAATGTGTAACAGACCAATATTCAGTCTCTCTTCCACAATATTATATTCACTGTAATAACATATTATGCATAATAATCAATTTTATTATACTGTTATTACAATTTATAATATCATCTGGGTACTTAGGTACATAACAAGACGTATTTTATGTGTTTAGAAAGTTCAAAAAAGCTAATTTATTTTCATCGCTAATATTAGTTTAAAGTCTAGACTCTATACTTTCAGAAATTATGTAAAATATTTCATTGATAATATAATTATTATCTTCAAAGCAAATTTTGTTACGTGTTTTAGGAGCCTTTGAAAAATCTATAACAAGTTAACAAAAGAATTATATAATATAACTTATTTATTGTTTTTGATAAGCCAGACAACAGTGAATACTGAATATACTCGCGCATGATAGGAAGTACAAAATGACTATACTGTACTCGGAAACATCCCTGTCAAAAACTTGTCGTTTTCTACATTATAAGCCGTGATTGACAATGAAGTGTCAGATGTTAATCGTGGCTTTGTATAGAAAATGACATATTTTTGACAGGGAGTCAATAACCACTACCGTCATGTTTTGTCGAGTACAGTCAGGACCCTGAGCCATGTAAGGCTAATCTAACGGGAAAATGCTTGTTTATAAACTAAATAAATTGAGAAAACAAAGTATCAAGTAATGCTCTGTTTCATAAGGTATCATATTATAAATCTCTTTTTAACCTAGCTTCAATAGCCATTCAATAAACTTAAGTTTTACTAAGGTCTTCCGAATGACCTTGCAAGGAACATAGCTCCAAAAAAGGCCAATGTTATACATCAGTCGTTTAACTTGAAAATAGAGTTACAATTATTTATTTATTTGCTTTTACTAAAACGACATTATAATTTCTTTCAATTTATATCATCTAAAAACTATAACGAACATTGCTTGAACATCATCTTATAACTAAGAATATACAAATGGAAATTCTTTAAAAATAGTAGCAATGAATATCACATTGACACCTTATAACTAATTGCCAATGCATTTTATAATACAATCATTTTTTTATCTAAAATGGCCTTCTTATGGGCCCGTTCTTTATAAGGCCAAAATGTTCAATATGCGTGTATAAGTTTAATAATCCTAATAAGTAAATATGTTTTAAAAAACAACATTATTTTAATTGTTACGGTACGCATTTATAACTAAAAATAACTGTTTATATGTTTATGCTGTTTAGATGTTCCTTGTAAAGTTTATGTTCCCTAGCAAGGCCAACTATCAAATCTTTGGGGCCTTTCTAAGAACATTACCAATATTTTAACGTAAATCAAGGCATAAGTAGATTTTCTTTTATAAGTACCATACATATATCCCTATACGATAATGCCCTGCAATAAAATTAGAGATAGATATAGGTTATGTAACTAAAAACTAAAGTTTTTCAGGGTGCGGAAATTACAATTGTAGCCTCGACAACCAAAGTCTACAAACAATGAGATCTCACTGCCACAATAGCGGCGCGACTCACTGCCGCGTTTGTGGTCATAGGTTTGATGGATGTGTAGTAGAAGGAAAATGTCTTTACATGATGATAACTGCGACTTTTTGATAGTTGGCCTTCAAAAGAACATGGCCTTACATGGCTCAGGGTCCTTATAATATAATTACCGTTTTGTCGATCTAGGTAGGATATTCTCTTTATGCCGTAACCTGGCGGTCAGTCCAATGACAGCTTTTTATGCTAAACAAGCTTGTCAGTTGTCATATTTCGTCGTTTTCTATACAGACTACGTAATAAAACAAGTAAGAATAATATACCGGTTTTTAGCCAAAAACGCTGCATAACGTTTATCACTTAGAAAATTAGAACCGTAATAAATATTTTATATTTATTACGTTAGGAAAACTGGCTCGTCATGTATTTTATTTGTCAAGTAAACGCGGGTTCGATCACCGCTACGGATATTGGATGCTTAGTGCTTATTGCTTTTAGGCCATCACACGGAGTGCTATAAATAATATTATAATATATATTATAAGAAAAGCTTAGCAAAGAATCAACGAGCCATCTCTGGAAACAAACACAAGATTATCATTAAAATCCATACTCATTACTCATATTATTATAAATGCAAAAGTCTGTCTGTCTATCTGTTACCTCTTCACACCCAAACCGTTGAACCGATTTTGTCGATATTTGGTATGCAGATACTGTAGTATCTGCATACCAAATAAAAAAAGTCCCGGGAAAAACAAAGGATACTTTTACTTCCGGAAACAACGACGATTTCCTCGTGATCAACGAATTTTGGCGCAATGGAGTTGCGGGCAATATCTGTAGCCCCAGCATGGCCACCAGTAGAAATGCAAAAGTATAGCCAAACCGTGGAAACTTAAGGTGCCGTTCCGATCATTACCGCGGCTAATCGCGACCGACAAAAATTCATAATGCCACTTTATGACAGTCTTTGTCATAAAGTAGGATAATATTTGAATTTTTAGGACTTAAGCGGCCGGGTACCCTTGGAATTTTTCATATAAATATCGTTATACCAAAATCATTTTCTCATACGAAAATATTTAACATGTTTGAGTTATTTTTCAGTTTAGAATAGTAATTACCTAGGTTCCTGCACAAAAATTTACTTCAAAATATTTAAACACAAAAAAAAAATTTTTTGTTTAAAAATTTTTACTACTAAATATTTAAATACTAAAAAATATTTTTTAGAAATTAAATATTTTGTAGTAAATTTACTATTTATTTATATATTTTTTAGTGTTTCACTCTATTCTTTAGTGTTTCAATATTTAGTAGTAAATTTACTAAAAAAAAATTTAAAGAAAACAATTTTTTTTTGTGTTTAAATATTTTTAAGTAAATTTTTGTGCAGGAACCTAGATAATTACTATTTTAAACTGAAAAATAACTCTGTTTGAGTTAATTTTTTTTAATATTTTCGTATGAGAAAATGATTTTGGTATGAGAATTTCGAGGGTACCCGGCCCCTTAAGTCTGTCATAAAGTGGCATTTAAATTCAAGATTTTTTTCGGAACGAAAGAAGATTGGAACGGTACCGTAAATTTATCTCCACAGTCTGTCCATACTTTCGCATTTCTATTGGTGGCCATGCTAGGGCTACTGCCTACTGGTAGGAAATAAAGTAAATTGGTGATAATTAAGGTTTCTTCACACCTTGATTGCTGCGTAAAACCGGTAAGCAACCGCCACTTTTGTCATGATTTAGCTAGTTATTGTATCTAAGATGACATTCAGTCCAAAACAGGCCCCAAGAGATCAGTATCAAAACTTTCCCGTAACTACAAAAGCACAGAAAAAGCGTAACAATTAAGCTCTCCGAGTAAATAATAAAAGAGGAAAGTTCCCGGCCGTTAATTGTTAAAGTTCGGCCTACCCTTCGTTTTCGCTTAATAAAGCTCACTTGTTAAGAACTATGTATTTTGTTTTTCTTACATCAAACCATACATAATATAATACCAAAAGGATTTTGATGTAATTTATGTTAAAACGCGTCGAAATAAGTACCTAATCCATGTAAAAATGTTTCACTCGATCACATGCGTATTGTGAAGATAAAGTTCGTTCCCGGTACCCCAAACTGTATATAATATATACTTGGCGCACCCGGAAAGAACTTTCTTTTAATTTTTCTTAAAATACAAAAACAATTTATGATCATCATCCAAACATTATATCGCTAGTAACATAACGCTTAAATATTTTACCTAATTGTAAATAAATATGTTTTTTTTTTTAATTTGTATGTATGTATGTATGGCATATCTAAAACCTAATAAACTACAATTACAATATCGATGCCCCCACCGAATAATCGTACAATCGAAAAAATGAAAATGTTCAGGAGAGCCAAAAAACTGATTTTTGTTAATAACTCCGTTGAAAAAAAAGCTTCAAAGACTTTTTATATCTCAAATGAAAGCTAATTTTTTTGCCCATCTTGCTATTTCAATAATATTTAATTGCTACCAATGGTTTTTATTTAATTGAGCAAAACGTAACTTATCGTTCTGGAGTAGGTCAAGCTCTGATCATTATTGTCTATTGCATGATTATTCGGGTAATTTTGCGTTTCGACTGTAATAAAATGCACATATAATATCTCATTGCAATATTATTCGGGGAAATTGTTTAGGAAAAGAATATTGGTAAACACCTATTACTTTACTATTCGGCGATTAAAAAATATTGTACACTTTATAATTTTAGTCGTTGTCGTTTATTCGAATGATTTTCTACTATAGGTAAAATGAAAATAATATGTATTTTTGTTTTATTACATACATTATTTGATGACATACTTAAATGACATTCTTGCAAACGAAACAGCTCTAGGTTTGAAAAAAGATACTCTGGTGACTGGCTCCATAATTTTTAGTACTTATAATCATTGCAGTTAATTAAAATGTTAATCATAAACCTCATTGCCACCTGAGTTGGTGTTACAATAATTAATATCATATTATGTTCTAACAAAATGAATGACAATGGCAGGACATTGTTTGAGACAGTCTTCCGAGAGCATCGTAGGCCTTTCTTATATGACGGTTGTTTAATCGTCGACTTCTATCTACATCGTAATACAGTTCAAGTCAGTTACAATATTCACACAACACACTATAACAGCACATTTTATAGTAGCTAGCAATCGCATTCCTAATTAAATACTGAATTGGGTCAGATTAGGACTTCCATAAATAATGTTTGACTGTCTGACAGCAGTTGCTTGCAGGCATGAAACTGTAACAAGTGCTGTCGTGACAGTGTTAACTATAAAGAACTTCTTAGGAGTGTTTGTGAAAGAAGAAGATATCTAAATACGTTCTCGTTAATTTGTAACAGATCTCGCTGCTTATCGGTCACGTTTAGTATATTTTGTAGCAGGTATTGCCCATACATCCTTGTTTGTGAAAAAACCCGCATATTCATTACAAAAATCGAAACACATTATGATATATATCCTGAAAACTGCACAAGAAGACGGATCCCTACAATTACCGTAAACCATATAATAAAAATATGTGCAATGTACATAATTTAACAAATGTAAGGAAGCACTTTACCACTTGATGTCTTCCAAAACGACAGCTGGTCGTTCATAGTCTATGACGACTTAAGTCAATCAAAAAAGCAAGCCATGGACAGTTAGACATTCTTTTTTTTAATTAAGAAAGTCTGACTATTCCTGACTCTTGATTCCTGTGTAAACCTCTGCGATGACTAATCTGATGCTGGTCTGAGACTGGAGGCTGGAGGTGAGTGACTGAGATGATTACCGCGATAATATGATGGTTGTCCGACTCAGATTCTACAAGTTGTCCAAAATAAAACCCAACCAATATGCCTTTATGCCCCAAAGGTGCACCGAATAGACTCTAGGTTAGTGAACCACATCAGAAGGAAGAGAGAGAAGGAGAAAATTTCTATTGTGGTATCGCTGGACACAGAGGGGGCCTTCAACAATGCTTGGTGGCCAGCTCTAAAGGTTCGGTTAGCTGAAGTTAGGTCTCTGGGGAACCTGAGGCGGGTGATCAGCGGCTACCTGAGTAGAAGGAGTGTGAAAGTGAGATGTGCAGGGGTGGAAGTGTGCAGGCAGGCAGCAATGTATTTACCCCATAAAGTTAATATACCTAGCGGAATAGAGAAACAAAGGCCTGAGCAAGCGAGATGCCACTATCAGTAACACCGCGTGGTAAAAAGAGACGTGTGATACATGACAGCAGCACTCTTTTTTTGACGTCCAGTCGGCACGTGCCGCACGTTGTCAATATAATCTCATAGAATTCATGTTCAATCATGCTTGTGTAAGTGTATACGTACACATATTTTTCACACAGATGAAAACCAATTTTGGTTACGTTTGACAGCCCGAGATTGTTGCTCTATTCCGATAGGTATATTAACTTTATGATTTACCCGAATAATCATGCAATAGCCGTTTGTCGTCAAATCATTTTGACATATTTTTTCGCAATAGCCTATTGCCCAGTTTTTGGTGTAAAATACAATTTTAATGGCCTGTTTCACCGCTTCCTGATAAGGTACCCGATAGGGTTATTTGACAGATTTTCCATACTTCATCTGTCAAATTAAGTGGTGGATAGCCTTATCAGGAAGCGGTGAAACAGGCCCTTAGTATTGTTATGGAATAAACACATAATTTTTTATATCTTTGTAGATATCCATAGGAAAATTCTGAAAAAAAATCACATGATGTATTTTGACCCCTAGATGCCAAAAAACGCATAACAGCAAAAACCCCACAATAGCACATTGTCCGATTATTTGGTGGGCACGTCGATATATTAATATAATGTAACCATAATTATATTTAATTTAGATAAAATGCCCTCTGTACATCCTGAGAATAAAACAAGTTATTACATTTGGGGTTCTCATCTCAATTTTTCACCGCAAATCTGAGCATCATTCCCGTCCCTGGGTAAATAAATTATCTGAGAAATAAATACGTGAGTGGCTAAAGTGGGTAACTAACAATTTTGAAATTTACGTTTTTTTTGCATAAATGGAGGCTTGTAGGACTAAAAAATGGTTTGAAATAAAAAAAAATGAAAAATATGATTTTATGAATAATATTATTTAGCCAGATGAAGGGTAAAAATTCGTTATGCGCAAGTTGGATCGCCGCACGAAGGGTTCTTAGAATAGAATAGAATAATAGGTAAAAAATAAGGAAAAATTGTGTTTTTTGTATGGCCCCCTAAATAATTCTTTTATTTTAATTATTAAAGAATAAATACAACCGAGTGGTAAACATTTCATGTTTCTACCAGTTGCTATTATTGAGCAAAAAACGACAAAAAATAACGTAGTTGTATGGGAAATAATTAATATTTATTTTATTGGTTTTAGTATTTTTAGTTATAGCGGCAACAGGAATATACAATCTGTGAAAATTTCACCTCTAGCTATCACCGTTCTTGAGATACAGCCTAGAGACAGACAGACGAACATACAACGAAGTCTAAGTAGTTAGTACCTTCAACTTTTAAGCAGGGAATCCTAAAAATGAGTAATTATTGTCCTTAGTTTATTAAATCTTAGTTGCCCAGTTCATTCACGTCTGCAAATATGCGTCTGGCCTACTAAGTTTCCAAGTCAAAGTCTAAGTTAGTTTTACCCCAGGCTTAACCGGGTTAGAAGTTTGGACCGCGGAACTATCGATACTGTTGTGTACTTGGGCTATAAGTTGGAAGGGAATAGATTTGGTTTGTACTTTGTTTTGTTACATTTTATTCATCTAGATTCTAGAGCACACGTAATTTGGTTAGCTTATATCAATGTTAATTACTTTTTTGGTTTTGTTTGATATAATATCCTAATTACGAAAGTTACCATCCATACTTAACATTAATAATGCCAAAGAGTCTGTCTGTATGTCTATCTGTATGTCTTTCTGTTACCTCTTCACGCCCTAACAACTAAACCGATTTTGCTAAAATTTTGTATGGAGATACTTTGAGTCCCGGGAAGGACGCAGGATACTTATTATCCCGGAAAAATGTACGGTTCCCGCGCGATCAACGAGTTTTGGTGCAGCTGATTTGCGAGTGTCATCTTGTCTGCCTATAAATCAACTATACTGGTAGTAAGGCTTCTTATTATTTTTTTTAGGTGAAAACGTCAATAAAATAACTTGGCTGGCCCCCGCGTGTCTAGATACTTCGCGAAAACTATTCTCAGAGCCCCTAATTATGACCTAGATCATAATAAACTGCCAAAGCAATGACTTTGAACAGTCATTCGTAACTAATAGGGTTCTCTAGGTCGAAAAACAATGGGACGTATCGACAGCTAACGTGGGTCTGCCTGGCAGTGACAGCCACACGGCTTCATACAAAGGAATAAACAATTATATTACGGGATGTCAAAGGCAAAAATTACTACGAAATACCAGGTAAACAGAACTAACGAGTAGGTCAACTCAGAAGAGATCTCGAAATTTATACGTTTGACATAATGCCTATATCGACCGGCGCGCGCCGTACTATTTGCGTTACTAAGCATTAGCTTTGACCACATTGTGCTTTTTTCTGTTCATCAAGGGCATGCCTTATAGCGCTGTCAACAGCGAACGTGAGGCATGCCCGTAACGCGCAAATCGTAACGCGCGCTTTGACACTTTTCTTTCAACGCGGGTGGATTTTGACGCGCGTCACGGGCATGCCACACGCATGCCCTTGTTGAACAAAAAAGGCACAATGTGGACAAAGTTAATGTGAAACATGTTGAAAGTGACAGTTGGGCCCCACTCACGTATATATTTCCGTTTGTTTGAAATCGATTTACTCCTTAGTTCTGTCCACTCTGAAAATACTGTACAAGACTGACTACAGACGCACAAGGTTGTTTGTGAATCAGAAATAACGCAATCATCATGTAGATATGTCACAGAGCAAGGAGCTTAAAGACAGACAGGTGGACAGCTGAACGTACAGGGTTTCTAGTTTATTTTTAACGACCAAAAAGGACTATCAATTAGATTTGTGTATGTTTTTATGTTTGTATTTGCACATCTCCAAACTAAAGAGTCCGATTTCAGTAATTATTTTTTTGTTGTACTACAATTTTTTTCATCTAAGGGAACACTGCAAGTTTCATCAAATTCGGTTCAGTTAGGTTAATTGAGGTAGAGATGAAATCGGTTTTTAAAGGTACCACGAAGCCCGTAAGCCCAAGGAACAATCTATAAAAATATTTTGATTAATACGAGTATAATACGCAAAATGACTACTAAAAAATAATCGGCCAAGTGCGAGTGGGACTCGCGCACGAAGAGTTCCGTACCGTTATAGAGTAAAAATAGGCCAAAATTTGTGTTTTTTGTCTCCCAAGCCCCCTTTAAATTTTTATTTTATTTTAAAACAATAACGTTTGTTGTATTCGAACCCACCTTAAATGTTATTTTTATTAAGTTTTTAGTATTTAGTTATAGCGGCACCAGCAACAGAAGTCTAACTATAGCGGTTCTTGAGTTACAGCCTGGAGACAGACAGACAGACGGACAGACATCGAAGTCTCAGTAATAGGGTCTCGTTTTTACCCTTTGGGTACGGAACCCTAAAAACGACCATCAAAGTAATATTATAGCTTACTTGTCCGGAATGAGTAATATTTGAAAGTAACAATCAATTCAGATTTCAAATTCTATTAAAAAAAAGAGTATTCAATTCATGATATTGCTCCAAACTGCAAGCAAAGCTAACATGGCTTGTTTGTGTACAAAAATATTTTATTGGATCGGGTAACAAACTGGTCGACAGGAGTTTGGGTTGTGGAGCTTCATAATAACAAAGTGTGCCTGAAAGATTGGTAAAACCCTTTTTTGGGCTATCCAAATTACACTCATGTAATTAACAGAACTGTTTCTGTAAAATGATGAATAATTAAGTGGCATTCGACGTTTTCGATCCCTAACTTACGGCCGTTTCCAATATTTGAATTTTGATCTATCTCTGGTTTTTAGGAATAGCTCTCATTAGACATTAGAGACATATGTTTTATGTCAATTCAATGTTAGCTGTGATCGGTCGTATGTCAAAGCAGAGATAGATTGAATATTGGGAACGGTAGTCTTAAAATTTGTGTGTGTCAGCTTTCGTACGTCAAATAATGAATGACGATACTATGACCTTTACAGACACTTAGGTAGTTCTTAAAGTAAGACTAAAATACTAATATAAATAAAACTACATCATGCTATATTCAATACAGTTACTAGTACAAATTAAACTGAACATTAAAACTGAAATTTCACCGAACGTGAACCTCAAAATCCTCAGAACGCGTTCAAAACTATTTCACCTCATTCGGAACATTTATGCCGGACCGCATAAGGATCATTCTCCTATCCGATAACCCTTAACTAATGCACATGTAACCATCAATTTATTCAGAAACATTTCGGTCGGAATTCTCACAAATCGCGAGTAATCTATTTCATCCAATCCGATGCAGGTGTATCCGTGGGTGAATTAAATTTCAAATCGGAATAACATACCAGCTGTGTTAGTGTTGCCGAACTTTTAATGGCTTCAGTGTTTTTAGTTTGATATTTTCATCGTTTTTGTTTTATGTGTTTACCTTATGTTTGTTGTTTTGTGTGTTACCAATGTTAAGTATTCTCTAGCGGCTTTGGATGTATAAAGATTTCACAAAATATGTATATTCAAGTGTACCTATAAAGTCCTGAAGACTTGTAGGGACACTTACGTAACCACTCAAAGACGTTTAATGATGATTAACTAAAATTTAATTTGTCAATTAATAAATAATTTATGTGGTCTATGTCAAAAGCTTCATATTTTAATTATTACAGTTATTTATTAATATCTGTTTCTGAGTACGGCAGTAAGTCTTAGAAATACACAGACAAAATTCATTTTTCGCACAAGAACTGAACATTATATTATAATTTTGATATATTTTTGAAATAATATGTTCAATGTTCATACAAGGATTATAAGGTAACAACTGACAGATAGGTAAATTTTGGAAATCCTTTTATTGGTTTTAAGATAGTTATTCTTTCTGAAACTTACCAACCAACCAACTTTTTCTTTTTATAACATCTTGTAAGTAGCCTTCCTTAACTATATCCGAAACTAACTTGCCGTTATAAGTAAGTGTAAAATGTAAGTGGGTCGTCAAAGATATATCCATCGTTACTTTTTATGGGCCGACATTATGCAGCATGATATCACTAGTCTTTAACTTTTGCAAAGTGTTTCCCGATGTTCATACAAACACTTTTAAACGTCGATATACTTAGAAGTTTAGATATTTGAATAGAAATTTAGATCAACTAAAGGTTAGTGTTTTTAAGGGTTCCGTAGTCAACAAGGAACCCTTTTAATATTTTAATTAAGATCTAGATGTTGCCCTTAAACTTAGATGCACCGGAATTAGTTTAATACCTTCACTGCCGGGCTGAAATCGGCCCGCCGCGGGATTTCAACTGGTGCGGACGAAGAAAACTATGTTCTCCCACTCGGTGCGGAACAATTATCTCAGGTGTTTGTAAAGGTACGACAGAGGCAAATATATATTTGCGATTGTGTTTAAAATTATAGGTCTTTCCTATAAAAAATATGAGAGGTCGTTATCGGCCCACCACGCACTGGAGGTGTCAAAAATCAACTCAGTGCGGCAGTGGGCTTATTGCGGCCCGCCGTACAAGCAGGCGGTTGGCGACCCGATACCGCACCGAGCGTCCGCCTCGCCGGTTAGTGATGTGCAATCTATCGTAAGTCGTAGCTGACGTACGTCGCGTCGATGAGGAGGGCTTCATACTGGTGGAGAGGAGGAAGAAGCCCGCCGCCCGCAACCATCACGGCACCGCACCATATGTACCTGAGCTGCGTCTGCGGAGCGAGGTCCCCGCGACGCCCTTGTACATATCCCGCCTGCAATGGTCCATGAAGGTCGAAGACGTCGTGGACTACATCCAAAAGAAGACGACACTGCGCCTGAGGGTCGAGCGTCTGCAGTCTCGCCAAAAGGTTAACTTTAGCTCCTTTGTGGTGAGAGTACCGACGAATCTTCTGTCGACCTTCGAGGCTCCGGAGTTCTGGCCGATGGATGTAGTCTATCGGAGGTTCCGGGGGAGACTCCGGAACGAAGCAAGTCACGTCGCTGGCAAAACGTGACAGTGTTAGTTTTTAAAGTATAAAATATGTATGTTAGTTTTAAGGTATTTATTATATAATTATAATATGTATGTTAGATTTTAAGGTATTTGTTATATGGGCCTCTAATGCCCGAAATAAATGATTTGAAAATTGAAATTGAAATTTAACCGACTTCAAAAAAAGGTTATCAATTCAACCTGTATATTGTATGTATTATTTTCAGAACTGCCTAGTTTTGATATGTTTTACTAGATATTATCAGCATCTGAAAAAATGTGACAAATTTCTAAAGTGACATACATATTCATATGCTTTTATGTTTGTGTTCGCACATCTTCGGAACTACTAGTCCGATTAAAGTAATTCTTTTTTTTTTGTACTGGGTACTATTTAACTTCGGGAATACTGTTCATCAAAATCGGTTCAGTAGTGTTTAAAATAGGTAATTTTGATTCCCAATTACGTACGATTTTGAAGTCGGTTTTATCTTTTTAAAATACAATAATTATTCATTTTATAAAATTAACAACCCACGATAGCAGGAAACAAAAAATCATGTCCTTGAGATGAGCGTTAAACGGCGAAATTGTGCAGGGTGATATGAAAAACTGGGAGAAACCATGAGGAGTGTCGAATCAAAAAAGAAATTAAAAAAAATAAAACATACGGAATTTAAATATATTAATAAAAATATATATTTTCGATATCCCCTTATTTTTGTCTTTCCCATCTCTACTAAAAGTACTTTCTAGTGCGGTTCGGGTCGATATCGGCCCGCCACTTTCCCTGGTTTATTTCTCATTTCCTGTTTGGCAGATCCCGGGGCGAATCAAATCTAAAGTAGTTGGGTTCAAGGTTATTCCAACAGTCCAAAAACTGTACACCTACATTATGTTTTCGCAAAGTTATAGTAATTTAATCTCACCTTGTGCTGGTGGGTCGAGAAAGGCCTACCCCGCACTGGCGGAAAAATCATTGGGGGTACACTTTGGCCCGCCGTCACACCAGACGAAGGTTTAAGATTTTACTTGCCGCAGTGAAGGTGTTAACGGGAGAAAATATGCATTTTTCTTAATTGAAACTAGCCTATTCTTCTTCTTCTTCTTTTTATTATGGCGGGCGGGCGGGGCTCTCAGTGTGTTGCCAATAAACGAACAGACAGACTAACGTTAAACATACTGACTGACATACGCACTTAGCATTATGAACTTTTAAACTTTCGCGTTGCATTAAATTATTTGAAACTCATTATTCGGGACTTAACGCGAATTATTCTAGTAGTAATGCTACTAAGTCCCGAATAATAAGTTGCACATAGCATTGATAATTATAATTTATAATAATACAATATTAGTATTTGCTGCAACCACCTTTCCACTCGAAAATAATCTACTCATAATCTAATATATTTTAAAATTGTCGTGTCACGGTGTGCGTAAACTCCTCTAAAACGGCTCGACCGATTTTCGTGAATCTTAGCGAGCAAATCGGTTAAGGTTGAAAATCAGGCAACATCTACTTTTTATATTGTTAAGTGCATTTGTTGAATAAATAATAGTTAAATTGTTACAACCCGAGACTGACGACCATTGTTTGTTCGATGGGATAGCGATGGACGTTGCCATAGTGACACATACTTATTTAGTCAGTTCAATAAAATAATTTGGGCGAAATACTTTATATGGCAAAACAACGTTTGCCGGGACAGCTAGTAGTAATATTATAATCTCATTATCATCATCATTCCTATCGTCATAAAGACCGGTAGATAAGCGAAATTATTCCATTACTTTCTTAGATATTTAAATGTGATATCTCCAAGTCAATTCCAGATCAAATTCGATTCAAAGGACCATATTAAAATTTGATGGCGTAAATCGATTATCTAGACCCGTATAATACTCGATTAGTGATGTCACATGAACCTTTTGTGATTGTGATAGAGGCTATTTTGCTTGCACTTGATCTGTCACGTGCCAGGTATTGTAGAATGGGTATCCGAGTAGAGTAGATATCTAGTAAAGGGCCTGTTTCACCACTTCCTGATAAGTGCCGAATAGGCTATCTACCACCTAACTTGACAGATGAAGTATGGAGAATCTGTCAAAAAAGTTGTGAATAGTCTACGGTGCGCGTCGCCGTTTTCTATCTTGATTTATTTCTGTGGAATTGACCCATAATTAAAGTATGTCTGATTCTCCCTCTTATTTGTACCAAAACGTTTATTCTATTCTGTCTGTTTCCTTGCCTACTGAAAGCGTAATATTAGAAACTGTCCACCAAGTTACCCCTCTACCCGGCTACTACTTAGCAAGCAGATCACGCGCGAGATAGCTCGATGTCCACTGGGTATGCCGATAGCTGGCAGACAGCCTATTGTCCATAATACAATATCCATTCAGAGCATTTTTACCTTGGAGCTCCTATGATGATGCTTATGTAGTGGGGGATGAAAGTGAAAATCGAAAAAGTTAGGATGTGTGTTTTGTGAGCTGTAGAGTGTAGGTCCCTCTATTCTGCTATTTGCAATGTATGCTTCGACTTGGTTTTGAGCTAGTTCGAGTATAATAAAGCTACAAATAATACATGGGGCACACTAAAAGTTTCCCATCTGTACAATTCCACTTGGAGATCAAAAGAGTGTTAATGCTGAGTAGTATTCCACTATTTGTTTACCCAGGATATTAGAAAAGGTTCGCAAAAGACGGCCAAGAAGCCGCATTCTCCTACATCATGACAACACCTCTTCACACACGACCAACAAAACAAAGTAATTTTTAGCTTCCGAAAAAGCACAACTCGTGCCCCATGCTGCGTTTAGCCCCGACCTAGCACCTTATGATTTCTGTATTTTTTTTCAAAATTAAAGATTTAATGAGAGGTTTCACTTTTACCAACTCCGAAGGGGCAGTGATAGCATTCAATCAGCGCGTAGAAAACTTGCCTTCAGATCTGTGATCCTCCTGTTTTAAAAAATGGTTCGATCGCATAAAGGAATGTTGAAAATGTAAAGTAGAGTATTTTGAAAAGCAATAAACATAATATTTTGGTTATAACATGTCGTTTTTTCAAGTTACGCAAAACTTATAGTGTGACCTACGTATTCTATTGAAATGTCAAACCAACGACAAAAACTTTTGAAGCTTTGAATAAGTTTTAAACAATCACCGACGTGATTGTGTAAAAATCAGCTGTTTTTATATTATAAGCTATTTAGCTTCTTGACTAGATAAGACTGCAGAATCTCAACAAAACTAAGGGCCAGGCCACAACACTGCGTTGCAGCGTCGTATCGCAAAAACAACATCGCACAAAAATGCGATTCGTTGTTGAGGCGTTCTGCGACGTGGTAGATTTTTATGATGCGACACCGCGCCGCAACGCACTGTTGCGGCCTAGCCCTAATGCCCGGGGCACACGAGGCTAGTTTTTAAGCGAGGATAGCAAGCTGGTTTTTTTACCAAACTGTCCTGGCTTGCTGACCTAGCTTGGAGCATGCTAGTTCTGTTTTACAAATGAAGATAGTTTTGTCTACACGAGGCCAGAAGTACTAGCTTGCTAGCTTACAAACACTAGCTTGCTATCCTAGCTTGAAAAACTAGCCTCGTGTGTCCCGGGCACAAGTCGAGGTTTATATGAAGCGGCGCGAACGCGCGGCTTGGCCGCTACACCGCGAGATCACAAGTAAATGTATATAAATAGCGGAGCCGTCGCGCTGTCATTTACATACATTCGATATCTCGCGGTTTAGCCGCCACAGAGGAAAATAATATAATATTTATTTGGTAGCCGCCAAACCGCGCGTAGGTGCGGACGCATTATGCCTCCAGCCTAAATTGAGATTGAAATCGCAAAATCAGCTTATGGAGTTAATACGTTTGTGTCTGAAAAGTTAAGGCTTTTATTTCGGCGTTTTCAATTACGCTGACAATTACATGAATATTCTAATCGTGTACAGACCTTTATTTAATTACTAACCGGCACCTAATTAACAACTTAACTAGAATACAAAATTGAATTTTATACAAGAATTAAATATTTTTGGTAATTCTCATAATATCTTGAATTTCGTTTCGGCATTCGATAAATGAGAATCAAGCCCTAACAGCGAGATACATCCACAAAACTTTCCCCAATTTAAAGCTTTATTGCTCAATATTTTCAGTAGTCTATACATCAATGGGCAAAAGTACAACGTAAATAGCAGTTTGTTATTAGTTCTGGCTGGAGCCGACTCAAAAGGCCGATGTTTTCGGTCAAACTTTCCCAATAACGCGCTATTTGTATAAACTATCGCGTAATTATCCTTTTCGACTATCTACGGAAATATTTTATGGATTTGGGCGGTAGCGGTAAACGGAATTGCTTTGTGAGCATCCGGATTTCATGCGCCGGCAAAGCAAAATTGGATATAATTAATCTTTCGATCGGAGGTTCTAGGAATTCCCATTGTATTCTTTTGTTCTCGCGATCACCGGTCCTGAAGGATTAAGAAGGCATCATATTTTCGTAAATATCGATAGTCATGACTCATAATTATGAAACAAATCTTCTAAAATGCATTTTTAAAACAACTTTTCCAATAAAATTACATCGAAAATTCCTAGCAGTGAGAATACAATTTATTCGTTGGTGATAATTTGGTTTTACTACATTTTGGCTACGTAATATTATAGTGGTCTATATTTGGCATTACATCCATACTTCCATACTAATATTATAAATGCGAAAGTGTGTCTGTCTGTCTGTCTATCTGTCTGTCTGTTACCTCTTCACGGCCAAGCCGCTGAACCGATTTTGCTGAAATTTGGCATGGAGATACTTTGAGTCCTCGGAAAGGACATAGGATACTTTTTATGTACGGTTCCGCCGCGATAAACGAGTTTTAGCGCAACGGAGTTGACAATCTAGTTTCATTATAATTTTGTGTTTTTCATTATAGACAAAAAATGAGACCAACGCCCCATTTTTAAAGCAAATTAGATCTTGTGAGCAAAATAACAAAAACAATTTTGCTAACGTTAGAGAAACGCCTAACCTTATTCTGAGAACGTCAGAATGTTTACACTCGCTCAGCTCTAAATATGATTGAGTTGGAATATGATTGAAATAGGAATAGCTCACGTATCGGCGCCGATCGTCCCGCGTCTCAGCCACAACTGGATGAAATATTCCTTGTATGATGTTGTAACTTAGAAGAAACTAGCTGTGCCCCGCGGTGTTACCCGCGATTTATTAGGTGTAATAAGGTAAACTATTAGGTGTATAAGGAGGATTGTGTTGTAATAGGTAAATAGTATTAAAGACAAAAAAATGAGTTTGATCATCGGAAACTTCCATTTTGATGACTGAGAGAAAAAAGAATAATAAGAATAATAGATAAATTTCATTAAAAACAATACTTTCAGGAAAAGTGGTGGGGGTTGGGGGAGAAGTAGAAGAAGGCAAAATTTTGAAAATCGGTTCACAAACAGCGGAGTCATCGTTGACAATAAGTAATTTTAAAAATGAACATAACATCTCCATTTTGAAAGTCGGTCAAAAATGTAGCCAGGATTAATCCAGGATGTCAGCTACCTCCTTGTAAAATTTTGTCGAAATCGCTCCAGCCGTTTAAGCGTGAAGAAGTAACAAACATACACACTCACAAACTCACATACTTTCGCCTTTATAATATTAGTAGGATGAGGAAATTTTAAAAAATAACCAAATTATAATCCCATAAGGGAAAATATATATTTTGAATTCGTTTACCGGCTAATGATGCGTATTTTCTTATGCAATGAATTCTACTTTTACGAATTTTTCGTGCATTGAAACTAATATTAGTCAACAGTAATCAAAATAATTATAATCAAAATGTTTTCTTTCAATAGACATCGTTGAAGTGGCCGGATACATCCTTCAGAGGTGAATTTAGGATTGATGATATATTTTAGGGATAAACTCATAATCGAATGAAAATCGTAGCCACGAGAATTAAGACTCTGCTAAACGACTGACCATAAAAACAGCTAAAACCGTAATAATCATAACAAATGAAAAACTCCGAGTCGACGAACTCGGGCCATTGCAGTTGGGATTTATTAGTTAATTTGGCGACAAAGTAAGTGAGAAATGAAGACGTGAGTAGATGAAGTGGGTAACTAAGAATTCGAAAATATAAAATTTTTATAGTTATGAATGAGGACTTTAGGGCCGGTAAAATTATTTGAATGAAAAAAAAAGGATTCTATGTAGGTACTATCAGAGAAGTTCATTCATTGGAAGATTGTGGACTTGCGTAATTTGGTCGCGCTATGTCAAACCTATCCGACAGATCCCGATTAATAATATTAAATTGACATAAACCAACCAAATGACGTTAGTCCGTCAGCGGCTTAAGAATTATTTTTTTCTTCGATGATACATAGCTAGATGATGAAGCAGGTTTGTTCAAATTATAAGGGAAAAAAAGACGGGTTGGACTCCGGGAAGTGGTGCCGGCAGAAGTGAAACCTTGGTTATTAACATTGTGCATTTTTTTAACCCATTTCCATTCGATTTTTTTAATTAATCGAAACCCTTACAATCGATTAAATTTTTAACCTATTTTTTATAAAAATCGATTATTAAAAAATCGTTTCTTTTTTAACTAATCGAAACCCTTACAATTCGAGTTTGAGTTCGAGTTTTCGAGTTTTCAAGTTTTCGAGTTCGAATTCGAGTTCGACACAAAACACTACTCTCCAACCGTCTTACGGTTTTTCTATGGTTTTTCGATCAACACGAAAATCTGACGCGAGTTTCACAGTTTTTACCCATCCTACAAAAGTTCTCAACGCCGCTAAAGAAGTTTTAACTTCAAAACCGAGAAATTGTCCTGTTATAAAATGTCAGTTAACCACTTCATTCACTTACGTCTTAAATTCAGTCAGGGACGGGGAATTTTATATTAGTTGGCAAACACCTGCTTACGACCGAGACGCCGTAAACTTAGAGATTGAAATAAAGACGAATAAACCAACTATATGCTTTGTTGAGAAGTTTATGGGAAGATTTCGTGGGTGGTTTGTCAGATAACTTATATTATAAATGCGAAAACGTGGTTGTTAAAACTTTAGATCTGTAATGTATTCGTGGGTAAACGCCCGGCTATATTAAGCAAGTAAGTAATTTTGCCCATTTCTGAGCAATAATTTAATCTTTTCTATAACTATAACATTTATTGTACATACGATTTACTTACAAATCGAATCTCATCCAAAATGTTCCAGCGGTAACACACTTTTCAATTTGTAAATTTATATATATTTGGTGCGAGTTATCTTTAGAACAAGGAAAAGGTTTTTTTATGTTTAGAATAAATCTGGGTACTGGTTCAGAAATACTTGTTCAAAAGATAATAAAGCCTATGATGCCCTCACTGAAGAGCAACATTCAGAAACGCAATACGGGCAAGTTGTTGCTCACTACGTTTATCTAAACGTAAAGCTACGTTTATCTCGAATTATTTAGTAATTTTCAGCTTCTGTAGGTTCAATCTTTAGCATTTCAGTAATAGAATTTGTGTTCCCGTAGGACGTAAGTTATTGTGCGTAATGATGGAAGCTGTAGAGAACGTGCAAGAACTAGTAGCAGCACATAATAATAACTCCCACACCCATCACCAAAACCAGTGTGGGAAATCAGGCCACGCAGGAGTAATTTTATAGTGCCTAAGTGTGCGCAGTACACAAGAGTACTCTCTATTCCTTTACTCTTAAACCAGTGGAACGGAAGACCGACACGACTGACGAGAGATCAGGTGCAGGACCGACTTTCTACATGCCGTCCGACGCATGGATCATCTTACTTATCAGACAATCAAGTGATCAGCCTGCATTATCACCTAACTGCGGCAGCAAATGACAAGTATATAACAAGTTTCGGTTGACGCTAGTTGGTCATACTGTTTGTATAAGAAACCTTTCGAGAACTGCAGTAGGTGGCAACACTTGTCAAGTTATTAATTATTGAGTTATAGTTTCATATTTGTCACGTTCGCCGCACCTCAATTATGTTCCCCATAACTAGTAGATAATAATATAGAGTTACACAATGAAATGAAATGAAATATATTTATTTCTAAGTAGGTTAACAAAGTTAACACTTTTAGAACGTCGCGTCTACATGAGACTTTCCACCGGTTCGGGAACTAACCCGGCGAGAAGAACCGGCGTAAGAAACTCGCACGGGGCCACCTTTTACGAAAAAGGTGGAAAATAACAATATTAGCTTAAGCTAAATTATTACACTAAGTATGTAAAAATGTGGTAGCATTAATTATAATATTATAGAAGCGGCCTATGGTTTGTTAGATTATTTTTCCCAAGGTGTGCTATAATTGAGAAAATCAGTTACCTAATAATAAGCCTAAGCACACAAACGTTCTTAACAACTTTTTTAAATTTATTAATTGAAAGATTTTGGACGTTTTCTGGGATTTTATTGTATAGGCGTATACATTGACCTTTGAAAGATTTGTTTACTTTGCTCATACTCATGCTTGGTTATAGGTATAATATCTAGCTTGTGCTTATTCCTGGTGTTCCTACAGTGAATGTCACTTTTCATTTTAAAATTATTTACATTTTTTCTCACATATAATACATTGTCCAAAATATATTGAGAGATTATACGGTTAAAATTCTTATTTCTTTAAACTTTTCTCTGAGAGACTCTAAGGATGACATTTTATAATTATTTTTAACAAAAAATTAAAACCGACTTCCAAGGTAAAAACAATAATAACATTAATATGAATTAAAAAATATTAAATAATGTTTACTATCTAATAGTGCCTTTTTCCGAATTCGGGTAAACCTCAACTATTTCTGTGCTAAATCTTCATTATTTTGAAGTCGGTACCAGATAGCTGAATCTTCAGTCCTCTGACAGAATATTTAAAATTTTTGGAACTGGCACCGACTTCAAAATTATGAAGATTGAGTACAGAAATAGTTGAGGTTTAGCCGAATTCGGAAAAAGGCACTATAAGATAGTAAACATTATTTAATACTTTTTAGTTCATATTAATGTTATTATTGTTTTTACCTTGGAAGTCGGTTTTAATTTTTTGTTAAAAATAATAATAATTTCACTCTTTTTAGTTACACTAGTAGGTAAATTTTCGCGTATATTTTACGTATCTTATTACAATTTGTTAAGAGTCACAACTCACACTCACAAAATAATATAATATTATCAGTGAAGTGAACATATTGTGCTAAGTAATTTAACAATTTGAATACTTCAAGCCCGAAGCGGTCACCGGCGATTGCGATAATAGAAAGGCTATTGTGTCTCGTTTTTCCACGATCGAAGGATCTATCAGATAAAAAATTGTACAAACTTGCATAGGATGTAGCGTAGCATAATATTTAATATTATCATAATTATTGACAGCTGTTCTTGTAATCAAGAATTCAAATCGATAGGTACTTAGTGAACCATCTATCGATTAATAAGTATAACTAATTAAAAAGACACTTAATGACTTTGTTTTGTTTAAATGCTCTTTTAAAAATTACTTTATTTTAATTCTATTTGTCTATTAAAATTTTATAAAGTAGTAAAGTATTCGATCTGTATATAAAGTAGTTAGTAAAGTATTCGATATTCTGTCTTCTGCCGCCACGCGCCGCGCGGCGGCGCGGCGCGGCGACGCCGACCGCCGTGTATTAAAAACAACCAGGTGTTTTTATACAGTACATAATAATTATTATTAGTATATCCATACCTATGCCTTGTCCTATTATCTATTCTGTGCCATGAGACATTGGTGGCCTTAACACGACGTGGTAATGATGATGATGACGATGATGATGATGATGATTATGATGATGAATATGAATTGCATAGTAGTTTATGCTTTCTGTTCTTAAAACAACGCCGAAACTCCCAAACGTGTATCTATAAGGAGTCAGGAGTTCTCTCAGCATCTTCGAAACCATGGTATAACTTGACCCAATATTTGACTTTTTGGTAGCGTATTCTTAGTACACTTCACATAAAACCAAAATCACCATATGTTTCCATATAAATTTCGAGGAGTTCCCTCAATTACTCATCATCAAGTCACCACTTTTGTGAACATGGTACCAAATTGGAGTGAAACTTAATACAACAAAACAAAAATTTCGAAAATCGGTTCACAAACGGCGGAGTAATCGTTGAACATACAAAAAAATATATATATATATCCACAGTCGAACATATAACCTCCTCGTTTTTTGGAAGTCGGTTAAAAAATAGATCGTATAGCTCGCTTCTATCATGGACGCGGCGAGCGTCGTAACCGCCACCGTATAAGGCGCGCTGTTATGAATGTTATTTTAATGTCGTTTACGTCGATATTCGCACTGACAGACAATGATCAAGGTCGTTGGCGGATATAGGACCCTTAATATCAGCACCACTTCCCCATAATAGAATGCCATAAGACATTCTACTATGAAAATAACTATAATAAACTAATTTCGCCGCGTCTTCATCACAAATTTTTCTAATTTTTCTTACTGCATATGCTGCGGAACTGAGCTTATTGGCCAGTTTGGCAATATGAGGACCCCACTGCAGTTTGTAATCTAGTGTTACTCCCAAAAAGGCAGTATTGTCAACAAGATTCATTTTCTCATCATTCAATAACAAATTGGTTTGCACTTGCTTAACATTTGGCAAGGTTAATCTAAAACATTTCGTTTTATTATAATTTAAAAGTAAGTTATTTACATTAAACCAATTTACTATTTTTGAGAGAGCACAATAATTTACCTCGTCATAATTCAACTGTTGTCGCTTCGCTTTAAAAATAAGTGAAGTGTTTTCTAGAAACAAAAGAGACAATATATGAAGATCTAACATTCAATAAAACGTCTATTTATAGCGAGGAATCCAATATCACCTTTGATCTACAATACTAGGGAGGTGAATTTGACTGAGATACGGACAAAGTGCATTTGGTATTCAAAGTCGCTGGAGACATATCGATGGCTGCTCCAAAGAAAACAGCGAAGAACAATAAGATTAAGAGCCTCGCTGGAAGAGATTTCGCTCCTGTATATCATAAACTACATTCACACCGTACTGTAACGTTAAATAAAAAAAACTACTGAGCTGCGGCTCGCAGAATAATTATCCAGTAACTAAATGACGCTCGCGATTCCGTTACGCCAAAACTAGTTTAACGCGCGGGAACCGTACATTTTTCCGGGACCAAAAGCATCCTATGTCCTTTCCCGGCACTCACATTTTCATATCAAATTCCCACAAAATCGGTTAAGCGGTTTGAGCGCGAAGAGGTGATAGACAGACAGACAAACACATTCGCATTTATAATATTAGTATGGATATCATGCATATGGATTTGATCTATAAACTACGCCTCGCCGTACAATTATAATTCTATACTTACGTGTGTACTACTACTACAACAGTAACTACCACTTGGCATTCTTATTGTTCACGGGATGTGTAACACTCACATTAATGATATAAACTCGGCTTCAGTTTTTGATCGACATAGACTGTGTTTTCGCTATTTATTTGGTCAAACTGCTGAATATGCTCGTAATCAAATTAACGTTACCTATGACGCTATTAACTAATAAGATTTGTATGACATTTGATTAATAGTCCCTAAGGGTAATCAAAATTTGATGCTATACAGCTCTTGTAGATTATGTAGTGCAGCTGTGATGCGATCGGTCACTGCACAATAAAGGTTTATTTATATTAATTTATTGCCTCATCTTATAATATACCGCGTCGGTGTGAAAATATCTTTACTTCCCATTAATTCTCTTACATATTTTTCTCCATAACTTCAAAACACTCCGTTACCTTCAAATTCCTCCTTTGAGGAAATAATTTACTACTAGGTAGTAAAGTGAAGTGGGGACAGGGTAACGAGCGTGCAAATCATGGGGTCATCTCGCCCTTTACTGCCGTATATTACGCTAAGCCTCCTCAATTTAGTGCCTTTGTGGACTTGCGGAATAGTTTCTTGAATAAAATGTTTGGGTGTCATTTGACATTTTATAATAAATCCTCTTTATTGGTAAAAATATTCATGCAGTCTAATGGATCCGCTATCTTTCTCTGTCAATATTCACTGTGTCAATATTGTTTATAAGGCTTTACTTGAAAGGCTTTATAATAGTTGAAAACGGTTCAAATAGAAACTTTTAGACTAGAATTTGCCTTAAAAATTGTGTAAGATAATATATAATATGCAATAATATGCGACCTAAAACTAAAACAATATGGTAAACGTGGCTTTTCAGTGACATAAATACAATTTTACCTAACTGTAGTTTTCTCATTTACAGAAGGTAATGAAAGCAATAATTTTTTTTTAAATCATTGTAGCCAATTTTAAAGAAAAAATAACATGTGACAACTCATATCGGTGTCACAACGGTGTGACACAAGGTACTTAAATGCAACGGACAAAGTTGAATCCATTTTAAAGTAAGTTCGGCCGGGCTTTTAGTGCAATAAATGCCTTCCTTCCTACTTTCTTAAAAGTTTCCTCTAGAACAAAAAGATTTGTTTCGTATCCCGGACAAACGAGCTTTCGGGAGCTTTCGGAGCTTTCGGTGACGCTTCTGTCCAGCGCCCAACTTTAGATATTAAACCGTCTGACTCTAGTTTGTTTGTTTTTATATTGGACATTTTAAACTTTGTCTCTGGACTTGAATTTTTCGTTTTCAGACGTCGCGCGTGTTTTGTTTATTGCCCGGTGGTCCAACTACGTTATTTTACTGGCAGGACCATGGGTAATTTCTTACCCGACTTCCTGAAATGATCGGTTTTGTTTCTCGAGTGTATGATTATTTTATTGCTCATTGTCAGATATAACTGGACTCTAATTTACTAGAATGTTAAGCGTACGTTTCGAAATATAACCAGTATACTAGCCAGTGCAACAAATATTTCAAGATCACTTTGCATCCCAGGCACAGAATATATATTAGCTGTACCAACAGAATTCCCACTTTCGCAACCCGTTTAAAGAATTAACGACTTATGCTACCAAACTATTAAGTTCAAATTCCGACCGCGCAGTGCTAAGTGCCTACAATTATATTTGCCTACATCTCCGCTCTCGTTCTATCGCATAACTCGTACCTTTTCTGAAGAAATTAGGGTTGTCTCTCTTTAAAAATAATATTATAATCTTTATATTTAATTAACTACATTTTATTTAACTCGAAATAATCTAAGATATTATGTCTTAGTACTACGTAGATTTAATTATCATAAATTCGCGTGTAACTAGTTACGCGCTATTCGATAAGTACCGTTACTTATTCTTAATCTTAATTATTCTTGATAATTGAAACCGGTCTTATAATATTACCTACTTTAAGTGTTTGTATAACTAAGTTATTTTTGTAAACAAATGAGGTTTCGAATAGTACACCTACGATGGTTACTATTAGTAATAACTAATAACCTTATTAATTAATGTGTTTTTTTGACAATGAAATATCTTTATTAATTAAACGTCTACTAATAAAGGTCCAAGAAATATATTCTACTTCAAGAAAGTTAAATTTGGTTCACATTCCGTGTTTAAAAGACAATTAAACACTGCGCAATATTTCTTTGCCCTTTATTATATTGTCCATTGTGATCAGATTAATTTTTCAATTCTGTAACAGCGAATGAATAAGTACGCAGGTAGGCATGCAACGATCAACTAATAAAAACTCGTGCGCGCGCGTCACCGCTCGCCTGTTAGTCCCTACTGAAGTGCCCCGCTAGAGGGGTACTTACAGTTCGATGCCTACAGGCGCGAGTGGGACAGGCCTGTCCCAGGTTGCTTTCATCTTATCACCATGACAATTTACAGAAGAAAAATAAGAAAAAGAATCACTAAATATAATAGGTACTTTACAATACGGGGACTTTCAAATAAGGTATACTCGTAGTAAGCCGAACAGGGGTGACTCAGGGAGTCATTCTGAACAACTTTTGTTCTACGACTTTTGGAAATTCGCGAAAAAAAGACGGACTGGACGACAACTAGAACTCGAACTCGAACTCAAACTCGAACTCGAACTCGAACTCGAACTCGAACTCGACTCGAACTCGACTCGAACTCGACTCGAACTCGACTCGAACTCGACTCGAACTCGACTCGAACTCGACTCGAACTCGACTCGAACTCGACTCGAACTCGACTCGAACTCGACTCGAACTCGACTCGAACTCGACTCGAACTCGACTCGAACTCGACTCGAACTCGACTCGAACTCGACTCGAACTCGACTCGAACTCGACTCGAACTCGACTCGAACTCGACTCGAACTCGACTCGAACTCGACTCGAACTCGACTCGAACTCGACTCGAACTCGACTCGAACTCGACTCGAACTCGACTCGAACTCGACTCGAACTCGACTCGAACTCGACTCGAACTCGACTCGAACTCGACTCGAACTCGACTCGAACTCGACTCGAACTCGACTCGAACTCGACTCGAACTCGACTCGAACTCGACTCGAACTCGACTCGAACTCGACTCGAACTCGACTCGAACTCGACTCGAACTCGACTCGAACTCGACTCGAACTCGACTCGAACTCGACTCGAACTCGACTCGAACTCGACTCGAACTCGACTCGAACTCGACTCGAACTCGACTCGAACTCGACTCGAACTCGACTCGAACTCGACTCGAACTCGACTCGAACTCGACTCGAACTCGACTCGAACTCGACTCGAACTCGACTCGAACTCGACTCGAACTCGACTCGAACTCGACTCGAACTCGACTCGAACTCGACTCGAACTCGACTCGAACTCGACTCGAACTCGACTCGAACTCGACTCGAGCTCGACTCGATCTCGGTTGTCTGTAAAGTCGGTTTATTGACGATAATTGAACGTGACAACGTCATAGCCTTAATTGGAACGCCTCAGAGCGAGGTAACGCCGCATATTGCGTCATGTTTTTTCGTGCGCGCAGCCCATATAGAATTATAAGACGTTGTCACGTCAAAAATTGAACCTTCTGTTGGTCACGTGACTTTTTACAACGCAACATTTTTTTCGTGAATTTCCAAAAGTCGTAAAACAGAAATGGTTCAGAATGACCTCCTGAGTCACCCCCTTACGGTTTACTATACCTTATTTGAAACACCCTGTATACACACTTGTTTAAGTATAATTAGAAACACAAACAAAGTAGCAGACTACCCTGTATAAAATATTATAGATTTGGTTTCGAGATATAGAATAATGTTCCACTTTCCGAAGAGAACCTTTTTCTAACTGTCTTCGGCGGCGCTATCTCAATAGAATCTGAGAATATGTTTTTCGGTCACTGGAGTATAATATAAAGATAAGACTGACATTACATTCGTAGTGACTATGGTTTGGTAAACCAAACCTAAAAATCCTATGTTAAAACATAGGAATTAGGTTTTTTAAATGCTCTTTTAGGGTGAAGCGAAACGAGCGTAATTTGTGAGTTGTGAGTCGCAGAATTTCGGTCGCGTAAATATATTTTCGTACAAATTATGACTCACAAAATAACGCTCGAGTGAATCAAAATTCAAATGGGAATTTGTATGAAACCGAATGCAGCAGAATTTCTGCCAACCGAAATTCTGCGACTCACAACTCACAAAATACGCTCGTTTGGCTTTACCCTTAATATGTCTTCAATAAAAAAATACGTGTGGCACTCGGGGACTGCCGCGGTAAAGCTGTTGCATAGCATTTTAGCATTTTTTATCAACTTAGGCAATTATCATCCGTATACGTCTAGTCGCATAGCATGTTGATAAAAAAGGGTTGATAAAAGTGGGGGCTTGTTAGGTTTTTTTCGTTACTGTATTTCTTGATACAGCTGCCACGATAAAAGCTATGCATATTTAATGGTAGAATGGAAGCATCAATTAGATAAGATAATACCGTTGTATAAGTACTGCATTCTGTGAATAAACGATTTTATTGATTGATTGCAATAGCTTTAAAGTAAGCAGGCAGTATAGAATGTGAGGTGTGTAGAGTTATTGCTAGATATAGCTATTTACGTTTGTTTCATTTCACTGTATAATTTTTCCACAGGCTTGTTGTCTTTAAAAGTGAAATTAAAATTATGTCAATACAATAATTGTTTTTTATTATAGTTTTAATGAGCTTCAAATATTTTATGCATTTAATTCTGCTAGGCCCTTTATTAAATGATACTCTGAGGGCATATTATAAAGTTTATTTTTAAAACCTGCATAAATGATAAGCACAATGTTTTATAAACTCACATTATGTAAAACTTTTGTACAGAACTTGTAACTTTTTAATGTCAGCCTAAGTACCAAGTTTCATATTAATACACTCTTAGTCCGCTATAAAGATTCTAACACCGAGTTTTTTAATGGAACATTGCGATGAAACCTAAACAGCTCGGAATTTTCTTATAATGCCCAAGTGTGTGCGCAGTACTATAAGAGCTTTTTAAGTTCCTTTGACAGGACCCTTTACAAAACGTAGCTGTTGTTATTGTGAGCTGGGTTACAGTCCATCATTTAATTTTATGAATATTTAAAGTGTTTCTGTTTGTCTCACTGTCTTTTTATTTGATACTTCTTTTCTAAATACTGAAAAGATTTGGATGAAACTTTTTCTTTGTGAACTCCAAAATAATAATTTTATGCATGTGTGTGTGCCTCAGGGCCCACGCGCATTAGGCGGCCAGACAGCGCGGCCACGTCGCTGCGGCTACCCCGCGCACTTTGTCAATTTCTCAAATGAAACGTTCAGTATCAAACGCCATTCTGTACACAAAAAACGTGTGGCGGCGGCGACCAGTGCGCGCACACTGAGTATTTTCATACAAATTCCCGTATCTCGTTGGCCACGGCGACCAAGTGGCCGCGTGTGTGTCGTGATGTTTTTTGTTGGTCGCGCGGCCAGAGCATGGTTGCTGGTCGCTGGTCGCGTAATGCGCGCACCTACATATTATATCATAGAAGAATTAGTTGGCCGCAGCAACCTGGCTGCGCGACCTGGCCGCGCGACCTGGCCGCCTAATGCGCGGGGGCCCTAACGATAAACGAGTTTAAGCGCAACGAAGTTTTGGGCAACATCTTCTAGATAATTTAAAAGCAAGTACATAAAATATAACTATCCAATAAAAAGCTATTGCATACAGGCATCAAATTTCCTGAGATGACTCTGAACAATATCCTGTCTTCTCGAGCATTTACAAGCAAAGAAATTAGCCTCCATAGATTTTAATTACGTTTGATGTTAATGAATTTAAAAGTTGTGAGTTTACTTCATTACAACTAAAAAAGGGTACCTAATTTTGATAAAAATATGAGTTTTGCTATGGCGCGGGTGGTCGTTTATAAGTCACAAAACTTAATAAAAAAATACCCGGCATATTATGGTGTTTCGCCAAATATATTGTAAGAAGCCTCAAAGGAAGATTTTCCGTACAAGCCAGGAGTTGTCATTTCAGAGATTGTCTTCACAACTCGTGTAAAGCCTTCAACTTTCAGAAAAACTTCGATAGCGCAACATTTAATTTTGATTCTATGTATAACTAGATGACGCCCGCAACTCCGTTGCGCCAAAACTCGTTTATCACGTGGGAACCGTACATGTTTCCTCGATTAAAGTATCCTATGTCCTTTCCCGGCACTCAAAGTACCACCATACCAAATTTCAGCAAAATCGGTTCAGCGGTTTGGGCGTGAAGAGGTAACAGACAGAAGATAAACAGATAGACAGATAGACAGATAGAGACACTTTCGCATTTGTCATATTATAGTTTGGATTATTTTATCAAATAAGCTAACATAATATTATTATACAATTAAAATTATCAAGGTAAGTACATGTGAACTAATTATGATATCAAAAATAGATCCATATCCAGATTTAATGAATCTAATCGTATTTGAGTTCAGTCTGTCATTACGTCGGTCGGATTACGGGGGACAAGGGTCCTGATTAGGGATCACTGATAAAATACAAATTACACCTCCGATATGGCATACATTTGCATAATTAAGGATTAATGTTGGACTATTTTTGTCTGCGAAGGTTTCAAAATGTGGGATTTAGTTGAGTTTACTGTATTGTATTGATAATAGAAAATTGTTCTTCAAAGAAAAGTTCAACAATTTGAATCCTCAAAATGAGCCAAAATCTGGTCCTGAGTACTTTATGTTACTTGAATTAATCACTAATTAGATATTGCATAGATTATAATATCTAAGAACTAAGAACTAAGAAAAAATATCCAAAGCTTCATCAATTATTGCAAATCTTAAAGTAATCCAAAAGCCACCCCAATGTGGGGCGTTTGTGTTGCGAAGCAATTGCATAATTTAATATTTTCAGCAAGTAATTAAATAACCTTAATCATTATACTTATTACACTAATAATATTTGAGATGTGTGATATGTGTCATGTCTTTCTATTACTTCTTTACGCGTACCTCTGATCCAGCTTTGATGAAATATTATGAAAACAAAGTCCCGGTTGAATGAAAGATTGCCGTGCGATAGACAAAATATTTTGTCACTTGAAGATGCGGATTAGATACTACGATTATTAAATATTTCAAATATAGAATTCATCAACGATCTATCGTAACTACCCAAATATTAACGAACGGAACTAATAAGCGTTTATTAAATACCTCGGGCGGCCTTAGTGGGCAAAATTACAGCGATATACCAGATTTACGATAGAAATATATATCAGGATTGAAATAAGGATCATTACAGACGGCCGATTTTTATTTTTAATATATTATATTTTTTTAAATACCTGCCTGCCTTACAAATATAATAAATACCTGCCTTATAAGTATGACGTGTGCGGCTTTTCCAACTCATTACACTACTCTGATTAAGAGGGTATACTATATAGAAAGAAAAAAAATGTCCATGATTCCCTTGTTAAACGACAACTAATAGACACCTTCTAAGTCATGGTGGCAAACATACTTGCCAACCAAGCAGCCGAATTGTAGAATTCCTATAATATAGCAGTTATAGCTTTAGATCCTCTTCGCGCCGTATTACTCCCACCGTCTTACGAAATTGCGATCAGCTCAAGTGTTACACAAGTTTAACATTCTTTACTCATTCCAAAAAAGTGCACAACGCCGGCAAAGAAGTTTTCACTCAAATTATATTATTATTTAGATTCTAAAACAAGTGGTATCTTTTGCCTTTGTACTGAAATGTATTATTTAAATTTTACTCTGTGAACAGATTATCCATACCAATATTATAAATGCGAAAGTTTGTCTGTCTGTATGTCCGTCTGTCCGTCTGTCTGTCCGTATGTCTGTTAGTATAACTAATATATTATATTCTGTGTTGTCTGTCTGTCCGTCTGTCTGTCTGTCTGTTACCTCTTCACGCCCAAACCACTGAACCGATTTTGCTGAAATTTTGTATGGAGATACTTTGAGTCCCGGGAAAGAACATACAGGATACTTTTTGTCCGGTAAAATGTACGGCTCCAGTGCGATAAACGAGTTTAGGCGCAACTTAGTTGCGGGGGTCATCTAGTAATATTCGAGTACATAAATTTATCAATTAAATATAAATAATATATTTCCTCGAGTCGCCCCGTCCGTAACCAGCCTTATAACACCATTTATCACATATTGTGAACGCTTATCAGCAGTCACATCGTGTACAGCCTCCTGATGGCTTACGTGTACATTCAAATACGCACCGTGACGTAATGAACGGGATAAACGTATTAACGGAACCCGTATACAGCCAATACGGGTACATTAATAATTATACAGATTACGGATACGGGATGTTCACAAAAATATACGAATAAGGGTAAATTCAGACCGCAACGCGACGAGGCGAGGCGAGGCGCGACGCGACATAAATTTGTATGGATTTGACAGATTTCAATTGCGTGAGACGTCTTGCGAATCTGTCAAATCCATATAAATTTATAATGGCATCTACGCGTCCCGTTGCGGTCTGAATCGGGTTAATTCAGACCGCTACGCAACGCGTAGATGCATTTCTGAATTTATATGGATTTAACAGATTTGGAAGACGTCTCACGCAATTGAAATTTGTCAAAATATCCACACACATTTATCCTCCGCCTCGCCTCGCCTCGTTGCGTTCCGGTCTGAATTGACCCTAAATGATCAGTCTGTTCATTTTGTTGACGTTGCTTGTGACTTCGTACAAGCAGAAGAAAAGTGCGAACAAATTAAATACTATTTTTATAAGCCAATTTTTAACTAAATTAGTCAAGTAGTTTGAAAGTGTAAATGCAAACAATAAAAGATACAAGAAACATTTTGCGTATTGGACATTTTTGGTAGAGTGTATATTTTTCATTTGAAATAAAATTCTAATTATATAATATACGAGCTTTTGCCCGCGGCTTCGCCCGCGTTAAGAAGTATTTTTATATACAAACTTTCATCCCCTATTTCAACCCCTTGGGGTTTTAATTTATCAAAATCCTTTCTTAGCGGATGCCTACGTCATAACATCTAACTGCATGCCAAATTTCAGCTCGATCCGTCCAGTGGTTTGGGCTGTGTGTTGATAGATCAACATGTCAGTCAGTCACCTTTGCATTGTATAATTATATAAATAAGTGTTATAAATTGTTTATAATACGTATATTATTGTTTTAAAATAAAAACCCAATTTCAATCTGAAATATTTGAAACTAGAGTCGAAAATACCCTAAAAGGTCTATCTTGTGGGGGCAAAACTTATAAAATTAATTACAAAACACCGAAGAGAATAAATCTTTCATTGTTTTAACGTTAATCACCAAAGTTTCCCACCCAAATTCTACGGTATGTGTTAGCACGTAGAGGTCAAAACTAATAGACATGTCTATAATTGTTGACCTACTACTTTAACTTTATTGAGTTTTTTTATATAATATGACAAAAATTGTAATTTTTTACCGAATTGAAAAATTATTTACTCATATTCTCGCTTATAAACTTAATTCACTTTATCAGATGGTCCATGTCAGTTCATATAATTTATTGAACAGTAGGGCTAGCACGGTGATCAACGGAAATGCGAAAGTATGGACAAACTGTGGAAATAAACCTAAGGCGCCGTTCCGATCTTTTTTCATCACTTTATGACATACTATAGTGTGTCATAAAGTGGCATTTTAATTAAATTTTGGTCGGTCGCGATTAGCCGCGGTAAAGTTGGAAAGGCACCTTAGGTTTATTTCCACAGTTTTTCTATACTTTCGCATTTCCGCTGGTCGCCGTGCTAGCGTTATAGGTGAAATAAAATAATACTTCTCTTTTTGTCCTCTGTAAAATAACGTTCTATCCCAGTTTTGGTGCCGGCAACCGGTTTTATTAAACCAGACCTAACACCTTACTAAAACACAAGTTTATGCGTATTACACCAAGACCACGCGTATTTTACTCTTTCTTCAGCAATGACGCTTAGCCCTCAATTTACCGATCGTCATTATAGAAATCAAAGTAAATTTTATTTACCGCAATAAGTCTCGCGATAAATATTGCAGCATCCCGGCAGCAACCAGACAGCGGAAATTAAACGGCACAAATAGGAAATGGCTTCCTGCTGCTAGACTCGCGATTAATTTAGCTCCTCAAGACCGAGAAATGACGGTCTTGTCACTTCTTGACAGGAAGTTGGTAGAGGAAATATCCAGTGGACAGTGGATAGAGGACATCATTTCGTTTAGTTCTGACGATAACATAGTTTAATGTGCCTGAAATATGGTAAACAACCATATATATTTTATTGATTTAATAGACAACCAGTCGTTAAATTAATATTGTTAAAAACACGAAAATAACCACTGATTCAAAGCTCTTATAAGTATCAGGCACAGAATCTGTACTGAAAAGATCAATGAGAGTCACAAGCAGCCTTATATGAAATAGATAAACCCAAATTTTCCAGCACTGAGCAAGTTGATTATGAACCAGCTAATAACACTCTTGATCATAATATTGTCAGCTTTCATACAAAAAACTAGATAGAAATCGGTCCACCTGTTTGGATGCTACGATGTAAATAAATAAATAAACGTTTATTCTGCCACCTTTAAATGTTACACATATGACATAATATACAGAATCAAACAAGAACAAAATTAAAAAATTAACCTATTTTACCTATTCTACAGCTAATTCATACATAAAAGCTATCAGAGGTAAACATTAAAGAAAAAAAAAAACGAGCAGGCACATGTTCTGACAGACACGTCAAACTTACAACACTCCTCTTTTATGTCGGGGGTTAAAAAATAATAAACACGCATCGCATTACACAGTATTAAAAGTATAACTATTTTTGCCATATCTGCCCCCTTCCTAGCTCTACGGTAACCTATATCTAAACGTCTAAGCGGATTTGGAGCCGCCGTAATAGGTAACAAACGAATGTTAAACAAACAAGTACGCTAATCTCCTAGTTTCTGACGAGGGGTGGCTGACAGACTTGATTTTACATTGTTAATGGCTTTGCTATGATGAGCCTTTGGATTCACTCGCGTAATTTTGTTATTCATTGTTGCTTGCAAGAAATTCGGTTTACGCATGACCGCAGATATTTCCGTGATAAAAACTTTTCTTTGTGTTTCGTCAAAATCAGCTAAGCGAATAAAGTGTAAAGAGCTAACAGACAGATAGACATAATATGCAATATTATTTGTAATAGAAATATGCATACATGGCGCAGTGCAGACGACAGGCTATCCGTGACGCACTTTTTAGTCTGTGGGAAATAGAACCTATGCAATTATATGCAGTAACAAACACAACGCGCAAAAAGTGCGTCACGGATAGTATGTCGTCTGCGCTGCGCCTGAACCTTACCTGATTAGAGCAAATCGAAAAGGAAGGATTTTGGCAGTCCAGATACAAATTATTATATTACCTGAGCCACTTACAATTTTAGGCGCTAACTTAAACAAAGTAACAAACTGGAGACTGCTAAAATTATAACCTCGTTGGCCTGAACCAGTCACGGCAAGTTAATTCAACGTTACATTTCCCGTAATATAATAACTAATAAGTTACTGACACTGGAAGCACAGTATAAATGTCAAACAGTAGAGTAACTTGACTGTGTATGGTGTCCCTGAAGTTAGACTCGTTCAACACCGTTGTCTGAAGAGTGCCTTTTCACCAAAGCTTTGCTAAGCTGCGTCACGAGAAATGCGTTTATTTTGAGAACCAATAGATTCGCTTTATTTGGTAAACTCGCTCTGGCAGTGAATCTATTCGATCTTAAAAACACATTCCTCTTAAGTCACTTTTTTATCACCGAAGAAAGAGTAATTGTGCGTCTGATGTGATACATTTATTTGCTACTACAAAATAGCTAAAATTACGCTAATCATTGTAATTAGTCTCAATAGATACAGAGGCAAGTTTTACGCGTCTAAACTTGCTTGCTACGACATGCGCTGCGTGCTCTCTAGTATGAAACTGGTCTACTGTACACCGCTTATATTGTTTTGAAAGTTTCCGGATCATGGAGATAATTAAAAGTTGAGGACTCGTAATTACTGGAGGTGAACTCGTTAAAGTGTTATCTCACAGATAAGGCGATACAGCGTGTACAGATTTTACAAGAAGCTAGTAAAATTCGAAGTCAGTAAAATTTCGCCGCATTATAATATTATAGGTTTGATCGCGGACAACACGCAGCGAATTTGCAGCGAATAAGTATTAGATGTGCGGTGTGCCACAATTACGGCTCGCAAACCACTAATGACACTTATTGTTTCCTGAAATTTTGTTGCATAGAAGTTATTTTATTGCTATGAAACCGTACATATTTATTTTTATGATTGTCGTTTCTCTGTGTATGTCCACCGAAACAGCGATTCGTGCATGAATCAGAAATAGACATAGGTACATACAGACTAGTAGCCCAATTAATATGGGATGATTGGATTAATACGAGTAATTACATTAGTGGAAAAAACATTTTTTACTATAGACAGTTACCTGACTTGATTTTTCACTAAAAATCCTGCACTAAGGACATCATAATATTATTATCACTAAACTATGTAATGTAGATAGTTATGCTTAGCACAAACCTACGCGACCACGCGACTGCGAAGCGGCAGCGTCAATACAAATACATATTTGACAAGTTGTCAATGTGTGTTTTATATTGACGCTGCCGCTTCGCAGTCACGTGGTCGCGTAGGTTTGTGCTAAGCATAATTCATGTCTCCTATTCTGAGTTAACGCCGACGAAGTCACAGTCTGAAATCTAGCGCAGTGACAATTTAGTATCACCAAGTCTCGTTACATCTCGTTTCGATGTGGAACGCCATTCGTTCACGTAAGCCGTGACTCGTTCGGCCTGTGGTAATTAACATATGACGTCCCATCTGCATAAATACGTCATGGATACTGGACACGTAGGCAGAGCGCTGGCTGTGAAACTTCATTACGATGTGATACTTCAGGGGGGGGGCGCGTGGAAACTGTAATGGTCAGCTTAAGTGTCTATTTACATAAATACTTCATGGAATTGACGTGTAGGTCTCGCGTTAGCTGTGAAACTTCATGATGTGAAGCTTTGAGGGGGAAATCCGTGATAACTGTGATGGTCATAGACCAAGAGATGGTGACACAAAATACTAGGTCATTTGTTCTTCAGGAGTCTAATTACTCAAAGGCAAAAAGGAAAATGATGGTCAAAGCGCTCGCTCGAACCGCCATACAAATGACCTAGTATTTTGTGTACCTACCATCACAGTTATCACGGATTCCCCCCTAAAGGGTCTTGATCTGAGATTTTTAATAGGAGTTAAGGGAGAGGACCTAATGCTAGACACTGAACTAATAGATGACACTTATGACAAAAATACTATAAAAATAAGAATTATTCTAATTATTTCTCACCACTGTAAATTTTATAAGCTTCTCAAGCTATCTGTTGAATTGAAAAAATATATTAGAGACGCCTTCGGGAACAAAATTTTTAAAATGGGATCAGTTTTCGTAAATAATATGACCGAGTCAACACACGCTCGGCAATTTCTTAGCAAATAGGTTAAGGAAGGCAAAATTTTGCACGTAAGTTTTGAATACATTTATTTTATTTTTTGTAATTTCTATTGATTTCATTGGATTAATGGTCATGTTGTATACACTAATTAATGTTTATTTAAGATTTTTTATCCATTTTCCCTAACAATATAAAGGGTGTCTACTATTAGTTCTTGAAAATGTAAAAAAACCTAATAGATGACATGGATCTCATCTTTGAGTTTTGCAAACATACTAAAGCATATAAATGCGCAGAGTATACCGGCTCATTATACCGACCTTATTACAACTTTTGAAGGCGTTTCGGTGGATTGTATTCTGGTATCTGAATCGTGGCTCAAACCCTCTCTCCCGTCGACACTGTATCCTCTTCAAGAATTTACCTTAATACGCAACGATCGACGCGATGGTAGAGGCGGGGGTGTGTGCATTTATGTTAGGAAGGGCATCTCGTGCAAAATAGTTTCCCAATCTCCTAATACTAATCGTGGTCAGCTAGAATATCTTTTGCTCGAGATTGTGGTCTCCCACAGCAAAGTACTTTTAGGTGTAATGTACAGTCCTTCCTCTGCGGTCAACTATTTTGAGGGTCTTGATGAGTTAATTAGCTGTTATTACCCTTATTATGAGCATGTAATTTTCATGGGCGATTTCAACACATGTTTATTGAAAAATGACCACAGAGCTATTAAACTCCAACATTTGATTGGTTCTTTCAACATGCATATATTACCCCTATCTCCTACACATTTTCCTGTCAACTCCGATCCATCTCTTCTTGACCTCATGTTGATCTCCCAACCCTCCAAAGTAGTTTCCTATGGTCAATTAACTGCTCCCTTTTCATATCACGATCTCCTATATATGTCTTATAAGTTACGTCGTCCTAAAAATAGAGCCAAAACAGTCATGCAACGAAGTATTTCCGGAATTGATATCAACTCCTTAAGACAAGACTTCAGCCTAGTCGACTGGATTCCTCTCTATGAAGCTTCTTCTGTGGACAGTAAAGTAGATATCCTCAACTTGACAATAACAAGAATCTTTGACAGACATGCTCCTCTTAGACCAATTCGCGTTAAACGATTACCAGCACCCTGGATAACATCTGAATTAAAGAACCTGATGTCCAAACGCAATAAAGCCAAGACTAAGTGCAAACGTTCTCCTACTGAGTCGAACATTAAAATCTATAAGAATCTACGTAACACATGCAATAGAATGTGTAGAGATGCTAAACGTTCCTACATATTCAAATCTGTGGAAAACTTATCCCAGGCCCAACTGTGGAAATTCCTTGGTCGGCTTGGTGTGGGTAAAGGTAGTATGGATCCTGCTCCTACAATAAATATGGACGAACTTAATAAGCACTTTGCTGAGCCACCTCTGCTTCTATCTAACACCAACAAATCTGCTTGCTTAAACTCTCTTCATAATAAATCCCCTCCTTTGCATGATGCCTTTAACTTAAGTAACATTACCGAACATCAGGTTCTTACTAGTCTTCGCTCTATCTCGTCTAAGGCGTTTGGGTGCGATGGCCTCAGTAGGGACATGTTAATGCCCATCGTCGATCTCCGGTCATAACCCACATCATTAATCATTCCATCACCTTAGGCTCCTTTCCGTCCATTTGGAAACATGCTCATATAATACCCCTTCCCAAAACTTCTAATCCCACTTCACATTCCGACTTCCGGCCTATCTCCATTCTACCTGTGATATCCAAAGTCCTAGAGCAAGCGGTAGCCAAACAGTTATCTGACTTTCTAAATACAAACCAGATTTTGAGTCATTACCAATCTGGTTTTCGTCCAGGTCACAGCACTACTACAGCTTTGCTAAAGGTAAGTGATGATGTTAGACTTGCGATGGATAACTTACTGGACTTCAGCTCCGCCTTCAACTCGGTGGATCACGACATTTTGTTAGCCATACTAAAATCCATTGGTGTCTCGCCATCTGCACTCTCATGGTTTGACTCATACCTAAGAGGACGAAAACAGCGTATTTCCACTCCAGACAGATGCTCTGAATGGGTCTATACATCGGTTGGGGTCCTGCAAGGAGGAGTTTTGTCTCCATTGCTTTTTGCAATTTTTATAAATGAGGTAACTAAATTCATATCCTCTGCTTATCATCTTTATGCAGACGACCTACAAATCTATAGGCACTTCACCATTGACAACATTGAGCTTGCGATTGACTCAATTAACAACGACCTCTTAAATATTGAAAAATGGGCTAACACATTCGGTCTACTTGTTAACCCGAGTAAATCGCGAGCTCTTTTAATTGGCAGTAGGCAGCTGCGTTCGAGGATTAATTTTAAATCTCTAACGAAGGTTACTTATAGTGGCAGCATGTTGGAGTATAGTGACAAAGCCAAAAACCTAGGAGTAATTTTTGATTGCCACTTTTCCTGGTTACCACATATTAACGAAGTAAGCAAGAAACTTCACCACTCATTGCATGCGCTGAAGAAGCTGCAAAATTTTCTTCCCATCCCTGCAAAAGTGCTTTTGGCGCAATCTTTACTTCTTCCTCTTTTTGATTACGCTGACGTGTGCTATCTAGATGTAACTGAAGAGCTTCTCAGCAAACTCGAACGGCTACAAAACTCGTGCATTCGATTTATATATGGATTGCGCAAATTCGACCATATATCCGAGTTTCGTAGCAAGTTGCAATGGCTTCCTATTCGCCTGCGGCGAGATATGCATGTTGTAATATTACTATTTAAAATACTTAAACTCTCATCTTCTCCCTCGTATCTATTTGAGCGATTCTCTTATACAGCTCCAAGTGAAAGACCTGCTCGCTCATGCCATCATAGGAAGGTACTAGACACTCCGTGGTACAACACAACTTTTTATGAAAACTCATTTACAGTTAGAGCTGCCCAGTTGTGGAATGCTCTGCCTGAAGACATTCAGCAGAGCCCAACAGTGGGCACCTTCAAAACAAGATTGAAGAGTCACTTTATGTCAACTTTGAACACTTAATTGTATTAATATTAGTATATGTAGGTTTATTTATTAATATTATATACTGTAGTATATTTTAATATTAGTATATATTATAATATTTTATTATTAGTATATTTTTGTATTAGTATGTAGATTAATATTTTAGTGAATATTTAATGTATGTAAGTATAATGTACTTTAATATAATATTTAATGTTTTAATATAATAATTATTATTCTCTTTATGTTAGTCATCCTTTATATTAGTTTTAGTGCATGTTTAGTTTCATTAAGTTTTCATTATTCTTTTGTGTACTATCTATAAATTCTCTATTTTTCTCAATGTCTTGTAGGTCTGCTGGCAGAGATCTCTTCTAGAGATAAGCACACCTTTGTACTCTATTAATGTATGTTATATTTTAAGATAGTTTAATAAAATTGTACATAAAGAATAAATAAATAAATAAATAAAGTTATTTTGTACTTCTACTGCAAAAATCATCACTATTCTCTGAAAATATAATTCTATTAACAATCCAAGAACTTAGAACTACTGCACCTAAAAATGGACGTGTCTAATATTAGACCTTGTACTGATCTAAAAATCGATTGCTTTAGTTTTTTAGCAGTAAAAAAAAAGAAAAAGGAGAGCTGAGTAAAAAAAGGAGAAAAAAGAAGAGGCAAAAGAAGCATGGAGGGAGACTAAAGACTGAAAATAAATTTGCTAGGAAAAAAGACGGGTTGCACTCCGGGAGTGCCGGCAGAAGTGAAAACTTAATTATTAACGTTGTGCATTTTTTAACCCATTTTTTATGAAAATCGATTATTAAAAAAACAATTTTTTGCAATAAATTGAAACCCTTACAATCGATTAAAATTTTAACCCATTTTTTATGAAAATCGATTTTTAAAAAATCGATTTTCATTTAATCGATTATTTTCAAAAGATCGATTTAAAAAAAAATCAATTTTTTTAATTAATTAATCGAAACACTTACAATCGATTAAATTTTTAACCCATTTTTTATCGATTTTTAAAAATCGATTTTCATAAAATCGATTTTCAAAAGTTCGATTTTTAAAAAATCGTTTTTTTTAATTAATCGAAACCCTTACAATCGATTAAATTTTTAACCCAATTTTAGTGAAAATAGATTTTAAAAAAATCGATATTTTTAATTAATCGAAACCCTTGCAATCGATTAACTCTTTAACCCATTTTTTATGAAAATCTATTTTTAAAAAAAAATCGTTTTTTTTTTAATTAATCGAAATCCTTACAATCGATTAAATTTTTAACCCAATTTTAATGAAAATCGATTTTTAAAAAATCGATTTTTTTAATTAATTAAAACCCTTACAATCGATTTAATTTTTAACTCATTTTTTGTGAAAATCGATTATTGAAAAATCGATTTTTTATAAATCGAATCCTTTATAAATCGAATTCCATTTATTATGAAAAACAATTTTTAAAAAATATTATAGATCATTTTCCGATTTAGGGATCCGTTTGTGAAATATTAAGTTTCAAAGTGGAAAAAATCGTTAGAGTCCAGTGTCCCCCCCTTCTACCAGCTAAACGGTGGGTTCTGGAAATGTGAAAAAATTCACGGGAGTAGGAAATATGCTGAATTTAAAAGGAAAACTATCATGGCTAAGAAGACTTCATAAGTAATTGAGTAATAGTCGATCAACTAAAAAAAATGTACTCGGCGAAGTATAAATGGAACTTTTCGTTTAAATTCCTTTGAAAGTAACTGAGATGATGTTGTTAGTAGTATAAAACACGCTATATAATATACGTTCATTGACCATATAAAAATTGTCAAAAACTAGCGGTACTACTGACCCTATACTGCGCGTGGCCCGACACGCACTTGGCCGGTTTTTTTAATTACTTAATCGAAACCCTTACAATCAATTTGAGTTCGAATTCGAGTTCGAGTTCAACACAAAACACTACTCTCCAACCGTCTTACGGTTTTTCCAAGGTTTTTCGATCAGCACGAGAATCTGACGCGAGTTTCACAGTTTTTACCCATCCCACAAAAGTGCTCAACGCCGCTAAAGAAGTTTTCACTTCAAAAATATGAAAAATAAAAATAAAAGGAAAGATAGTTCAGCATGGAAGAAGAATGAATAGAATCTGAAGACAACATGGACAATATTTCTGATGCATGTAGTGACTATGATGTTGTCAGAGAATAATTATAATAGTTTTATTTGTAACATTAACTGAAGACATGGAAGAAGTTATCAATCCTTTATTTTCTTAAATATATATATTTTATAACATTCAAATATTGCATGTTTCCTTAAAGTGTCTGCCATTAGGTCTTCTCCCTTACTATTCGCTAGCCTTTGGGGTGATATTTTGATGTTCGCGTTGGTCGGTCGACCAACCTCAAAATAACCAACCAACAACACGGTTGAATACACAAGGTGTAACATAACTAAGTAATAATACTTTAGGGTGTGTACTGTGTATGTGTCCCTTAAGTTATATACAGTTCACTGCGAAAATAGCAGCGCTGAAAAAGCATTTTTTTGTGTTACATTTTTGGTGCTGCTACTTTTACTGCGAACTTTTTACTAAACACACACCCTAAAGTAGTTTTGTTACACCCTATATAAATTCCTGTCTAAAACCTTCAAAATCGAACATAAAATATTTATGACATAATTTTATATTATCTTTTTAATTTTTACTTTTAGTAACTCTTACCTCGTAAAAATGTTTTATAATGTCATAAAGTAAATTAAGGATTGCAATAACAAAAGGCTATTCAAATAGGTAAAAGACACCGTTTGCAATCCAAGTAGCGTTTAAATGTAAATCCTTCCTCAATTTCCATTTATTGCGAGGGTAATCAAGAATACTTCACAAACAATAAACATTATCTCGATCAGCTCCTAAACTATTAATGATAATAAAATATGAACGCGTTGTTTTATTTATTGCATTTTAAGGTATCAATAAAACAACAATTCGTAAATGTTTTAGTGCCTTAACATATTATTATATTTTTATGATGAGGATTGGGGAATGCCCGAAAATAATGTATACAGGCAATCATCATAGGCAAGTCCATTAAACCAAAAAAAATCATTTGTCTGTAAAGTCGGTTTACTGACGATATTTGAACGTGACAACGGTTCCGAAAAATTTAAAAATATTTATAATGAGTAAAATAAACTATTCGCAATACGAAACGCTACATAAATTCGTAAAATCCAGTAAAATCTTCGAACAAAGCACAATTCAAACCTTGACATGTAGGACATAGAGCACAATTTTGAATAGCCGAAATAATACTAATAGCTCACAGATTGTTTACTTATTTTTCATTCAGAGTGTGGTCAATGAATCAAAGGTCATAACTAACCAAACTGCTTCATATAAAAGTATTCTCTAAGTCATCGAAATACGTAATATAATCGAAACAAAGAGCGCGGCCCAGGTGAGTTTTTCGGGCGCGCACCCCATATCGAATTATAAGACGTTATCACAACGAATAACAAAACTACAGGAAACATAACTCCCATACTTCAACCGTTTTAAATTTGGCTCCTTTTCGAACACTAAAATATGACAATTCAGATTCTCGCCAAGGTCGTTTCCCAGGTAACGTATCATAATATTGCGCGCTCTAGGCCTACAGCCTGCGCGGTTATTATCAATGTCACAGTTATGAAACACAGCGGATGGCATTATGCAGTATACACCAAACATATCTAGTATCACGAAGAAAGGAGTACATAATTATTATTTTAAAATCAAACATTTTCCTATGATCCTTAAATCGTCGATAATAATAATATATAATAATTTTGAACAAACCGTGTACGACTCGGACGAATTTAAAACTATCCAGAGCACCTAGACAAGACGTTTTCAGACTACGAAAATATATGTGCAAAATTATTACAGAACTAGCTGTTGCCCGCGACTTCGTCCGCGTGGACTTCAGTTTATAGCGCGCGGTGTACAGTTTTTTACAAAACTGCGCAGTTTTTTGAAAAGATATGTACATTTTTCGTAGAGAACTGCACAGTTTTTACGAGAGATCTGTACAGTTTACATACAGAACTGCACAGTTTTTTCACAGAACTGCGCAGTTTTTCGAAAAGATCTGTACAGTTTTCGTAGAGAACTGCACAGTTTTTACAAGAGATCTGTACAGTTTACATACAGAACTGCACAGTTTTTTCACAGAACTGCGCAGTTTTTGGAAAAGATCTGTACAGTTTTCGTAGAGAACTGCACAGTTTTTTCACACAACTGTACAGTTTTTTCATAGAACTGCACAGTTTTTCGAAATAATCTGTACAGTTTTCGTAGAGAACTGCACAGTTTTTTACAGAACTGCGGAGTTTTTTGAAAATATCTGTGCAGTTTTCACAGAACAGCGCAGTTTTTCAAAATGATCTGTATAGTTTTCATAGAAAACTGCATAGTTTTTTCACAGAACTATGCAGTTTTTGAAAAGATCTGTCCAGTTTTCGTAGAGAACTGCACAGTTTTTACAAGAGATCTGTACAGTTTACATAGAGAACTGCACAGTTTTTCACAGAACTGCACAGCTTTTTCCCAGAACTGCGCAGTTTGTTGAAAAGATCTGTACAGTTTTTATACAGAACTGCGCAGTTTTTTGAAAATATCTGTACAGTTTTCGTAGAGAACTGCACAGTTTTTACAACAGATCTGTACAGTTTACATAGAGAATTGCACAGTTTTTACGGAACTGCGCAGTGTTTCAAAAAGATCTGCACAGTTTTCATAGAAAACTGCACAGTTTTTTTACAGAACTGCGCAGTTTTTCGAAAAGATCTGTACAGTTTTCGTACAGAACTGCACAGTTTTTTCACAGAACTGCGCAGTTTTTCGAAAAGATCTGTACAGTTTTCGTACAGAACTGCACAGTTTTTTCACAGAACTGCGCAGTTTTTCGAAAAGATCTGTACAGTTTTCGTAGACAACTGCACAGTTTTTTCACAAAACTGCGCAGTTTTTTTTAAAGATCTGTACAGTTTTCGTAGAGAACTGCACAGTTTTTTCACAGAACTGTACAGTTTTTCGAAAAGATCTGTACAATTTTTATAGAGAACTGCACAGTTTTTTCTCAGTACTGCGGAGTTTTTCAAAAAGATCTGTACAGTTTTCATAGATAACTGCACAGTTTTTTTCACAGAACTGCGCAGTTTTTCGAAAAGATCTGTACAGTTTTCGTAGAGAACTGCACAGTTTTTTCACAGAACTGCACAGTTTTTTCGAAAGAATCTGTACAGTTTTTTGAAAAGATCTGTACAGTTTTCGTAGAGAACTGCAGAGTTTTTACAAGAGATCTGTACAGTTTACATAGAGAACTGCACAGTTTTTTCACACAACTGCACAGTTTTTTCACAGAACTGCACAGTTTTTCGAAATAATCTGTACAGTTTTCGTAGAGAACTGCACAGTTTTTTCACAGAACTGCACAGTTTTTCGAAAAGATCTACAGTTTTCACAGAACTGCGCAGTTTTTCAAAAAGATTTGTACAGTTTTCATAGAAAACTGCACAGTTTTTACACAGTACTGCGCTGTTTTTCGAAAAGATCTGTACAGTTTTTTCACACAACTGCACAGTTTTTTCACAGAACTGCACAGTCTTTTCACAGAACTGCGCAGTTTTTTCACAGAACTGTGCAGTTTTTTCCCAGAACTGCACAGTTTTTTGAAGAGATCTGTACGGTTTTCGTAGAAAACTGCGCAGTTTTTTGAAAAGATATGTACAGTTTTCGTAGAGAACTGCACAGTTTTTACAAGAGATCTGTACAGTTTACATACAGAACTGCACAGTTTTTTCACAGAACTGCGCAGTTTTTGGAAAAGGTCTGTACAGTTTTCGTAGAGAACTGCACAGTTTTTTCACAGAACTGCACAGTTTTTCGAAAGAATCTGTATAGTTTTCGTAGAGAACTGCACATTTTTTTCACAGAACTGCGGAGTTTTTCGAAAATATCTGTGCAGTTTTCACAGAACAGCGCAGTTTTTCAAAATGATCTGTATAGTTTTCATAGAAAACTGCATAGTTTTTTCACAGAACTATGCAGTTTTTGAAAAGATCTGTCTAGTTTTCGTAGAGAACTGCACAGTTTTTACAAGAGATCTGTACAGTTTACATAGAGAACTGCATAGTTTTTCACAGAACTGCACAGTTTTTCCCAGAACTGCGCAGTTTTTCGAAAAGATCTGTACAGTTTTTGTAGAGAACTGCACAGTTTTTTCACAGAACTGCACAGTTTTTTCACACAACTGCACAGTTTTTCAAAATAATCTGTACAGTTTTCGTAGAGAACTGCACAGGTTTGTCACAGAACTGCACAATTTTTCGAAAAGATCTACAGTTTTCACAGAACTACGCAGTTTTTCAAAAAGATATTTTGTACAGTTTTCATAGAAATTTGCACAGTTTTTACACAGTACTGCGCAGTTTTTCGAAAAGATCTGTACAGTTTTTTCACACAACTGCACAGTTTTTTCACAGAACTGCACAGTTTTTTCACAGAACTGCACAGTTTTTTCACAGAACTGCGCAGTTTTTTCACAGAACAGCGCAGTTTTTTCCCAGAACTGCACAGTTTTTTGAAGAGATCTATACGGTTTTCGTAGAAAACTGCACAGTTTTTTACAAAACTGCGCAGTTTTTTGAAAAGATATGTACAGTTTTCGTCGAGAACTGCACAGTTTTTACAAGAGATCTGTACAGTTTACATACAGAACTGCACAGTTTTTTCACAGAACTGCGCAGTTTTTGGAAAAGGTCTGTACAGTTTTTGTAGAGAACTGCACAGTTTTTTCACAGAACTGCACAGTTTTTCGAAAGAATCTGTACAGTTTTCGTAGAGAACTGCACAGTTTTTTCACAGAACTACGGAGTTTTTCGAAAATATCTGTGCAGTTTTCACAGAACAGCGCAGTTTTTCAAAATGATCTGTATAGTTTTCATAGAAAACTGCATAGTTTTTTCACAGAACTATGCAGTTTTTGAAAAGATCTGTCCAGTTTTCGTAGAGAACTGCACAGTTTTTACAAGAGATCTGTACAGTTTACATAGAGAACTGCACAGTTTTTCACAGAACTGCACAGTTTTTCCCAGAACTGCGCAGTTTGTTGAAAAGATTTGTACAGTTTTCATAGAAAACTGCAGTTTTCATAGAGAACTGTACAGTTTTTACAACAGATCTTTACAGTTTACATAGAGAATTGCACAGTTTTTACGGAACTGCGCAGTGTTTCAAAAAGATCTGTACAGTTTTCATAGAAAACTGCACAGTTTTTTTTACGGAATTGCTCAGTTTTTTGAAAACATCTGTACAGTTTTCGTAGAGAACTGCACAGGTTTTACAATAGATCTGTACAGTTTACATACAGAACTGCACAGTTTTTTCACAAAACTGCGCAGTATTTCGAAAAGATGTGTACAGTTTTCATAGAAAACTGCACAGTTTTATACAGAACTGCGCAGTTTTTTGAAAATATCTGTACAGTTTTCATAGAGAACTGCACAGTTTTTACAACAGATCTGTACAGTTTACATAGAGAATTGCAGAGTTGTTTCAGCTGAGGTGTGACAGCTAGCATTGTCGTGATGTAATATGATTCTGCGTTGTCGGTTGTCCTTTCGTATTTCTTCAAAGACTTCTGGTAAACAAATGGTCGTATACCATTCAGAATTAACCGTTTTACGATTCTCTAATGGCACTGTAGCCACATGTCCATTAATTCCAAAAAAACAGGCGACCATTTGCTTCAAAGTACTTTTTACACGAGTAACTTTTGTTGGTTTCGGCTCATCTTGGAACACCCACACCGTTGACTGTTGTTTAGTTTCGGGGTCATATGCATAGATCCAAGATTCATCACCTGTGTAGATATTATAAACGGCTTTTGACGTACCACGGTTGTATTTTTTTATCATTTTTTTGCACCAATCGACACGAGCCCGTTTTGATCGATTGTCAAGTTGTGCGGAATCCAACGCGAACATATTTTTTTTACAGCCAAATGTTCGTGTAATATTTTATGTATGCTCGTCATACTTATGCCTAAGGACGCCTCTATCTCGCGATATGTAACATGACGATCACGCATTATTAGTTCCCGCACAGCATCTATATTTTGTGGGACAACAGCTGTTTTTGGGCGACCTTCTTTATTTTGCATAGACCGCCCACGATTAAACTCACTGTACCAGTGATAAACAGTGGTTTTTGATGGTGCTTCATCTCCAAAAGTTGCGGTGAGTTGAATAAAGCACTGTTGTTGATTTAGCCCACGCCGAAAATCGTAGTAAATCATTGCACGAAAATGTTCACGCGTTAAATCCATGGCAAATGAAGACACGCAATTTTCAAAATGACGCCACAATGGAAAAATAATTGACAGTCACATGAAACAAAATGTATTCTTCAACCAAAGAGTTCTATTTTCAAATGTTGTAATTACTTTTTGAATATTGTTCTTGTAAGTGGCCAGTTCCGGATACATAAATAGCAGCCTAGTACAGAATTGAAATAAAAAACTTACGGTACAGATGCAGATTTTCGTAATCTCTTTAATTTTCGGTCATTACTCATACAAAATATATCATGAATAGGTCCCGGAAAAATATGTACTAAAAAATCCAAAATATGTACATAAAATATGGACAAAAAAAATGAAAATATGTAAAAATATGGAGTATTAAATAGAAATATTATGGAAAAAATATGGAGTATAAAATTCCAAAAATTAAACGTTGTTTTAGTGTTATAGGTAAGAAAAGAGTCACTCGTGACAGTTAACAAAGAGATAGAGGCCAGAAATATGCTATGCTGGCTTTGCCTTTGCATATTTGGTAGGCCAGAAATATGCTATACTGGCTTTGCCTATGCATAAATGGTTTGGGAATAAACATATGTGACAGTATTAACTGTACAACTTGCATGACATGCTGATCATAATATTGTAACCATGACAGCACGTAACGCACGTCATGCTGCATGATTTGACGTGGGAGAGCCGTGCTTCGGCACGAATGGGCCGGCTCGACCGGAGAAATACCACGGGCTCACAGAAAACCGGCGTGAAATAGCTACTCAAAAAAATAAAACAAGATCACGAGTCGATGAAATTAAAAAACAACTCTAAGGGCCTGTTTCACCGCTTCCTGATAAGGCTATCCACCACTTAATTTGACAGATGGAGTATGGAAAATCTGTCAAATAACCCTATCGGGCACCTTATCAAGAAGCGGTGAAACAGGCCATAAGAACCCTAAAGTACTATGGAAGACAGTGAAGGAAATCTGTAATTTAGAGAACAAGAAAAAAATTTCTACCGATTTACTACAAATCAAAGGTATAAAGATTGACGAGTCACTTGATATTTGTAACAAACATTTTACTTCGATTGGTCAAACTCTTGCTACCCGTATCCTCAAACGCAACAGCATAACTGAAGACGAACTTGCTTCTAAAATAAAATCTAACGGCACTCCTTCTGGCTCCTTTTTCCTGGAACCAACTGACACAAACGAAGTGAAGACACTAATTATGCAACTTGATAATGATAAATCTGCAGGGCTCGATGGACTACAAAACAAACTTATAAAACAAATTTGTAGTGAAATAATATCTCCATTAACATTCCTTTATAATAAAAGTCTCTCAACTGGAATTTTCCCTGATGATTGGAAGGTAGCTGCTGTCTGTCCCATTCACAAGGCTGGGCCACGCGATGATCCCAATAATTATAGACCCATATCATTGCTAGGAATCTTCTCCAAAATCTTGGAAAAAATTGTTAATGTACGTCTAATTAAATTTCTGGAGTCAAAAAATATTTTATCAAATAACCAATTTGGTTTTAGACGACAAAGGAGTACGGCAGACGCCGTAGAGCTTCTTGCATCCACAGTCGTCTCACAGTTGGATGGTAATAGGGCCTGTCTTGGGTGTTTTCTCGACCTAGCCAAGGCGTTTGATACCGTATCAATCCCAATTCTGCTTAAAAAACTTGCAAACAAAGGTATCAATGGACACGCACTTTCCTGGTTTGAGAGCTATCTAAACAACAGATCTCAAAAAGTAAAGATAGGTGAACATACGAGCTCTGTCAGGAATGTAAAATTCGGTGTTCCACAAGGCAGCATTCTGGGACCAACCCTATTCATTTTATATATGGATGATATTCATAACCTTCCTCTTAAGAACGCTGTCCTTCTTTGTTACGCAGATGACACTGCTATTGTGTTTCATGGCAGTGACTGGAAAGAGACGGTGTCGATTGCTAGACATGGCCTATCCATGATAAGTGAATGGCTAGAGAATAACTTACTAACATTAAACACAGACAAGTCTAATTTTGTATGTTTTCATAAAACAGCAGTGACGGACCCTGTATCTATAACAACCATACATTTTAAAAATTGTAACGGACATAGTACAGAAATAAAAAGATTAAAAGAAACGAAATATCTAGGAGTAATAATCGACCAAAAATTTAGCTTCCACAAACACATTGCTCATGTATCTGCCCGCGTAAGAAAAATTATATACATTATGAGACAGTTAAACAAATCTGCTGAAATTAATCTGCTTAAAACTATATACTACTCACTGTGTCAGTCGCTCATTACTTATTGTATATGCACATGGGGAGGGGCGGGGAAAACAACCATGATTTGTCTAGAGCGCGCTCAACGAGCAGTTCTAAAGGTTATGCTTAACAAACCATTTCGGTTTCCCACTACTGATTTATACAAGGAGTGTGGTGTTTTAACTGTCCGTCAACTTTTTATACTCAGTAACACTATCTTGACTCATAAGGTTTCTTTGCGTTCTAGTATACATAATATGCTTCTTATTAGACGCATTTATCGAATTCCGAATGTGACCGTAAAAAGCACTTTTGCAAAACGTTTTAACCCTTTTATAGGCATTCACATGTATAACAAAATATGTTTGAAATGCAACATTAAAAATTGTTCATCTATGAAGGCAAAATGTTTGATATCAAAGTACTTAAAATCTCTGGATTACGATGATACAGAAAAAATTCTAAACTTCTAACATAACAACAACACACTAAAGTTGAATTCTTCCCATTGTATACTTAATTCTAATAATAATTTTTTACTTAACTTTTATATATATGTGTATATATATGTATGTGTATATATATATGTATGTATGTATGTGTTATGTATGTATGTGTATATGTATGTTTGTGTGTATGTATGTATATTTAATGTTTTTATGGTGGTGGTGCCGAGTTAATCTTCCTGTTCATAATATAATCAGCTCCCACGACACAGGTTATCCTAGTGTGAGAGCTACAGCTAATCATGTTGGTAATTTGACCAGCAAACAAATAAAACACTGTACCTAATAAGTAACTTCTGGAAATCCTGTATATATATATTTTTTTGCTGCAATAAATTATTAGTGAGGCACCTACTGTTTCCACATTTAAACTAAGATTAAAACGTTACTATTTATCACAGGTTTAATTTACTTCTAAGTAATATCTTAGTTACAAAATTTTGCTTCTTCATATCACATAATATCTATAATTTTTATTATGTTAAAATTACGTTCATTTATATTGTATGTATGTATTGTATATGTATGTTTATTTTAATCTTATTTAAGTATGTAGGTATATTTATATATTATGAATTTAGCTATAGTATTTAAGGAAAGTGTTAGTATTATGTCTTAATGTACTAGTTTAAATGTTGTGTCTTTAGTGTACATTGCCCATTTTCACACCAGTTGATATCCACTTCTGTTTATGGTTTGCTGGAAGAGATCTCTTAAAGAGATAAGTACGCCAATGTTATATTGTCACTTTTATAAATATAATGTCTTAATTTTGTACATAAAGAGAATAAATAAATAAATATTATTATTTTTTTTTTTTTTTATTATAGCGCTTGCGCTGTGCTTCGCCGAGTCATTGAGTTTACTGAAGGCCCAATCCCCTACCATTTTCCTTTCCCTGCCCTTCCCTCTTAAAAGGCCGACAACGCACCTGCAGCTCTTCTGATGCTGCGAGTATCCGTGGGCGACGGAAGTTGCTTTCCATCAGGTGACCCGTTTGCTCGTTTGCCCCCTTATTTCATTTAAAAAAATGATCGTCTTGGGTTCGCTTACTCGTAATATTGGCTAAATGATCCCTGCACGTCACAACTCACAACTTACGATATTTTTTTACTTCAGTTTTTGTTTAGCCATGTCAGTAACACGACCTTCAGCATAGCTGAAACTTTATTTTCTATTTCTTCAATAATCTTCTTTGAAAACAGTATACCGAAAAAATATAATAAATAATAATATAAAACGCGAGAGGAACGAAATACGCAGTCGCATGGTGGCGGGAACGTATTTTTTTTTGTATTTTAATGAAAACATGGACGATTGTGACATTTTCTTGTAAAATATGGACTTATCTTTGTAAAACCCTAAAATATGGAAAAATATGGAAAATAAAACTTGGGATTTCACAGTCTGATAATTCGTGTAAAAACACATTCCCTAATCATGACTATTAAAGTGTATGCTACATAAACGAGTAATCTGGCTCGGCATCCAATTCAGTTCGTTTCTTACTAAACCAAGTACGATTGGTATGATTATAAAAATAAGATACTCCATACTGATGTCAGTCAGACCCCCGGTTATGAATTATGATTAAATTGTTACATCTTGCATAACACTGTCTATGGCGACTTTGTAAAAATTTTGTAAATATATTATTTTTTGATTATTGCATTTTTACAATAACATGTAAACTTAGTAAGATAAACACAAAGAGACCAGCTTAATTTTACGCAAATACCCTGGCATCCAACTTAAATAAACCATCTTTCTGGGCATGTTTTTGGGTCGGAAAAAATACAAGAACTTTACCTAAGCATAATTTAAAAAAAAAACACTTACTGATGAAACTTGAAAGGTTATTCCTGTATTAAAAGTCGTATCTGTATGACTTCTACACCATTTCACAGGGCATTTAGGCATTTTAACAACGAAAATTTTGTAAAAAGCTACGTAAAAAGTAAATAAACCAAAAGTAAACAAATTGTAAAATGAGTGTGACAATAATTATCATGTCAACCTGGTTGAACGTCACTCGAGTATATATACACGAAAAATGTGTACCGAACACATGCATAAATGTGCATGTATTCGGGTCACATTTTGTAGCCATTTGGTGCACTTTTTTTGAAGGAGTTACTCTTCCTGTAGTTTAAAGTTCACTGCGTTATCACGTCAAAAAACGTACGGAAAACCACTGTACATGTGTGACAATCATTGATTTATATGAATTTGCTGCGTTCGGAATTTTCGAATCGATATTCCGTTTCGGAATTTAGCTTTTATTCCACACTGAAAAGGACGAACAAACATATAACAGTCACTAAAATATAATTATAACTTTAATGTTATCTAGCATCTGAAATCGCCATAAAATGTTACCCGCTTTAATATCTAAACTCCAAAATTGTCCCTAATTTTATTGTATTCGGAATGAAACTGACAAACAGATTAAAGTATTATATTATTATAGTCGAAATTTCTAAAGCGGTAATGTAACCGCTCCCTAATTGCGGTTTCGTCAATCTCACGGACAATGGAACACCTCACCAAGCTCAAACGATAGTGGCTTTCAACAAAAGATATTATGGAAATTAACCTTTTTGAACACAGTAATATCAACTCTATATTTTAAAGGGTAGGAGTTAAAATCTTGTGGCGTATTTATTTTCTGAAGGTAAATTCGCTCACCGTACCTCGATGAGGTAGACTATTGTATGTGCAATATAAATTGTTTGGAGTATCGTTATTCAGGGAGACTTATGGCGAATCAGGGCTGCCACTCGATATTTCAGGGTTGCTAGTATACAAGGTGTAACATAATATTGATAATATTTTAGGGTGTGTATGTGTGCCTTATATACAGTTCACTTTTAAAGCAGCAGTGAGTAAAGCAGAGTTGCTTTTTGTTTGGGAAAACTCATAATGTACAGGCATTTCTCGTAGAAACATAGAAATCAAAGGTTATGTAGGCTTTCAGCACTGTTACATTCACAGTAACTCTATAGTCTATACAAGGGACAAACACGCATCTTATCCGATCGGATATTAATACTTTAGGGTACTTTAGGTAATACTTAAGGGGGACGCCCCTAACATTATAATATAATATAATAATAATATCTATGGACGCTTCACACCACGTCAGCCTGGCCCCGTGCTAAGTACCTAAAGGACTTGTGTTACAAGTACCAGACAACGGAAATATATTTAATACTTTTATACTATACATATATTTAAGATTTTTATTATATCATACACATATTTAACACACATCCAGACCCGGGAATATTGAAAACTTTTTGTTACGTCGGCGGGATTCGAACCCGCGACCCCCGGCTTGAGCATCCAACGCGCTTACCACTGAGCCACAGAGGTCGTCAATTATCAGGGCAATTTTTTTGCATATACATTATACCCCTTTTATCCATCTAAAACTTTTTGTCTCCTATACCCTAAAGTCCCCTAAACTTTGTGTCACACCCTGTACATTCCAGGGTTACCAACTGCCAATTCCTATAAGGGTTTATGGGTCACGTGAGTTGTGAAGTTCAACTGTTTTTAGATCGAGTAATAATCTCTTATATTGAGTGACCCTTTAGTTTGATGTACGTAATTTGGTTTCCCCTCAAGTTATAGTACTCATATACGGAAGAATTGAATTATTGAAACATTTTTATCGAATTAGCCCAGTCTTACAATTCTGTAAGACTGGGCTAATTCGATAAAAATGTACATTCGTGTATTAACATTTTAATGAGTGTACGAGGCATATTTTCTTATAACATTTTTATAGAGATGTGCAATTAATACTTAGTCAGCTTTGCTAGGATGTTAATTGAAAAACCCTCATATTACATCCTTTCTATATTTTTCTAAGAGCTACAAGCCCGGTTTTTCTAATTAAAAACTCACATTAGTAAGTAATATCTGTAATGGAAATTTATGTTCTTGAAAAATAATTTCCTTGTTTGCTTTCAATAAGTTTTATAGAATATAAACAGCCAAGTGTGAATTGGACTCACGAAGTAAGGTTTTCGTAAGTATCATTTATTGTTATCGTGCAAAAACTACCTTTACTGTTCTCGTACATACCTTTTGCTTTGTCCACATTGTGCCTTTTTTCTGTTCAACAAGGGCATGCCTTATAGCGCTGTCAACAGTGAACGTGTGGCATGCCCGTGTCGCGCGTCAAAATCCACCCGCGTTGAAAGAAAAGTGTCACGCGCGCTACGATTTCAACGCGCGTTACGGGCATGCCTCACGTTTGACGTTGACAGCGCTATAAGGCATGCCCTTGATGAACAGGAAAAGGCACGCACAATGTGGACAAAGCTTTTAGAGTTTTCGTAGCTACCTGTGAACTTTTATTTGACACCTAAATAATTTTCGTAGCTACCTTCACTTTTCGTTGATACGTTCGTTTTCTTAGAGGCTTGTTCAGTAATTGTTTCAGCAACCTTTGTTATGTTTGTAACTACTTATACAGTTTTCATAGAGTGTGTGCAATACGACCAAACGATAGCGCAGACTCAACGTGTCGTGTGGACTCGCCCTTACACTATAATATTACATACAACTAAGGGTCAATTCAGACTGCAACGCGACGCGAAGATGTATTTCTAAATGTGTACTGAATTGACAGATCTGCAAGACGTCTCACGCAATTGAAATCTGTCAAATCCATACAAATTTATGCCGCGCCTCGCCTCGCCTTGCCTCGTCACGTTTCGGTCTAAATTGGCCCTTTATTATACGCGCGTTTCCTTTTCACGCGTGTTCTAAACAAGGCCGATGTTGATCAATTAGAGCACAGTAAACGTCTATTAATAATTAGCAATTAATCATTGGCTGAATCTCCGGCGACAGAGTATCAGTTCATGATGGATGATACCCGCCGGTTTATTCGGGAATGTAGATCACTTGTGGAGTAATTATGATGAATATGAACATGGAGATGGGATAAGATTGATGCTTGAAGTGGGCGACTAACCCTAAATTGTCGATTTTAAATTAATTTTTATACTTGAAAATAAGCCCCGAATTGTTTCATTTTCTATAAATAGATTTCCAAGGATGTGACCTAGCGAAAACACGATATCTTAAAATTTTGTCGATAGAAAAAAATCACAAAATTTCACAAATTTTTCATATATTGCCATAACCGTGCATGAAACTAAGTTAATATTTTAATACATTGTATAAAATTCTATCATTGAGAATCTGACCAAGCTGATTTTTAAAATGTTGTATATTTATCGAGTTATTGAGAAAAAACTAATTTGGTGATGAATCCGCATCGTCCTTTTTCCCCTGGCATATGAAAGACGGGCGTGAGTGTGAAGAGAGAAGGACGATGTTTGATTTTTTGCGTTAGTCGCCCTCTAAGGGCCGAAATTGCTTGGACTGGATTTATATGCATCCGTCGGAACGCGCGGTTTGGCGGCTACAATACAACGCGAGATCACTAGCAATTATTGTATGTGAATGACAGTGGAACTGCGCCGCTATTTAAGGGCGTTCCCTCCGGAGATTCCGTAATTTACCGTATTTAAAACCTTATAAACTCATAATCTGAAAGCTACAAAATTATAATAAAAATACAGCAATAATAATCTTCAGTATATCAACATTCCTTTCGCCGTTTTAAAATTTCTATTTTTGTTTATTATACTCATGATATCAGCTTCCAAAGTAATTAATACCAATTTATTAAAATTAAAGCATACATTAAGCATCTCCTTAGCATTTAAAAATTACTTTTATGTGAAACTCACGCCAATAGATCGACAATATCATGAACTACATATTCGCCGTTTTCAATTTTTTTGGGACAATTTTGAACTAAGCTAAGTAAAATTAGGGTTTTGGCGCGATCTCGGCAACGCGGCAAATGTATGGCCAAGGTCGTTTGCTCGGGGGACGGCCTTAAATAAATCGTTACAAGTGCTTGCGATGGTAAAGCGGCCAAACCGCACGTTCGCGCCGACGCAAATAAATGAAACCTAACATCCGTACTAATATTATAAATGCGAAAGTGTGTCTGTCTGTCCGTTACCTCTTCATGCCTAAGCCGCTGAATCAATTTTGCTGAAATTTGGTATGGAAATACTTTGTGTCCCGGGAAAGGACATAGGATACTTTATCTCTTAAAAGTGTACAGTTCCCGCGGGTTAAACGAGTTTCAGCTCAACGGAGTTACGGGCATCATGTAGTGTTTCATGAAGTCCAATTAACATCAACACCTAAAGCTATTAACTAATACAGTATGCAAATCGGCTCTCTAATGCCTTGCTTAGTCCAGTATGTTACTTAATACTGTATACGCAGTTTAATTAAATCCCCCATATTATGTAGCTACTATGTACTAAGTTACAAGCGGCTTCATTGCAGGAACAGTATCAGTAGCACATTTCTTCATGGTCCAGAAGAGGTTTAAACCAGAGAATAGCTCTTGACAAAGGTGGTGGGTTCAACAAAGTGTCCTTGCTCGTATTGTGTACATACTCGTATTGTGGTCACACTCGTAGCTTCGTAGCATCAGTTCTGATGAAAAGCCGTCTCTCATGGACTCGCAACATCAGAAGAGTTGCACCTGCAACGCACCTGCGTTACCGGCTTTTTAAGACCCGTATTTTTGATCAGTACTCAAGATGCATCTCGGTCTCAAGACACGGTTCAGGCTCTGTGATTGGTTGGCTGTCAAAATTTGGACCAATCTCAGAGCCGAACCGCGTCTTGAGGCCGGGTCGCATCTTAAGTACTGACCAAAAATACATACGGGTCTAAGAGGGAATACGCTTTACTTATACGACCTGCAAACCTTCAAGAAGAAATTTTTGAAGGTTTGCAGGTCTTATTGATCCGGAAATACTGCTGGTCACAGTTTGTTCCAGTGTTTTTATGTGTTTGGCAGAAAGTTACGTGAAAAATGCAATGGTTCAGTTGTTACTCTCGACGGAGGTCATAGGTTCAACATATTATAGTGTCCTTATATACTACACAAGGACACTATCCGGGTGACATAATGTGTATTGTGCACACACTTGGTCACCATAAAAATGACTTCTGCGTAGCTTGGTTTTAATTAAACCAGCCATAGACTCTTACAAAATTTGCCTTGTCTGTCCCATATTTTACCAAGTTAAATTCCCTCGTGTTTCGTCATCTCTATCTCCCACTTAGGTCTGCCCGCGAAGCACCAAGAATCTGTTTATTCGATCAGCCCCTTTCAAGTACCGATCCGTGCAAATCGGTTCGCATTTATATTAATTTTATCCCGTGATTTGATGCACTGCTCATCGGCTCGTGCTAATATCGTCTGACGGATATAAATTGGACGAATTATGCTCGAGCGGTATTTATTTTTAAACGGATTACCGATTTATTTGGATTCTGATGATTGGCTGTGATTTATCTGGCGTTAAATTGATTTTTATGGAGTTATGAGAATTTTGTGTGTTTAACAGTAAGTTTTTTTTTTTTGTGAGTCGAGCAGGTCGAGGTCTTTGTTTGTTACATTTATAGTAATCTAGATGATGCCCGCAACTTCGTTGCACCTGTATTCGCTTATCGCATGAAAACTTTATATTTTTCCGGAATAAAAATATCCTATGACATTTCCCGAGACTCAAAGTATCCACATACCAAAATTCAGCAAAATCGGTATAGCAGTTTCTACGTGAAGAGGTAATTACAGACAAACATACTTTCACATTTAAAATAATAGTATGAATATAGGGCAAGTTTTAGCTTCTAATAGGAGTTAAACTAGGAGCCTCCTATACAAACCATAGCATCCGAGCACCACGCGTAATCTTAAAACATGTGGCCATTTTTCGAACTAAATAACTTCAAACTTAGTACATCGTCGCCTGGGCCGAAAGTAAATGGAACGAAATATTATCTTGAAATAATGTGCGCTCCCAACGATATTTCTTTCATCTTATAAATAACCACGTCAATAAACTTAATATAAGTATTTAGCTGTTCATAGCTGATAACAAAGAAAAGTCTGTTCCAAGTGTCTAAGTTATAATTTCAATCAATAAATTGATAGACAAATTAAAATTTTCACATCGAAGTTTAGAACAGACGAATCAATTATAAAGTCTAGACTTAGCCTAGTAATCAGCCTTAAGGCCTGTCCACATCTCCACGTCACGACGTCGTCAACGTAGAACGGTGCGGTAACGTGGCACGATACGTTGACGTGACGTGTAAATTTACGTCAACTTTACGTAAAAATGCACGTCTTTTTTCTTCTTTTCTCTGTTTTTAACAATAGCAAAAGCTGAATACGTATATTGCGGTCCACATCTAGATCAGTAGTGAAGAATGTAGCAATTTTATAAGGCATGGCGACGTACAATGTTGCTATATTATCGTGATGTTCATTTTAGGTTACCGCGCGTTAACGTGCACGTCACGTCAACGTACCGTGCCACGTTGACAACGTCGTGACGTGGAGATGTAGACAGGCCCTTACTTAAATCAATGTAATCTTTTTAGTTTCCAATTAAAACTCCTAACCTAATAAGGGCTCCGAGCAAAATTACTGGCCCTAAATCATAATTTAAGTTATCATTTGCAATCAAACTTGGTCTTTAATTACTTTTTGATTGTGTAATCTGGACCGAGATGTTATTTCTTGGAATGGCACGACTCTTTCACCTTCAAAGGCACCTCAAAAAAGAGACAGACGTAATTGTCTAGGCCTCTATTTGTGTCTGCCTCTATTAGTATTTAAATAAAAAAAATACCTTATTTTTCAGGTACCTAAGTCATAAAGGGTCAACACAAACGTCTCACAAAACTTGGTATTTAATTTAAAAATGTTTTACTGCTTGTTTCGTAGCTTTTACCATACACAAATAAGGCATTTCAGGTGCGCCCTTACCAATATTCACATTTGCGCGTATGTACCATTATATATAATATTTAAATTATGGCCTGCATTTTTTTTTGATCTAGACACTAATAATTAGGTATAATAAAGAGGTAAAGTTTGTTTTATTGTTTGTCGAAGGTAATGTCTAAAACTGTTCCTGAATGACATATTTTATGTTTATAAAGTTGTGTTTTTTTTTCCTGAAATTAGGTCGTTCTCAGAATTCCATGCGGGTGAAGCCGCGGGCAAAAGCAAGTGTATTATATTGAAAGAAGGTGCGGGCAACGATTATGCTCCAATTCACGAGCTATAAAATTCTATACTTTGTCACATAATATAAATTTCGTGTAGCACAATATATAACGTTATACTAAGCTTTTTGTTACCATAATATTTAGTCTCCCGCTATAAAGGGTGGCATAATGAATGTGGTAAACAAAAGGCGACGGCATCGAGCAATTTGTCAGCTGATGTAAGTGACAATTTCGTGGTTCTGTCATGGTATCTTTTATTTATTACGCCACATTTTTCAATGCTGAGTTTTTGATCGTTTTCTGTAATTGCGTTATATCTAAGGTAAAACAGTTGAACGTTATCGGCTTCGCTCGCGTTAAGAATTATCATTATATACAAACATTCATCCCCTATTTAAACCGAAACCCTATTTAAAGCAAAATCTAGTTCCGATATCATCTAGAGGATAAGGCCAAATTAGCCTCGAAGAAGCTTGGTGTTCTTAACAGAGCGAGACAGTACTTCAGTCCGGACCAACGCCTACAACTCTACACAGCGCAGGTTCGCCCTCATATGGAATATTTTTCTCATCTCTGGGCAGGGGCGCCAAAGTACCAACTGCTCCCTCTGGATCGTATCCAACGAAGGGCCGCTCGAATTGTTGACTGCCATAGTGTTTCAAACAGCTTGGACCCCTTGGAATTGCGCCGAGATGAGGCTTCACTCTGCATACTCTATCGGCTGTATCACGGGGAGTGCTCTGAGGAATTGTTCGGAATCATACCACCTGCAACTTTTCGCCATCGTCCCACGCGAAAAATATACCATCCTCATCACCTTGATGAGTGGTAGTCTTCCACAGTGCATTTTTCGCGTAACTTTCTGCCGCGCACTGTAAAACTCTGGAACGAACTGTCACCAGCAGTTTTTCCGGACCTATACGACCTGCAAACCTTTAAGAAAAGAGCGTATTCCCTCTTAAAAGGCCGGCAACGCACCTACAGCTCTTCTGATGTTGCGAGTGTCCATGGGCGACGGTAGTTTGGTTGCTTACCATCAGGTGACCCGTTTGCTCGTTTACCCCCTTATATAATAAAAAAAACCCCTTGATCAAAACTCTTTCTTAGCGGATGCCTACGTCATAACATCTACCTGCATGACAAATTTCAGCCCGATCCATCCAGTGGTTTGGGCTGTGCGTTGATAGATCACCATGTCAGTCAGTGACCTTTGAGTTTTATATATTTAGATTGCTTTAAATATTTATAGCACATCTTAGCTTAACATAATTATTGTTTTAGCTAAAAATAATTATTATTGTAGATGTGTAAATCGATGCAAAAACATCTGCATAAAAATTGATACAGATTTCATTTTCTGGATTAGTAAATGCTATTTATAATAACATTGCAATGTGACAAGGCGATATGATGCGATGTATTTTTATCTTGTGAGCCTTTTGAAATCGTACTTTATTTGTTACACAAGAACCATTGAACTGAATGGCCTGCCACACATGTCAATCTTCGCTTGCATTATTATTTTTAAGAAAAAAATTAAAACCGACTTCCAAGGTAAAAACAATAGTAACATGAACTAAAAAGTATTAAATAACTCTTACTCTTTAATAGTGTCTTTTTCAGGATTCGTCTAAATCTCAACTATTTCTGTACATATTTATGTGTATATTTCTTCATTATTTTGAAGTCGGTACCAGCTAATTTAATCGTGAGTTCAGTAAAGTCTAAATATCTGAAACTTTTGGGACTGGTACCGACTTCAAAGTAATAAAGACTGTAGTATGTACAGAAATAGTTGAGATTTAGACGAATTCTGAAAAAGACATTATTAAAGAGTAAGAGTTATTTAATACTTTTTAGTTCATATTACTATTGTTTTTACCTTGGAAGTCGGTTTTAATTTTTTTCTTAAAAATAATAATTTCGCTCTTTTTAGTTAGGTATCTACAAAATAAGGCTTTATGCGTAAATAACCAATACGAATGTTAACTATTCACATTATGTTACTGGTGGGTTATTATGACCTCTTATTTCCAGCCAGTTTACGCCCGAAAACGGTACATTTTGGGCGTAAACTGGCTGGAAATAAGAGGTCATAATAGCCCACCAGTATGTGAAATTGTGGTAAATGCTTGCAGTTGCTAGTTTAAGAGTTCTGTTCAGTGCCTTTGGACCAAGAGACACCCTCGCATGAAATTTCTCTTATTCTTAACATATGTTTAACTTACTAGAAACATCATTTTAACCAACTATGAGTGTTTTGATAAATTTAAAGGATTTCCCTCGGTTGTTCATAGATCCCATCATCAGCTCACCACTTTCGTAATTGTTATACAAAATTAAGATTATAATATCCTATACAATAACACGAGAATTTTGAAAACAGCGAAATCATCACCAAAAACATCTGCTTCGATGCAAAATATCACGAAAAGTACCATAATTGGGTCATAGTGTGATGAGTGATGACCCATGGTATAATTATGATTGTGATGATGATAATCAATCAAATTGATGTGTTGGCTTATGCTTTCAGTTATTTAAACAACGCCGAAATCCCCGAACATTCAAAAGTTCTGTTCGGTACCTTCGGATCCAGGGTATAACCTGGTGCAAAGTCTTACTTTTTGGTAGCATTTACCTCGAATGCTTCAGAAAAAATCAAAATCACTATATGTTTCCATAGAAATTTCAAGGAGTCCCCTCGATTCCTCAAGGATCCCATCATCAGATTACCACTTTTATGAACATGGAACCAAATTCGAGCTAAACCCTATACAACACAAAAAGAATTTTGAAAATCGTACCACAAACGGCCGAGTTATCGTGGAACATAAAAAAAAAGATACATACAGCCGAACATATTATTACCTCCTCCTTTTTGGAAGTCGGTCAAAAAGTCATGGTGCAATGTGAACTAACCTGAAATCCTTACTGTCGGTCGGGAAACGCTGTAAAATTCTCATCGAAATTCAATTTTACTCAAACCGAGTGTAATTTCACTCACCTGTTTATTCAGTGCTTGCAAATGAAGAAGTGAGTGGAAGAACCACATAACTATTCTATAGCATAATGACAGTAAAATTACTATTTTCTTTTCTCTTATACTTAATTTCAGTTAACCTTGTAACTTATCTACTTCATCATCTGGCTAATGTATCTGGCTACGCATAAAATTCACAGTTTTTTATTTCAAATAATTTTTCGATCTTACAGCCTCCATTTATGCAAAAAACGGCAGTATTTTAAGTGTCACTTAGCTGGTTCTTACACTCACGTCTTGAAATCAGACCGTTCGAATGCGTGTGGGGGGTATAAGGGGTGACATTAAGCGATGGCGACAAATTGCGGACGTGACATTCTCCGTGACAGCCGAGATTTTTTGTTACTTTTCGGTTAGATTTTAATGAGCTCGTGTATTGATTTTCCTTTGTTCCGAAATGAACATTATAGAAACGTGAGAAATATCGCTTAGATAATTTTATAAGTACGTTTTATAACCAGGTACTTTCGTTGTTTTAACTGGCGAAAGTATTAAACGTTGTGACATATTGATCGGTTAAAATATAGTTATACTATTCAAACCAACGATGTTTATACTGGGATATGGCAAACGCCATCAAAACTGTAGCAATGTTTTTACATGCAAAAAGTGTATCGAGAAAATATTGTCATCCTTTTTTGTCTTACAGTAATAGCTATATACTACTTCTCTTTCACTAATTTTACGCTTTCAATGCTTATTTTACGTAATCAATGCATTAAACACGTCCGACTGTCACCGCGCCCTAAGGCACACTGCTCTCATATGAGTGGGCTCACTCATTTCGAGGATGACACCTTTTCGTGCTGACGATTGTATGGAATGCCTCTTCCAAAGGTTATAACTACGAATAACAAAACTACATAATAATTCTATTATTCAAACCTGTAGTCGGCGACGTATATAATGTAATAAATGTCACTGATGTAAAGTCAAAATAGCTGTTTGTTAAAATGAAAACTACACCAGTTTTTTCATGATTTAAACGTGAACAGACTATCTGTCGTAAACTAAAATAATATAGCTTTATCACACTCCCGCTTTACAGTGGCAAAGCGCGTTTACGACATAGCTATATAATTTGCCACGAAAATACCATTAAATGGGGACATAGAGTATGTAAACATAGAGGTTGTGTACATACCGCGCGGAGGCGGTAAGGCGAAGGCGGAATTTGCCGGTAATTTTAAATCAGCTCCGGTAATCCCCACGTAGTGCAGATGCGAGATTTATGAATTGAACGCGAGAGGCTTCCATGGAGTGCTTATCACGTTTACCACATCATCATCATTGTCAAAGGGTTTATAGCGGCATTTTCGGTATAATATGAAAGATATTTGTTTGTATGTTCGTTGATAACTCCGACATTTGCGGATGGATTCGCAAAATTATTTCTTTAGAAGCTAGATCTCTATATAAATTTGGTACTTTGCCATTAATCTATCTATACTTATTATAAAACAAAGTCGCTTTTTTCCCTCATGTCCCTTTGTTCCCTTTAATCTTTAAAACTACCTATCGGATTTTGATGATTCTTTGATTGTTAGATAGCCCATTTATCGAGGAAAGTTATAGGCTATATTTTATCCCGCTAACACTAATAGGAGCAAAGAAACAGAGGAAAATGTGGAAAAAACGGGGAAAATTATTTGAAAGGGCTAACTTGAACGCGCTCGCGCTAATCTAGGAACTATTTGTCCGATTTGAAAAATTCTTTCAGTGTTAGATAGCCCATTTATTGAGGAAGGTTTATCATGCTAAGACTAATAGGAGAATGTGGGGAAAACGGGGGAAATTTTTTGAAACAGCTTATCTCGCGAACTACTAGAGCAATTTTTATGTTATTTGGCATAGATAAGAAGTACGCCACCACGTGAAGGATCATAGGCTATCGATTTTAATCATTTTTTCAGTGGCTATATATTTTATACTTACCCGTGCGACGCCGGGGCGGGTCGCTAGTTATATATAAAGTTGAGGTGTTTGTTTGTTTTAAACGCGCTTATCTTACTAATTACTGGATACGATATAGATAAGATCGCGGGACAGGATAAAGCTCAATTTTTGGCGGTAAAATGTGGTTCCCGTAGAATGCCATTTGAGCAGGCGGAGCCGCATGGAATTTCTAGTTTAGGATAATGGCTCTTTGTAGTGCTTCTTTTGCTGTATGATATTACTCTCTGAGCTAAGTCAACTTTTGTATTACGCCTATAGTCTATACCTTAAAAACTTCCATCGAGTCAAATTCTAAAACACATGAATAAAATAAATATGGCACGAAATTACAAAGTTAAATTGTCTATATCGCCCAAAGTTGGGGGTACTTTAACATTTTACATACCTACCCGAGTAGTTACGAAGAATGTGCGCCTGGGGAGAGCTTCGCGAACTAATTTTGTGTAATTCGTATATTTTCGTGTTAAAATACCTTCGATCGAGCGATACAATAATTCACTGGACGGAGAAACGATTCGTGAGGTATTTGTTGAGATATTGCTATGGAATTGTCTGGAGCTTTTACGGGAATGGGCTAATTTATTACCTGGCTACCATGGCTTAATCGATAAAAATAAGTGTAGTGTGTGAATATTTTGGGTGTAGGTCGCAAATACCGATTGCAGATATTTTAACTGGGTGAGGTGGTAGGCTCGGTCAGGCTGAAGCCCATTTTATTGATTTTAGCTGTCGTATTTCTGCCGTCGGTTTTAGAAAACTTCGATAACGCGATGTAGGATTGGGACACGAGTTGGTCCGCCGTAGTAGTAAATTATTTTGATTTTAAGTTTTAGTGAATAAATACTTGGACTCCCAAACAAGGTTTTGTTTGTTAAAACATTGCACCGTTCGAAAATCCTGCAGCAACGGTAAACTTCCTGAAACAAAAGTTGTTCTAATGTTGTTCTAATATACTATTTCCCTGGTCTCAAACCATTATATCTGTCGTAGTCGACTAGTTAAAAAAGCCATTCAAATCATTGTTCAGTGAAAGGGCTAGTTGTTTGACTGAATAACTATTTAAACCAGTTAGCTGCGATATATCCATTAAAATCATTTGAAGTCTGAAAAGGTCACAGAATCACAATTTACTGATAGATTCTCAGATTTATTACATTTGAAATACTTTCAAAAAATACATTTCACATTATTTCTAAGAAAAGTAATATTATTGTAACAAGATTAATATTAAAAAGTATTTATAAAAATATAGTTCATATCAAATATCCTCCTATATAACGACGGTTTCGTTCGAAAGGATAAATACGGGAACCCCCGACAAAAAATACAGTAATTTATTTAAGCGTACTTCTGCGTATCGTCAGAATCATTCACTCATTTTATCTTCTCGCTCTGTAGCCATCTGCACAGCTTTTTGCGGGTTGATAAATGTTAACCGAAAGCGTGAATTTTATTTATGCCTGCCATTTTTTTCGTTCCTTCGTTCGCTAATTGACGAATGATGATTGCGGATGGCATGGGATTTTTATGTAATTAGTAATGGCTTCCAATCTATCAAATGTGCATGTACTTAATTATTTTTTTATGTCTCTTACTTAGTGAAAGTATTTACGTTGCGTATACAAAGTGTGCGCATTGGAAAAGTCACATGACAGAGTCTTGCAGGGCTAGCATAACAACAGTAGAGATGGGAAAGAATCGACACACTGACAAATTTTATCGACAAAATGGCGGATTTCCATTGTCTAACTGTCACTTTGTCTTGTCTAACTGTCACTTTGTCTATTCTTTCGTAGAAAGAAACCGTTTCTATGGTGACCATGCTACGCCTGCTGAAGAACATTAGTAGAAAAATGCTGAATATTATTTTAGGGGAAATATCATCATTGTATCCGCGCAGAACCACGGTAAAGGCTTTTAATATAAAACGAGATGACCCGGTAAACTTCATATTACTTCAAAAAATAATAATTTCGTTTTTAATACACTGAATATTGTAATAAAAAGTTAAAGGAGATTGATTTTCCTGAGATTTTTATAAACTGTGCCAATACTTTGTGAGACATTCCTAGTCATAAAAATGTATTACTAGATATGTATAATAGCCTTATAAATTGTCTGAGCGAAGCTTCTATACTTAGTGCTAAACAAAAACTTGTTAAACATAAAAACAAATACATCTGTGGATGGAATAAATATGTGAAGGCAGCACATAGTGAGGCTCGTTTCTGGTTTAAATATTGGGTATTGTATAATAAACCAAAAAATGGTTATATTTATAATAAGATGTGTGAGACTAGAAATAATTTCAAAAGTAAGCTGAAGTGGTGTCAAAAAAATAAAATACAGATAAAAATGAATATTTTGGCCAAGCATCACTCAAATAAAAAAAATTCTAGTTTTTGGAAACAAACTAAGCTCTTAAATCCTAAACCATCTGTTCCATCAATTGTGGAAGGTTTAAATGGACCCTTGTTGATAGCTGAAATGTTCAAAGATCATTTTAAAGTAGAGTCACCTAATATGAGTTCAGCCTGTAATAGTTCTAACAGCTTTAAAAATTGTAATATGCATTGTGTGCGCAGAAAATCCGTTGTGATTAAGGCAGAGGAGATAAGACAGATTTTAAGAAAGATGACAAAAGGTAAATCGCCGGGGCACGACCATTTAAGTATAGAACACCTTCAATATGCTGGTCCTCACCTGCCTCGAGTTCTAGCTATGTTCTTCTCTCTCTGCTTGAATCATGGATACTTACCTGACAGCTTGCTTAAAACTGTAGTAGTACCGGTAGTCAAAAATAAAACAGGGGATACTGGTAGCAAAGCTAATTATAGACCAATATCCCTGGCAACTACTGTTGCAAAGATACTGGACAGGCTGCTTGACCAGCACTTGAGGGCCCATATAAATCTTAATGATGCCCGATTTGGCTTTAGGCCGGGTCTGTCTACTGAGGCAGCTATCCTGTGCCTCGAGCATACTGTTCAGTATTATACGACCAGGAACACTCCAGTTTATGCTCTATTTCTCGATCTGTCCAAGGCCTTTGATTTGGTCCAATACGACAAGCTCTGGAGAAAACTCCGTGAAGATACGAATCTGCCATATGCATTTATCTCAATCTTGAAGTATTGGTATGCAAACCAGAGGAATTACGTGAAGTGGGCAGGTGCACATTCTGACATGTTCAGATTGGAATGCGGGGTGAGACAGGGGGGGTAAGCTCGCCAACGCTTTTCAACCTGTACATAAATGGGTTAATTGATGAGCTCAGCAGTGCTGGTGTCGGATGCTCTATTGACGGTACCTTTGTCAACAATATTAGCTACGCAGATGACATGGTCCTGCTGTGCCCATCAATAAGTGCTCTTAAGAAGCTCATTGGCATCTGTGAGCGTTTCGCTACGGCCCATGGCCTTAGGTATAATACTACCAAAAGTGAGTTGCTGGTTTTTATCTGGGTCGGTGAAACGCTCAAAGATGATGAGGATATGGAACGGGAGCGCAGGGCTCTATATATTAGAGCTAATATTATGTTGTCCCGTAGGTTTGCCCGATGTTCCAGACGAGTGAAAATAACGCTTTTTAAAGCGTATTGTCATTCTCTGTACACGGGCAGCCTATGGGTCAATTATAGTCAAACTACGTAGCGTACGTATGTACGGAGCCCTGCGCACCCAGTATAATAACGCCTTCAGGGCGCTGCTGGGGCTGCCCCGACACTTCAGTGCTTCAGGGATGCTAGCTTCAGCTGAAGTGGATAGTTTCTCAGCTATCATAAGGAAATGTGTGGCATCCCTGATACAGCGGGTTCGGGGCAGCGCCAACAGCCTCCTGAGAACAGTAGCGGGGAGACTGGATGTAGACAGTGTTATGATGCAGCACTGGACTCGCGTCCACCTAGTTAAGGACACTAATATCACGTATAATAGTTACATTATGCGTGATATTGTGCTTGTCCCATAATATGCATTTTACTATTAAGTTGAAATGTTGTATTCTTACTAACATAGTTTCTAAGTAAAATGTTTACTAATACTATATGGTCCACAGACCGAAATAAAAACGTTTTATTTTATTTTATTTAGGGTTCCGTACCCAAAAGGTCAAAACGGGACCCTATTACTGATACTTCGATGTCTGTCCGTCTGTCTCCAGGCTGTAACTCAAGAATGGTGATAGCTAGAGAGTTGAAAATAACAACATATACTAAAAACAAAATAAATTAAATATTTAAGGGGGGCTCCCATACAACAAACGTGATTTTTCAAACATTTTTTGCTCGGTATCAATGATGACAACAGGTAGGCACTTGAAATTTTCACAAAAGCCTGAATTATATGTTTACTTTAATAATTAATAATAATATTAAAATAAAAATTAATTTCCCATACAAAAAACACAATTTTTGGCCTATTTTTGCTCTATATCTAACGGTATGGAACCCTTCGTGCGCGAGTCCGACTCGCACTTGGCCGATTATTATTTTATACTTTGTCACCTTACAAAAAAAATTGTCAAACAACACCTTTTCTGGACTTCAAAAAATATTTCAAGTCTAAACTTAGCCAAATCGGTTCAGCCGTTCTCGAGTTTTAAAGAGACTAGTAAAATTAAGAATTTATTTTTATTTATAACGATTTAAATTGTGTGATTAAGGTTCAATAATTTTCTGATTCAAAATGACGTATTCATTAAAGTTAAATACTGAGCGTCAGATCGCTCGAATTATCTCAAATGTTGGAGCGTTTTAAAATGATCCAGCATTAAGATAAAATGCTAATTTATTCATTGGTGAAGGGACATCCCTTCAGTTTAATCTCCTTAATTCACTTTTGATGTTAGATTAAAAACATCTAAAGTAATCATTTCGAACGATTCGATTCGTAAGCGATTTATTTTCATCATTCGAATCTTCTAACGTTGATGTTAACTTAATTATATTTTAACGTTTCCAATTTTGAGAAGTCAGCATTTTTAGGGTTCCGTACCCAAAGGGTAAAAACGGTACCCTATTACTGAGACTTCGATGTCTGTCCGTCTGTCCGTTTGTCTGTCTGTCTGTCTGTCTGTCTGTCTGTCTGTCTGTCTGTCCGTCTGTCTCCAGGCTGTAACTCAAGAATGGTAATAGCTAGAGAGTTGGAATTTTCACAGATTATGTATTTCTGTTGCCGCTATAACAACAAATACTAAAAATAAAATAAATTAAATATTTAAGGGGGGCTCCCATACAATAAACGTGATTTTTCAGACATTTTTTGCTCGGTATCAATGATGACAACAGGTAAGCACTTGAAATTTTCACAAAAGCCTAAATTATATGTTAACTCTAATAATTAATAATAATTTTAAAATAAAATGAAAATTAAAGGGGGGGCTCCCATACAAAAAACACAATTTTTGGCCTATTTTTGCTCTATATCTAACGGTACGGAACCCTTCGTGCGCGAGTCCGACTCGCACTTGGCCGATTTTTTTAAGAGTTAAAACGCTATTGTTTTTCTAAATAACAGTACAGTAGAATTATAGTACCATAGTCATAATAGAGTACTTAGTGCAAAATAATGAGGTGGATAACTATTTACTTGCAACTATAATCAGTACCTAACAAAGTGACTATGACATACATACGCACGTGTAGTGTGTACCACCGTTACAGTAAATATTATATCAAACATAGATATCTAAAATTATTTCCCTTTTCTTGATTCTTTACGAGAAAATCAGCTGCAGTTTATGATTTAACTTTGCTGCGTAGCTCTGTTCTACGGTGTTGTAGCGCAATCTACGGCGCAGCACTACCTTTGGCCAGAGTAGACAGAATGATAGAGTATGCCGACTTAGAACTGATGTAGAAAATTTTAAGTTTGACGTATTATGACAAAAGTCGTCGCTAGGGTCGTTACCACAAATTTAGCTTGTTGTTTATATTTTGGCACATGCAAAGAAAACTGTCAGAATTCAATTTCAAAATCTTCTTTTTAAAAATTAATTGTACCAGCCAGCGCGCCAGCCTTTAACTTATCCTATGTGAAACCCGACGAATTTGACAGATATTGAAACTATATATATTGAAAAACGTATGTACATTAATACAATAATTTAAAAATATAGTATACGACCTCTTGTCCGCGGCTTTGCTCGCGTTAAGAAGTATCATTATACACAAACTTTCATCCCCTATTTTAACCCCTTGGGGGTGTAATTGATCAAAATCCTTTCTTAGCGGATGCCTACGTCATAACATCTAGCTGCATGCCAAATTTCAGCCCGATCCGTCCAGTGGTTTGGGCTGTGCGTAGATAGATCACCATGTCAGTCAGTCAACTTCGAGTTTTATATAATACGAGCTTTTGCCCGCGGCTTTGCTCGCGTTAAGAAGTATTTTTATATACAAACTTCCATCCCCTATTTTAACCCCTTGGGGTTGGAATTTATCAAAATCCTTTCTTAGCGGATGCCTATATCATAACATCTAGCTGCATGCCAAATTTCAGCCCGATCCGTCCAGTGGTTTGGGCTGTGCGTTGATAGATCAACATGTCAGTCAGTCACCTTTGAGTTTTATACACGTGCCCTATTCAAAAAGTGTTCGTAATTTGGGTGTTTACATAGATGAGCACTTATCTTGGTCAGATCATGTAGCGGCGGTTAGTAAGAAGGTACATGCGGTATGGCATTCCTTGGGAAGGTGGAAGAATTTGCTTCCGATTAAGACCAAGGTCCTACTTGCCGAGTCCCTATTTTTGTCCATGTTGGATTATGCCGATACGTGCTTCGTAGATCTTACCGAGGACAAACTTAACAAGCTTGAGCGTCTGCAAAATTTGGCTATTCGCTTTGTATTCGGTTTAAGAAAATATGATCACGTGTCGGAATATCGCACTAAGCTCTCTTGGCTACCTATACGCTTAAGGCGTAATTATCGAGTGCTCTCTTTTCTGTACTCGCTGCTGCATGATCTCAGAACACCTTCTTACCTAAAAGAGAATCTCGTCTTCCGTATACCGAGCGTAAAATACTTGCGGTCGTCTTCAAGATTACTGTTGGACATACCGTTATTTAAAACAAACTTTTTTAGGTCTTCCCTCACGGTAAAATCAATTCTGCTATGGAATTCTTTGCCTGTTAATATCAGTCAGGCTAAAAGTGTAGACGTTTTTAAAAGACTCGTCAAAGAGTACTATCTAAATAATAATAAATAATTATATATAAAAATATATATTTGGTATGGTATTTAATATAATATTATGTATAGGTATTGTATTTGTATACATATTAAGTAGTGTATTATTTATGGATATTTATAATATTTATTATAATGCATCATATTTATTTGTCTAAATATTATGGTTTATAAATTAGAATACATAACTGTTATTGTTAATATTTTTTATCTTTTTATTATTATTTACTTAATATATATTTTTTTTATCTTATCTTTCTAGATGTTAGTAATTAGTTGTAGGATGTACCTAGATTATTATTTTTTTTGCACATTGCCTATTTGCTTTTTATAAAATAAAATAATTTCCTGCTTTTCGGTTGCTTGGAAGCAATTGCTGCATAGCAATAAAGCCGCCTTTTGTGTTTATATATAGTTTATTAATAGTGTTAAGTTTGTATATATTTCTTTAAATGTTATGTGTAAATGCAATAAAGAATATTCATTCATTCATTAATTCTTATATAGATTATTATTATGAACCTAAAATTATCAAGACAAATGACTAAGAAGCTAATGAAATCGGAAATGCAATTATTACAGAGAGTGTTTCTTGTACTTTGTTATGAAATGTTCTCCAAACTGCTTTTGTGCTCGCAGTATGCAGTTTTAAATGTGTCAGACATTATAATTTCTGAAAGCAGTTAAAGAAAACGCTCCGCCATTTCAAAGGACATTGTGAAATTGTACAATTAAGTTTGGGATAGAATTTTCTTACATAATAATATAAAATTTGTATACAGCCAGAATAAAAATTTTAAATGTTACGTGCAAGTATGTTTGCTAATACAAGTAGCATGACAGTGTTGTATATAATATTATGTAGCTGAGACCAAAACTGTCCTTTTAGTTTCCCTGGTCTGAAACTATAATAACAAGCTTTTAAAATATATGTATATATTATGTTAGTTACGTACAGAGTAACACTTTAGTATTTCTGATTATAACCTGTACTTACGAATACAACATACATTATACTTAGATGGTAAATGTCATATTTTTATAATTTTTATAATATTATAATTTAACTACGGATACTTATTTTAAAATTTGAAATAAAAAACTGCATCTTTTTAGATCATCATTGAAAATATTTATCGCATTACAATATTTATTATTCAGTTTCTCACCGATATTTTGTAGGTGAGACAATAATTGTGGATATTTAAATTTCTCTCCAGTGCTTAGGATTCGAATAAATTTCCATTTTTACGTCGATACCTTCTCGCATTTCAATTCATCCTTTTGTTATTGTCGTTAGCGCGAACTCGATTAAATAAAAAAGCTGTTTATATTTGCAGAATAGGTGTTCAGAAAATTGTAATTGTGTTGGCCTGAATCCTTGCCTGAGCTTGCTATAACCGGGTCACCGAACACGTTGAATATCATTGTTACTTCCTAAGAGAAACAGCTGGCAGTGTTCAACTGTGAAAATATGAATATTTAAATTAAATAATATAATTTTCAAATATATATTCCAAAATCCGAATATTACAAGTTCATTACTTTTACTTAGCATGGGATTAGGCGACGACGATCAGAGAAGTTGATTCCTAGGCAGATGGGGGACTTACCTAGTTTGGTCGTATTATATCAAACCCAGCCGACAGATCTTGAATCTTGAAATGAAAATTGAATGATCCGACCAAATGACGTTGGTCTGTCAACTGCCTAGGAATCAATTTCATCGATGGTACATTGCCAAGTTTATACTATTATATATTATTACGTGTGTTTAATAAAGGATTTCTAGTTGAAACGGAAAATCTTACATTGCGTTTCTTTATATTATTCTTATTACAAGATACAACACTTAAAAAATTATCAAAATCGGTCGGCCTTTTCAGACATGTTTGACATAAATAAAAAAAATGCTTTATAATTACTTAAACACATAATATTATATCTTAAATTCCCTCTCTAAACACTAACCTTTCTATCTGAACGTGGTATCATTATGTGTTGGACGTAAGCCAGGCCGGCTTAATACTAATCCTATTGCGGTAATGTCTTCAATACTAGTTGTAAATCTATCCATAGACGTCATTTTATCTACGTTTGTCTCTTTGTTAGACCTATACGGTTTTAAATATATATTAGCGGATGTCAATGGACAAGCTACATGATATTATATTTATTTATTTAAATCGGTATACACTATAATATACAATTTTAATTATTGATTATTATATTTCAAATAGTAATAAATAAGTAAGGTAAGTACCTACTTGATTTTGACAAATAGTTTGTTATAAAGGGGCAGGAGGATTATTTACTTCCGTTGTAACTTCCTCTTCTCATATTTAAGATAAATAATTATCTTAAATATGAGAAATACACTAATTATATATTTAGAATTACGTATTTAAGTTATTCTTAGGCATTCTTAATTTTTAATGTATTATTTTATGATTTTACTACATTTGAATTGTCAACGGAAGTTCGTTTCTTTTGTGTGAAATGGTATAAAAGCCAGCCATATTGCATTGATTCGTTCTATAATTACCTTTGAGACGTGGTTAAACTCTGCTCGAATAAATAACGCTCAATGTATAATTCAGGACTTTTACTACGAGTACTCTCATATAGTTTGGCTTTTTAATACATTATTATGTATCACGTAAGATAATATCTTTTGTAAGATATCAATTTCATAATTAAGTTATTATTAATATTTACAGTGCTTTTTGTAAGATGTATACAAGCTTGTCTTTGTCTTGAATATTGCGAGTCAGTTAACAGTTAAAGGCAGCGAACCTTTAAAAAGTTATACGCAGCATAAATTTATAAGCTAAACTAATATTATTGGGTGCTATCACAAAAATAGGGCAATTTTTGAAGGTATTTTGTCCTTATCACTTTTAATTTGTTATTAAATTCCCAGTCACTTTATGCATTATTTTAGGAAACTTTTAGAGTTTTGCTGATTTACGCATCTAGGGACTGACAACTTAAAAGCAAGCCTTCTAGGACTACTTGGTCGAAACTTCTTATAGGATATATAAAGAGTGGAACTGTATCACCAAAGTATATATTTTTCAACATTTGGGCCAGAAAAAAGCTGTTTGTTTGACTGCTCTTGATGAGTTTCAGCTTTTGATATAATATTTTCAATAATTGTTTTTCTTAAGTCTATTATATTTTTTCAGTTGAGAAAGCTTAAACAATATATGTATTTCGTTAAAGTACTGATGTTTTCATACTAAACGTCAGTCCGAGCGCCTTTAGAAGCTAGGGCCTGATGGTCTATGGCCTGATATTTTTAAATAAAATTGATACATTATAAAGTCTAATATGATATTGCGAACAATGCCGACGTATTACTTATAAATATTGATTTATTCATAAGAATTTAGTATCAATAGAAAACAAAATTACTTATCTAGGGATTGAACAAGTGACTGGAATTACCACGTGGTGGCCCACAAACTTTCATTTTTGCACTGATTTATAAAATAACCGCTGCAGAGCGAGTGTTGTCAGAGAATAACTTCATGTAATACTCTAAAATTCCCCAATAATATTCAACGCACATTCTAATGATGTCGCGAAATTTTAAAATTCTTAAGTGGCTAGGGCCTGGCGAAAAAAGTTAAGGACACTAAACTCATTCGAGAAAAAATAATTATTGTTTATTTTAACTACAAAATACTCACATAATTAGCTGCAAGTACTTAAACATTTTAAAAAATATTAATAAAAATAAGTATAAACATAGTACTTTTTAAAATATGGATTCCTAAATACAAAATTTTGGAGAACGGACACGCCTAGGGCCTGACATTTGGGACATATAAAACAGATTTGAAATATATAATAAAATGTTAATTTTAACATAATTTGGGGGATAAATTAAACACGTTGTAAACTATCATTTAGCAATTGTGGTAGTAAATAATTAGTATTAATTTTAACTGAAATGTGCTGCGGAAACCAAGTATCCATATTTTTGTGAAACCACCCTATTAAGTCACCTGCAACTTTGTAGCTCCGAATCCCACTAACGAAATAAATTTTCAGGATAAAAACTATTTATGTTCATTCTCGGAACTTAAATTTCTACTCATTTACTTAGAACATTTAACTTTAATTGGTTCAGCGGTTTAAGCGTAATGAAGTCTTGGCATTTATGATATTATTATACAATTTTTAAGATAAATTTAAAAAAGAATGACTGACATATTGAAAAACGAAAAGGGTAACAAGTTACCTTGTTTGGCAAAAACGGACCCTCAAAAACAACATACACATTGTTTGAATAAACGCTACGTAATTGTACTTTCATGTTTAATGTGCAACCAAAACAATATCCGGGTATGTTTTTGCCCGGGGACGCTTAAAAAAGAAATGTTTTATGTTTAATTCGTTGAAATCAGGTTCATGGAAACAATAACAATAATTAAGTGGAATTGCTAAATGTTGTAGACATCTATACTGTACTCGGCAAAACATGGCGGTAGCGGTCATTGACTCCCTGTCAAAAACTTGTCATTTTCTATACAAAGCCGGGATTGGCAACATCAGCTGACACTTCATTGTCAATCGTGGTTTATACAGAAAATGACAAGTTTTTGACAGGGAGTCAATGACCGCTACCATCATGTTTCACCGAGTACAATATTAATATAGTAGATAATATCTAGTAGATATACTTCAAGTACGGTAGTCCACTAGACATTAGAATTTTGTTAACTAACCTGATAGATATGAGATCTTTATTTCATATTGTTCGGTTCAGATATTGTGTTAATATTTTCTAGGTTGGTGAAAATATCTAAGAATAAACAGCTTGAAAAATCCATACAGTTTATTTGCACTACAAGTTACAGAGATCGAACAAAGACAAAGAGAATTTCTATTGACAACTGACATTTGACATTTCTCACGGAGCACAGACCAAAGACATAAGTTGCCAACATAAGTAATTAACTGTACATTAAAATGTAACATTAATAAACTAATTATTGGGTTGCGTTCATATTACACTAACAAGATGTTTGAAGCGTAAATAGATTTTTGGTAAAGCAAAATACTTTGAGGAGTGGAAATGGAAGACTTTGCCCAGCGGTAAGACATAAACTCTTAGTAAAGTGCTTAGCGTTAATTGTTCAACTTAACTTTAATTTCTAATTATGCATCAGCAATTTTTATTCTTTTTCATAGTTTTTAGTACAGAATAATATATTTTTTAAGACAAGTCCGCATCCAAGGAAATATTACGTTCGTCTTACGTCGGTATAGAGGGCGTACTAGTACATACAGAAAATAATTCAACCAAAATCCGAAATATCGTACAGTGTACACTTGTACAGTACACATGTCATATATTATAATCAAAATATTCACAGACACGTCGTTATCAAACATCGAACAAAACTTTTTATTGTCTATGCTAGTGCTGCCTCTAGCATGAAAACATTGCAGTAATATTATGTCAATTTAACACATATTTATTATATTTTATACAAACTCCTGACGAGCTCTAGCGAACAATGTATTAATTACGTGATAGCTAATTACACACGTATTGTCAGTCCCAACTATACTTTCCGAAGTTCTCGCTAACTTGAACATCCTACTATAGTCCAGGGGTTGGATTTAAAAAAAATAAAGTAAGTAGATCTTAAGTACTTATTTTTTTATTTCAGGTAAGTATTTTATGGTTTTTCCAATTTGGAGTCAGTGGGGTGCTTACTGCTTAAGCTTAAATTTGGAGTCTGGACTACATGGTTTTAACTAAATTGAGGTAAGAGTTTTTTTATATATAGTAATATTTAGATAAGTCATAAAAGTTATAGATATTTTCGTTTTAATTATGTATTAATTCGAATAAAATGTGTAAGTCCTATGTGTTGCCTACCACCGGTACATTACTCGTATTATTAATATTAAATAATTCAGAGTGACTGAAGCGTCATTAATTAAAAATAAATAAATTTAAAACGTGACAAAATTATAACCTGCTAAAAGACATGAATACGGTAAACATTTCAAATTAAATGAAACGATATAAACGAGTACTGTATCTGAAAATAAATTTCGCTTCGTATATTTTTATGTGCATATTACATTAATTAAATTGATGTTTATATTTCACCAAAGTCGTCAACTGAACACTCGACATACGTAAAGCCTTACATTTCATAGGGTTCAAAGAGTTTAAAAATATCTCAATGATGCATACACTTAAAGCGGTATTAAAATATTTAGAGTGTCAACCTAGTATCAACGCCGTAAATATAAAAAAATTACGCTTCGCTATCATTCAGTTTATTATTCGCTATTGCTTCATTATCATATCAATTATATTAAGGGGGCGACTAACCCAAAATTTTCAATTTTATAATTCATTTTTATAATTGAAAGTAAGCCCCGAATCGTTTAATTTTCTAAAAATTTTTTCGATAAAAAGAATCACGAAGATGTATTTTCATGAATTTTTCATTTATTACCATAACCGTGCATTGAACTTATTTAATATTTTAACAAATTGTATAAAATTCTTTCACTGAGAAGCTGACCTTTTGAAATCTTTTTTGAAATGTTTTTTGAAAAATTAAGGCTTTTTGAAATGTTGTATATTTATCTAGTTATTGAGAAAAAATTTATTTGGCGATGAATCCGCGTCGTCCTTTTTCACATGGCATATAAAAGACGGGCATGAGTGTAAAGAGAGAAGGACGACGTTTGATTTTTTGGGTTAGTCGCCCTCTTAAGTAGAAACGTGTTTCATCGCATTTTTAACGTCTTAATGACATTTAATAATTAATTAGCAGCCATCTCCTGGACTACTCCGACAAACTTATTAAAGTATATAGAGAGGAAGTTATTTTGATTCTCCGTAGAGTACGGTGTTTGTTACGCATATTAAAACTAGATGTCGGCTATTAGTTGAAGTTAGAGAGGATTAGGAACTTGGAAAATCTGTTATGTTAAAAGTACAGAGTTCGAATGTGTATGGAATGGGATCTCTTTTGGTATATAGAGAAACATCTCCATAGCATAGTGGATTAGAGTTTGACTGTCAAGAAATAGTTGGTTCGATTTCCGCGTTGTTCCACGTCCGGTCAATTGTTGGCTTACTCAATACTCATTTGATTGTCTGATAAAAAACTTATTTATTTTTTTATTAGGCATGTCAACAATATGAATTCAATGTTATTTCTAGAAATAACTAATAATTAGGTCCATATTCAGCATTCATAATATCAATTAAAGACATGTACAACATTATTTATATTAGAATAAGAATCAGAATCATTTATTGCAGGAAATTGGTACATAATGTGTCATGATTTATAGATAGTGTGTCACAATTTCAGCCTTTTGGGCGTAGAAATATTAAAATAATAAACATTCAGGCATTTTAACTTAAGTACTACTTATTCCAAACAATTATTATTATGAAATATATAAGATAAAGCATTTTGGTGCTCAAGTAAGTTTTAAATTATGAGAATTTTACAATTTCAAGTAACAATCAATAATAATCAATATAATATTCAGTTATTAATATAATTTTAAATAACATAAGTATACTAAATATAAAAAAATATTAATAAGTTACATAATTATTGTAACTAATCTTAAAATTTAAATAATATAATCTGTCATTATCATTACATTAAAATTTAGAACAAATATAAAATTCATAAATTACATTAATTACTTCATTGCATAATAAATATTATATCCAGTTGATAGTTATGATAATCTTAGATCAGAGAAAGTCAGATTGTTTGTATACTTATTTTATCTATTAAAAGTCATTTATGTCATAATACATTTTTGAGAGTAAGAATGCATACAATTTGGTTTTTAGTTTACTTGTGTTAAGTTCCTTTAGTTTCATTGGTAATTTTTTGTATATTTTAACAGCAAAGCAGTATGCATTCTTACTACACATACCTATTCTCTGATCAGAAATACATATTTTACCAGGTAGCCTGCAGCTTTTTGTTGCCGTTTCCACTTTTCTGGTGGTAAAACTATTACTGTACTTATGAACAAATATGCATACTTCTAGGATGTAAAGACAAGGTAAGGGAAGTATGCCGTGCTTTTTAAAAAGTGGCTTACAGCTGTCTAAAACATTCGCTCCACATGCAGATCGAATACACTTTTTTTGAATTCGGAAAGCTCGTATGAAATCGGTGGAGTTACCCCATATTATCAAACCATATCGATATATAGCACAGTGCAACATTAGACAAGACTTAACAACTAGAAAAGTTATTAAAAATTAATTAATTACATGACAAAATGACAATTATAATAAGAAAAAATAGATAATGTTAAAAATACTACAATATTAAAAATACTAAAAAAATGTCCAAATTAACATGTCAATAAATTGCAATTATTAATACAATAGAGAATAAAAAAATACAATCTTACTCAATTAGTTACACTAACATATTATTATATCGCTTTACTCCATGATATATCTTAGACATCAACTTAGATATATCATTCATCTGATAGATATGTAAAAAATCAGCCCACGGCCCAATTTTTGTCAGTGGTCAGTATAACATACATCTTGCCTACTGCTCTGCACATACTTAGGCTATTTAATGATGATGATTGACGATGATTTCACAAAATATTTCCACGTGTGCAGCCAGCATTAGTATGAAATGCTGTCCGCCGCACTCCCGTCACTTTTCACTTCACATTTGGTTCGGAAAATAAATTACGGAAACTGAAAATCTTTTCCCGGAAAATATGAGAATCAAAAAAATATTAAAATTACATTGTTACTTACAGCTTTGGTTAATTTTGTAGAGGTCATCAATAATAATATCATTTATAAGCTTTTACGTGAGTTATAGTAGACAATTTTGTTTTAGGTTGTAACAAATTTGGTAATAACACATTTCATTTCTTTTGAATATAGACTGCACTATAAATAATAATATGGTTACTAATCCATACTTCCATATTATCCATACTTACTAATATTATAAATGCGAAAGTGTGTCTGTCTGTCTGTCTGTTACCTCTTCACGCTCAGACCGCTGAACCGATTTTGCTGAAATTTGGCATGGAGATACTTTGAGTCCCGGAAAAGGACATAGGATACTTTCTATCACGGAAAAATGTACGGTTCCCGCGCGATAAACGAATTTTGGCGCAACGGAGTTGCAGGCGTCATCTAGTGTAATATTATAATTCTAAGGTTTTTTTAGGATTTTTCTATTCATTAAATTGTTTTTGATTGGCTGACGTGAAAATCAATTAAGAGGCCGGGTACCCTTGGAATTTCTCATTCAGACAAAATCATTTTCTCGTACGAAAATATTTAACATGTTTGAGTTGTTTTTATGTTTAAAATAGTAAGTACCTAGGTTCCTGTACAAAAATTTACTTCAAAATATTTAAACATAAAAAAAATTTTTGTTTCAAAATTTTTTTTTAGTAAATTTACTATTAAATATTTAAACACTAAAAAATAGAGTGAAACACTAAAAAATATATAAATAAATAGTAAATTTACTACAAAATATTTAAATACTAAAAAATATTTTTTAGTTTAAATATTTTGTAGTAAATTTACTGTTTATTTATATATATTTTTAGTGTTTCACTCTATTTTTTAGTGTTTAAATATTTAGTAGTAAATTTACTAAAAAAAATTTTGAAACAAAAATTTTTTTTTTTAGTGTTTAAATATTTTGAAGTAAGTTTTTGTGCAGGAACCTAGATAATTACTATTTATAGCTGAAAAATAACTCAAACATGTTAAATATTTTCGTATGAGAAAATGATTTTAGTATTACGTATGTATGAGAATTTCGAGGGTAATCGGCCCCTTAACAACGTTATTGAATAACGTTGTTAATTGGTTGTGTTAATTATATATTTCACTAAGTAGCTCTCTAGTCCCTGATTACTAAGACCCGGTTGCAACAATAAAAGAAATATTTCACATTACACTATTGGCCTTTTAGAGGTACTATCCCTAAGCTAGCATTCGTACAAGGCCTCAAGCAGTGATTGCCTGTCGTCTACACACATCGACTTCCAGACACAAAACTGTTGACACCCGCACATTAGCTTTGTCCACACTGGGCCTTTTTTTGTTCATCAAGCGCATGCGTTATAGCGCAGTCGAACGTGAGGCATGCCCGTGACGCGCCTTGAAATCGTAGTGCTCGCTACGACACTTTTTTTTTCAACGCGAGTGGATTTTGACGCATTCAATTATTGAATATGCCAAACGAAAGTTGAATAAAAAGAAGATGACGAAAATTGAAGATGAAATTGCATAATGTGGACAATGGACATAGCTAATCACATATACTCCCTACAATTCTACATTTTACTACTGTGAATTTAACACATCTTATAAACTCACTCATTTCGTAACTATAGTCACTTTCAAATCTCGTGTTCATTTTTCGTCACTCAAAAGACTAACTCTCTAGGAAAGAAACTCTAGTCCCAAAGACAACATCTTTCTTATTCGCTCACCCGGGAGAAGTAAAAAACACTTTTACATGCCCCATAACTTCCCAGAAGCGAGTTGTTCTACTTTTGAAGCATGAAGGCGTCCAAGCAAATTCTAAAGGAACCCCGATTCCCGTGCAATTTCAGTTGTGCTTTTGAAAAGTTTAGAACCGACTTCACTGCATTAGTTGAATCGAAAAGAAGGTTTACGGGGATTATTGTGAATTGAAATAGTGTAAATAGAATAGGTTATTTTAAATAATATTATTTTATTGTCAAAATTAATTTAGTAATAACACAATATTTTTTTCAGAAATTGATTAATTATTAAAAATACTTTAGGTATCTTAATCCCTCGATCACCAATTCCAGGAAATCTTTTGTTGTCGCCGCCCATATGGGCCTTACGGGGCTTGAGGGATTAACCAATAATAACATACTCAATTAGCTATTAATCCCTCAGGTCCCGCGCGAGCACCGGTGATTGCGAGAACAAAAGAATACAATGGGAATTCCTAGATCGAAGAATCGAAGGATTAATTCATAAGCTAGTTTTATATCCACAATTTTATAATCTCATATTAGGGACTGTACTGTTTATTTTGAAATAATTCTTTCCACTAATATACCGATTGATATACCGATTTCGACTAATAAGATATAAGGCGCATAATATAGAGATCACGAACGTATAATAATGTACGTTCGTGATATAGCATATTATACTTATACATAATATAATTTACCCCGTTTAAGGGTACAGTAACAGGCTATATGTATTATCTTATTAAAAAATATATAGTTTTACTAAAGCACCAAGATAATTAAAATAACCTTAAAAATATTTTATTATTATACTTATTTACAAATTGAGCAAAAATAAAGACGCCATTCACAGCGGCAACACGGGCCTAAATAAACCTTCCTAATAAATATTAAGGTAAGCATTTTAATGTTTAATTAAACCTTTTACGTTTTATGCCTTTTAAGTAAATTAGGAAATTCCGCGCCAAACGAACTGTATCAAGTTATAACCGAAATTCGAAAGTACCACGTACGGAATACGAAAGGGCCCTAGTTCCACAAGTTTCAGCGGTTCCCAAAGTTTCCAACAAAAAACCCACTAAGACTCGGTTTTCAAAGTTTCCGAACAAAAACCCGAGACTCGGTTTGCGGTTAAGACTGATTTTTTGTTCACGAAATTTATTGCCAGTTCTTATTACTTTATTGTTTCATTACATTTTGTTTTATGATTTAGTCATATTTAACAGATAAATTATTAACTTTTAATTTAACCTATCAAGCCCATAAGAGCACCGGACGTGATCGCGACAACAATAGAATAACAATAGAGTTACAAGAATCCGCGATCGAAGGATTAATATTGTGGGTCGAATAATATATTATTTGAATTTTTTGGAAGTCTTAGTACAAAAATTCTCTGAGTGAACTCAAAATCTTAACTTTGATTTTCTAAACCAATTTGATTCTGATTTATGGTGTATGCATAAACTCAAGTTGCTTTGAGCACATAGTGGATAAATCCTTTTATGCAGGAAACTATTAAAAAAATAATGATATCACATTAGGTATATTATAATACTACTACTAACCACATACTAAAACTATAGATATAAAATGCGAATGTGCTGAAGTTTGTTACGTGGACATGGCAACATTGATTTATATGATGTTTTAAACGAAGATCATAAGTTATCAAAGGATTTTACACTTATATTATACACATTACACAGTTTTAATTTATAAACAGTTCTTGTCATGTAGGTGAGGTAGGTAAATAACTGTGCAAATAAAGTTGCTGGCAACATCTAGATGTTGATATTATATTAACTAATTTCGTATAATATCTGAATTCTGAAGTAATATAAATTGTTCATTGAAACACGTGTATAAACGTCGACGATAATCGTATTAATTAAATCTATAATTGAATTAAAGTTGGTGAAACAAATTACTAAGAACAAAACGAAAAGCAAAATTAATTTCAACCTTATTCCCAATTAATTCCTGCATATCATTTTAACTTTGAGGCAGCTCCGTGTGGAGGAGTGTACACAGTAAGCGACATAAGCGACGTGACGTAAGCGATGTGACATAAGTAGCGTGACGTAAGTGACGTGAGACAAGCGATGCTATGTTATAAGCAACGCGGGATAAGGGGCATGACAAAAATGACGCGGAAAGCAATATGACACGAGACATGTAACATAAGCGACGTGGCTGAAGTGACGTAACATAAGCAACACGATATAAGCGACGCAGCACAAACGACGCGACATAAATATGCAGTTAGGTACGATACAACATTTTTTTAACCAAGATGTTAATTTTATTAAAATTAATGTTTTACTAATTTATTTTTCAACGTGTACTTTCTTTAGCTCATGGGTGAGTCGAACCAGGCTACCATACAATATTTGACACGCAATTTTACATTTTCCCCTCGAACACCCAGTTAATCTTAACGTTTTTGTTGTTTAAGAAGGCTTAGCGTTAAAATTGTTAGTACTTTTTTGAAGTGAAAACTTCTTTAGCGGCGTTGAGCACTTTTGTGGGATGGGTAAAAACTGTGAAACTCGCGTCAGATGCTCGTGCTTATAGAAAAACCGTAAGACGGTTGGAGAGTAGTATTATAACATCGAAATCGATTAATCGAACGATCGGTTGTTTTTTTTTCAATTGTCGATATTTTTTAATCGATTTCGGTTTTAATCGGGTTTCGAGTAATTAAAGAAATCGATTTTTTTTAATAAGCAGTAGTCTTCTCGCGGTGCACAATTTTTCCCGTCGCCGATTGTGTACACGGTCCTAAGCCCGGGAGCGGACAAAGTTTGGGAATCAGTTGCCGTGACAAATTATCACACACACTTTTGATTTATCGCTGGGGAAGACAAAGTGGCCACATCAATCAGAGAAGTTCATTTTTTATGAAACTTTGCGAAATAAATATTGTAGCTAGGTTGTTGGTTGTTACTGAGTTTTAACCGTCTTTGAAAAAAGCATATACATAGGGTGTGACAGAACAAAGTAATTAATGCCTCACATAGTGTTCACTGTGTAAGGGCCTGATTACAACTAACCAAAATTTTTAGTCTAAGATTTTTGCTTAAAAATATTACCGCAAAAATGTTAGTCAACCAAAAATAAATTAGGGTTGGAATCGGGGCTTTCCAGAATTCACAGCTCATAAAAATCAACATTTTACATCGAATGGTTTTGCTAATTTTCCCTAAAACGTAAAATACGTTGTGATTCAATTATAAGCGCCTAACCAAATACGACGCATGCCACACATTCACATTCCGTAATCACTTTACACGTGGGCCCTCGACTCAAAAATATTTGACTCAAAAACAAATGACTACCTCTGTGGCTCAATGGGTAAGGTGTGTGGCAGCTCAAGCCGGGGGTCGCGGGTTCGAGTCCCGCCGACGGAACAAAAAGTTTTTCAATGTTCCTGGGTCATGGATGTATATTAAATATGTGTATGATATAATAAAAATCTTAAATACATGTATAGTATAAAAGTATTAAATATATTATATATATTTCCGTTGTCTGGTTCCCGTAACACAAGTCCTTCAGGTACTTAGCACGGGGCCAGATTGACGTGGTGTGAAGCGTCCATAGATATTATTATTATTATTATTTTGAAAGGAAATAGTTAATTTATTCTGAATGTTGACTGTACTTTAACAATATCAAAATGGCAGTTATGTCTATTGAAGATTGGTAAGCAACAATGTCTAACTGCCGCACTCATAGTGGAACAATAAATTCCTCAATGTACTCGTAATTAATTCAAATTTTTGACATAAGCCTCATACATTATTATTTATCTGTCAAACTCTTCATTAAATTGAAGGTTAATCATAATTAAATGTCTCTGAATGCGGCGGTAAGTATAAAAATCTGAGGAAACGCTGTCTTCTCAAAAATGTGTCTTTTATAGGTTATCTTTATTTTCAAACAGAACATTATATTTAAGCTAGAATGCTAGTTGTTTTTATAGAAATCTGAAAAACATTACTACTCATCTCATCAATATCGATTAAGTACTTAGTTTTTATATTTTTAACATGTATGTATTCCCGCAAACTTTCACATTTATAATAATATTAAGAATTATTATAATTAGAATTATAGCTATTATTATATATATTCTATTACACTAAATTCTAGACATGATAATTCCAAACATCACACTTACCCCAGAAATAAAGCAAAATATTTGACTCAGGACGACAGCCCTCAGTTATAACTTAATGTCCTTTAAGAGCAACTTACTGAAGCATTTCTGGGGATTGACGGATAGAATACATTATTTTATATTAATAATATATAATATTTTCTTTATTTTTTTTTGCTTTTCATAATAATATGGATACTTGCTAACGCAACACAATTTGAATGTATTGCACATATGGTTTTTTTGTAATGCATATTATTGATAAAATCTTATATATAAAATTTCCCTGTCACAATGTTAGTTACCGTACTCCTCCGAAACGGCTTGACCGATCTTTATGAAATTTTATATGCATATTCAGTAGGTCTGAGAATCGGCCAACATCTATTTTTCATACCAAAAATTATTTAAATGGCAAAACAACGTTTGCCGGGTCAGCTAGTTATAATCTAAATTCAATAATCAATACATAATAAAAAGAGACGACCTCTGTGGCTCAGTGGCAAGCGCGTTGGACGCTCAAGCCGTGGGTCGCGGGTTCGAATCCCGCCGACGGAACAAAAAGTTTTCAATGTTCCCGGGTCTGGATATGTATTAAATATGTGTATGATACAATAAAAATCTTAAATATATGTAAAGTATAAAAGTATTAAATATATTTCCGTTGTCTGGTACCTGTAACACAAGTCCTTTAGGTACTTAGCACGGGGCCAGACTGACGTGGTGTGAAGCGTCCATAGATATTTTTATTATAATATAAATGATTGAATTAATTAATCTCGAAAAAAAGACCCAATTGTCGTAGTAAGTCCTTCTTAGCTATTGCTACGTACCATAGCAACAACTTTGTAGTAACAGCTATTCTACAGCTGCTGCAAATACATCTGCCGTAGACGTAGTCATCGTGTCGTAGACGTTCGTAACAGCAACTACGTAGTTGCAAAACCTTTGTGCTCTGTATAACTACTTATGTACCGTTGCTACATTGTAATACTAAAGTCCACATTGCTGCACAATAATAGTTCTATCATAATTTTACCTTATTTTAATTTTATCCAATTTGTAACAATTGTAAAACTTGTGGTATTACTATAAAATTGACACCATTAACATATTGATTATGATAACACAATATTTTTGAAGTGAAAACTACTTTAGCGGCGTTGGGCACTTTTGTGGGATGGGATAAAAACTGTGAAACTCGCGTCAGATTCTCGTGCTGATCGAAAAAGCGTAAGACGGTTGGAGAGTAGTGAATGTAACATCAAAATCGATTAATCGAACAATCGATTGTTTTTTTCCGATTGTCGATATTTTTATCGATTGTAAGGGTTTCGATTAATTAAAAAAAACGATTTTTAAAAAATCGATTTTCATAAAAAATGGGTTAAAAATTTAATCGATTGTAAGGATTTCGATTAATTAAAAAAATCGTTTTTTAAAAATCAATTTTCATAAAAAATGTGTTAAAAAGTTAATCGATTGTAAGGGTTTTGATTAATTACAAAAATCGATTTTTTAAAAATCGATTTTCATAAAAAATGGGTTACATTTTTTTAAGGGTTTCGATTAAATAAAAAAATAGATTTAAAAAAAATCGATTTTCATAAAAAATGGTTTAAAAACTTAATCGATTGTAGGGGTTTCGATTAATTAAAAAAATCGATTTTTTTAAATTGATTTTCATATAAAATGGGTTAAAAAAATTATGCACAACGTTAATAATCAAGTTTTCACGGCATTCCCGGAGTGCAACCCGTCTTTTTTTTAATAAGATGCATTAAAGTTTAAACCAATTATTAAAACAACATTATCGAAGTTCCAAGTCATATTACGATCAAAATACGTTCAAAAGGAACTGCATCTAAGATCTGTGATGCTCGGGGGATTATTCTAAAATTCTATTAAGTCCTAACCGTTCCACGCCAGCGAACCCCTCGGAATGGCCTGCCATTTTTACAACAGATTTATTCCACTTATACTCATATTTTACGATGATATACATAAATATTCTTTAAAGGATTATAGGTTGCCCTCGTGGAATATTATAAGTTTATTTATATTAAGATTTTGAGGCGGTCGAGGTTTTTAGTATTCGTAGATTTACTTTTAATTTACATAATAAATACCTTCAGTTGAAATAATATTATAAAAAATCATAACTCAGTTCAACAATAAGTTACCTTATAAGTTATCACAAAAATATAAAGTCTGACCATTCGTGTCAGTCATTTGTCCCACTTGGTAATATGAGTAACGAAAGAGTGTAACATTAAGGAACTATAAAATCATTCCTGTCTATCCTAGGACCACCAAGATACAGCTTTGCCTAGTTTGGTGTCCACAGTTAGATCATAATTATTGTACAACATATTATATTCGAATATAATATGTTGTACATAATCGCACCCCATATCGAATTATAAGACGTTATCACATCAAAAAAAATTAACCTGTTTCGACAAAAACGCACTGTCGTCCCGCTGTTGTCCTGTTGCCATTCCACTACCCTGCCTGCCTGCTATCGCCCCGCTGCCCGCAAAATTCGAGGCAGCAGCCTTATTACAGCGCAACGCAATTATCACGAATGACCGCTGCTGGCCGCCGACGCAGTTTCAATTAGAGTATATCTTTCAAATGACTGATTACTTCCCGCTTCATCGAAATCCGAATTAGAGGAAGAATCAAATCATGACGTAATAACGAAATTATTTAAAGTGTAATTTTATATGTAACTAGCTGTCCGGCAATTGTTGTTTTGCCATAAAGTATTTTGCAATTTGCCCATATTATTTTATTGAAGTGACTAATAAGTATGGCACCATGCAACGTCCATCGCTATCCCGTCGCACAAACAATGGTCGCCGTCAGTCTCGAGTTTTAATAATTTACTAAATTATTTATTCAACAAATGCACTTATCAATAATATAAAAAGTAGCCAGTAGCCGATTCTCAGACCTACTGAATATGCATATAAAATTTGGTAAAATCAGTAAAGCCGTTTCGGAGGAGTTCGTGGACTAACATTGTGACACGACAATTTTATATATAAGACTAGATGACGCCCGCAACTCCGTTACGCCAAAATTCGTTTATTGCGCGGGAATCGTACATTTTTCCGGAATAAAAAGTAACCTACCTATGACCTTTCCCGCAGCTCAAAGTATCTCCATACCAAAATCGATTCTGCGATTTCGATGAGGAGATAGCAGACAGACAGACATTAGACATTAAAACTGCACATTGCACAATTTTATATGAACAGAATATTATGTCTTTCTATTTTCAATTTCGTAAAGTATTTTGAACGGAACATCGAATCGATATTTCTAACATGAAAGTTCTTGATACTTTCATTCAATAAAAGTTACTCTGTGAAATATTTCGAAGTGTAAATATATTTTTGTCGATGTATCAAAGTCGTTTATTTCAATTTCAACTAAAATTGAAGCAAAGTTTGTCGTCGGTCGCTTTCAAGTCGGTTTAATAATAGTTTTTTGCCACAAACTTGCCGGCTGCAGTTGAAATGACATTTATTGCGAAAATTTTAAGTGCGCGGTCATTGAGTTAGTTTTGGTACATGGGCTATGGAAAATCTTATTACTTAGGCGAACAAGAAATACTTTCTTTGGTTACTTACTACTTATGGTTTGGTTATGGAATACCTTGGGTTCCGTAAAGGAGTACTACCAAGTGAAGTAGTAGGAAAGCCGTACTCAGAGAAATTCAATGATCATTAAACTGACATTTTATGAAGAGTTTGATAGATTAAGGCCCAATTTCACCAACACCTGTAAGCCGGCCCCTAGACAATTAATGATTATATTACGCTTCAATTTTATTGAACAGTTTATTTGACAATTAGATTGAAGGCGCGCGATGTTTAATATCAACCCTAGACGGTCAATTATATTACGCAATACGTGATATTACGACATAAAATTGCTCGTCAAGGAGCCCGCTTAGTGTTAACAGCTTGTTGAAATGTCAGGTCTTCTCTTTTATTCATAACTAGCTGTTGCCCGCGACTTCGTCCGCGTGGACCTCAGTTTATGGCGCGCGGTGTCAACAAAACTGGTGTCAAATTTAAAAGCTTTTAAAACCCTGGTAGCCCTTTCATCACTGCATAGGTAAAGTACTGTGTAGTGAGTTATTTAATAACGTGTATAACAATCGAAAGAATCGAAAAACGTAATTTAATATGGTGCCACTTCTTATAGAAAGACTTATGAGCAAGCGATAGTGAGATGTAGGCGAATTTTTGGAACTAACTTAATTTGAACAAATTTACGCATTTTCACTCTCTTACCACCCCTTTTTCCAGTTAAAAAGTAGCCTATGTCCTTTCTCAGGCTTTAGACTATCTGTGTACAAAATTTCATTACAATCGGTTCAGTAGTTTTGGCGTGAAAGCGGGACAGACAGACAGACAGAGATACTTTCGCATTTATAATATTAGTATAGATTAGTATAGATAATATTAAAAACGAAAGAGGTAACGTGATACTAATTTGACGATTAACTTTAGTAGTCGTTGGTGAAATTGTGCCTAAGTATTTCAAGTTCTGCATTTAATTACAGTTAAGTAATTAATATTCATCTTAGGGCCTGTTTCACCGCTTCCTGATAAGGCTATCCACCACTTAATTCGACAGATGGAGTATGGAAAATCTGTCAAATAACCCTATCGGGCACCTTATCAGGAAGCGGTGAAACAGGCCATTAGAGTGCTGTGGTTATAGCCCGATATATTCTATAGATATCAATAGCGGGGGGCTAATATACTCGTCACAATGGAGCACAATAGGGATGGACATTGGACATGCAGGAAATTACAAGTAGTAGCGCTTGCCTAGTAATTAATAATCAATTTTAAATTCCATCATTGCGTACGTTTTCTAGGGTATAATTTTAAGATACGCCTTGAACAATAGTCTTCAACTTTACACACAAGTACTTAGTTTCTAGTTCCGAAAAACATAGTATATGTTACCTACGCATCAAACCTATTACCGAATACATATTCTGTGTCACTGGAACACAATAAAACACGTAAAAGCAACATACAAACCCGAAATTATTCGCGACCATTTGTCAATTTCACATTGAATAAGGGAGTTCATACATTTATTCCCGCGTCTGTCCTCGACGATCACTTTTTTCCATTTAAAATAAATTATAACCCGAGAAAAGAATAGAGTCACTTACCTCGCCAACAATCTCTGACTTAGCAACTTCTTGTGAACACACGGGACAAAATTGTGTCTAAAAACGCAGGATAATTTAATTGTTTTTACCTTAGTTAAGAAATTTCTAGAATATTTACTGTCACACTATAGCATATTACACTTTTATGTATGTATAGTGTATATCTTATCTAATATAAAATGACGCGCCCCGCTACTTCACTAGTTGAGGGAGGGGCGCGTTATTTCAAGTTAGACAAGCTCTTATAACAGATATTTAAAAAAGTATTACAGACGTAATATATTTAATTTTAAGAAGAATTTAATTTAGTACGGCAAGTTATTGATAAAAAATACCCGTTTTAAGGTAACGCAATGGTAAATAAGCATGATTGCAAACACAGATCTACTAGATCTTATTTCTGTGATTGCAAAGCTATTTGCGCCCCTTAACACGATCGTATTTCTTCTATATTCAGTGAAAATACAATTTTTTAACACTTGAAAGGAATAAGAACAGCCATGTTGACTATTGCAATTGTCATAATAACGATAAATCAAAAAATAATCCGCGTGGTTTTTTCCACAATTCTCTCCCGTGTGTTTCTCTATTTTCTCTTCCACTTGACGCCTACGCCGCTGAGTCGGCACTCCGTCACGTGATCTTTCAATGGCGCCTTTATGGGGGTCGACCCCTTTGACTCCGCACCTGCTATGTACCCAGGTATATAGGGGCTTTCAGGTGTTGCGTAAGGAGATTTTCCTTCTGTGTTAGTAGGTTGTGAAGATTTAACACCTTTCAAGAGCACCATGATAATTTTGGCTCCCTTAGCTTATAGATAATTGCATTAACCTACTTGCGAAAACTTTGTAATTGGCTTTATGTTTCCTACTATAATTGTACGCTTACTGTAATTTCTGCAAGCTGTAAGTTTTCCGAATAAAAAAAAACGGTGTCTTTGAAATATATACTGCTGGCTGCTGTTAACACGTTCACTGCGGCACCGGACACATATAGCCGGTAATGAACTCTCCCCTGGTGCGGGCGTCAAAAATCTAGTTTTGCGCGCTGGTGCGGCGTCATTTTAGGCATGATATTCTGTGAGTTGAACAGAGACAAATATACATAATTGCTTCTTACTTTCAGACGGTCTTATTTCAATAAAAAAAGGTACATGGCATATTTGCCCTGTACGTACAGAACGAAAACATTTTGCTTTCCATACGTTACCGGACGAATACGACTTGTATGTGCATGTCCGGTATCGCACTGCAGGCGAGGGCGTATTCATTAGTGAGGAGATCTTACTAGTAATTAGACGTTTATCGATATTACTTACATTGTCCGGCCCCTTTATTTACGTAATAGTTTTGTATTCCAATTGGAAATGACGCGCTCTTGAAACATATAAGAAGGTATTTTCGAAGAAACAGTGGAAGACAATGATAACTTACTAAAAGCGACGGTACAAGCAATTATCAAAACTTTTCCTTAATGGTAAGAAAATGAAAGTTTTAAAGGATATAAGATTTCTACACGTTCAGTTAAAACTACGTCACCTGGTCTACATACTTTAATTAACCAGACAAATGCAAAGCAAAAAAAGGTGCCAAAAGATAAATTAATATGCGCCGAATGTAAAAAAAGTTTTTTGTCTTGCTTGTTTTCATAAAACCCCTGAAAATAATGTTTCATTTTCTTTATAAATAAAAATTATATCGATAAATATTTGTTTTCATATTTCACATCACTACTATTTATCGACTTTTAGAAAATTTTGACCACTTCTGGTGCGTTACATGACATATAAGTCCGGTAAGATGTTTTACAGTATAAGTTGAAAATTACTTGTAAAAACCAGAAAAAATGTTTATAGTTCAAGGTTTTAAGATAAAGATAAAAGTCAAAGAAATGTTGAAAAATAAAAAATTTATGAGAAATACAAGTTTTAAAAAGAATTGTATACCGGACAAATCAGTCTTGTTTCGCACTAGAAAACTTTACAGTACATGACAATATCGTCCTGTAACGCACCAGAATGGAATATTACATTTTCAAGTGCCGCAGCGAAAGTGTTAAAAAAGGCATACTTTATGTAACACTGTTAAAATCCTTCTCCCACTGTAGTTTACTAATTAAGTAACTATATTGTAACAATTATTCATTACTCCCCCCGCCCCCTCCTTATCGCCGCTTTCGTAGTACATGAACGCTCCCTAATTCAAGGCATTTTGCACCTGTTGTTGTACGTTTTTATTGCGGCCCTACGCACTTTGTGCGAATAATTGACCTCATTTGAAACAACTGTGATTTTATGGTTTCTTAGCTAAAGGATTTTTAACCAATGAGTTTCTAGAGTGGCAATGTCTTACAAACGATTCTCAGAAATGCGTAACCACTTGATAGCCCAAAAGACAATGCCACTTCATAATGTTATTATGTCATTATGTATGGCAGATATGCCTGCAGGCATCTTCAAAGTGGTGACGCGTTTCTGTCGTAGACTGCCAATCTAGTTACGTTAGTAACATACAATATCATTGTTTGTAACTAACTAATACTTGTATTATTTCAAGTACCGTGAAAGCTAGACAGTTGAAAATTTCACAAATGACGTATTTCTGTTGGAGTTGCCGCTATAAAAACAAATGAATATTTGTCATACCTACAACAAACGTGAGGTCATGATGTTACTTGTATCTCTAACTAGTTGTCATAGCTCACAATTAGTATTAGTATACAAACTCACAATTAGTGCCACAATCCTGCATCGCACTATCAAAGTTTTCTAAGTGCGTCGGTATATACCTAATACCTATACGACAGCTGAAATCAACTACGTGGGATGCCTAATAGCTTTGTCCACACTGGGCCTTTTTTTTTGTTTATCAAGGGCATGCGTTATAGCGCAGTCAACAGCGAACGTGAGGCATGCCCGTGACGCGCGTTGAAATCGTAGCGCTCGCTATGACACTTTTCTTTCAACGCAGGTGGATTTTGACGCATTCAATTATTGAATATGCCAAACGAAAGTTGAATAAAATGATGGCGAAAATTGAAGATGAAATATTATGGACATAGCTAATCGAGAATACCACCTCGCTCGGTCGGAAGAACATCCTTTGAGGTCGTCAACCATATTCCCACAAATACTCGTATGTTAATTATATATTACTCGTAGCCTATCAAGCTTTTTCATTCTTTCAAAAACAAATTCGGCGTTATATTCCCCTGACCATGCCGCTATGGGCAGTACTAAAGAATATACGCAGAATTTCGTTTATTGAGGTCTGAGTGCATTTAGTCATAAATTCCGAGCGTCGTGTTGACGTTATGGATGTGATATTGAAAAATTCCTGTCACAATTTCACCGACAGCTGTGCGGCCCGCAGTTGAGCAGCACTGACGTGTGTTATGTAATCGAGACGCAGCGCTGCATATTTTTTAAGAGGACGAGTAGAATATAACATTAATTTAACGTAGAGGTGCATATTTTTAAGATTAAAACGAAAATATGCTGAACAGAAAGATACATTTTATTCCATTATATTATGTAGATTTGAATTTAATAAATAAGACTAAAATATGAGCTAAGCTAATCCATACTTACTTATATACCTACTTATTACTTATATACTTATATTATTATAAATGCGAAAGTGTGTCTGTCTGTCTGTCTGTCTGTCTGTCTGTCTGTCTGTCTGTCTGTCTGTCTGTCTGTCTGTCTGTCTGTCTGTCTGTCTGTCTGTCTGTCTGTCTGTCTGTCTGTCTGTCTGTCTGTCTGTCTGTCTGTCTGTCTGTCTGTCTGTCTGTCTGTCTGTCTGTCTGTCTGTCTGTCTGTCTGTCTGTCTGTCTGTCTGTCTGTCTGTCTGTCTGTCTGTCTGTCTGTCTGTCTGTCTGTCTGTCTGTCTGTCTGTCTGTCTGTCTGTCTGTCTGTCTGTCCGTCCGTCCGTCCGTCCGTCCGTCCGTCCGTCCGTCCGTCCGTCCGTCCGTCCGTCCGTCCGTCCGTCCGTCCGTCCGTCCGTCCGTCCGTCCGTCCGTCCGTCCGTCCGTCTGTCTGTCTGTCTGTCTGTCTATCTGTCTGTCTGTCTGTTACCTCTTCACGCCCTAACCGCTGAACCGATTTTGCTGAAATTTGGTATGGAGATACTTTGAGTCCTGAGGATACCATAGGATGGAGTCCATAGGATACTTTTTATCCCGGAAAAATGTACGGTTCCCGCGCGATAAACGAGTTTTGGCGCAACGGAGTTGCGGGCGTCATCTAATATATTATAATTGTTAATCCTGCTTATAATAAATATTATAATTTCGTTCATGATAATTCATATCAGTAGTGCAAATACTGATATAGGTAAGAATATGATAAAATACGCAAAAAAGACACGGATGCCATAAACCTATCACGCATACATACATACATTTAAAATCATTTCACAGTTAGAAAACAAGAGGCGTTTATTAGCTTAAATGCTTAATAGACATCACTGTCAGCTGATCAAATAATGCTGTAACAGCACAATTGACAGCTTGCTGGTGTGATCTAAGCTAATTGCTTTGACTAATTAATGGATATTGAATATATTGCATCTTAACCACATACCTATTACGCATAAACTCATAATTGAATAATGCTTGATTTATCTCTTAAGAGGCTATCCACATATTACTTCGTACAAAATTTTGTGTTTTTAAACCCCTACCTCTATGTCACGTTTTTTACTATTTTTTTACATGGCTGGTTAACTTACAGACAGAAGCATAAAGGTCGTAGTTGACGGCGAATGCTCGGAGACTCACTCTGTTGATGCTGGTGTCCCTCAGGGCTGTGTGCTATCGCCTACTCTATTCTTACTGCATATCAATGACATGTTGCAGACTAGCGGCATTCATTGCTATGCACAGGTGATGCTGTATATACCGGCTCCCCCAATATTTCTCGGCAAAATGTCACTGAGAGTCGAAACGAAATTGTGTCTAAGGTGGAGAATTCATTGGAGAAGGGTGAGGTCCAATTCAACCACGCCAAGACTCAAGTCTGCGCGTTGACCACTAAAAAGTCACCAATGGTCGTATATCCTCGTTTCGAGGGCACATCTTTAACCATCTCCCCTAGCATTGAGATACTTGGCGTCAACGTATCGAGCGAAGTCCAGTTCCGATACCATCTAGAGAGTAAGGCCAAATTAGCCTCGAAGAAGCTTGGTGTTCTTAACAGAGCGAGACAATACTTCAGTCCGAACCAACGCCTACAACTCTACAAGGCGCAGGTACGGCCTCATATGGAATATTGTTCTCATCTCTGGGCAGGGGCGCCAAAATACCAACTGCTCCCTCTGGATCGTATCCAACGAAGGGCCGCTCGAATTGTTGACTGCCATAGTGTCTCAAACAGCTTGGACCCCTTGGAATTACGCCGAGATGTAGCTTCACTCTGCATCCTCTATCGGTTGTATCACGGGGAGTGCTCAGAGGAATTGTTCGGAATCGTACCACCGGCAACTTTTCGCCATCGACCCACGCGAAAAACATACCATCCTCATCACCTTGATGAGTGGTCTTCCACAGTGCGTTTTTCGCGTAACTTTCTGCCGCGCACTGGAAAACTCTGGAACGAACTGTCACCAGCAGTTTTTCCGAACCTATACGACCTGCAAACCTTCAAGAAAAGAGCGTATTCCCTCTTAAAAGGCCGGAAACGCACCTGCAGCTCTTCTGATGTTGCGAGTGTCCATGGGCGACGGTAGTTGCTTACCATCAAGTGACCCGTTTGCTCGTTTGCCCCCTTATTCAATAAAAAAAAATTGTTAGTACCCCTCCCAGTGGCGTAACTATAGGGTGGCAGGGCTGGAAAATTTTATTTATTTATTTTATTTAATACTTTATTGTGCACAAGAAACAATTCCAATATAACAATATACACAGTAAAACGACACAAAGGGTCTGCTTATTTCTAATAGAAATCTCTTCCAGCAGCCCTACGGAGAGAGATAGGATTGAGACAGCAGATAGAACGTGCACTATAATAATTAATAATATGAATACGTACAATGAACAAAATATAAACAGATAAGGCTATAATATATATTTTGATATTACGCAAATTAAACACTGAATTAGACTATAATATAGAAAATAAATAAATCTAATATATATAATAAAATATAATTATATACAATATACATAATACATAAATAAATATAATACTAGTATTTAAGTGGATTGAGATTCGAGGTAATGCTCTTTCAAGCGTCTTTTAAAAACAGCGATGGTGGGACTGTCGCGAATGGTGTGAGGGAGCGAGTTCCACAATCTGACAGCATGAACAGTAAATGAGTAGGAGTAGAAGTTGGAACGATGTGAGGGGATGGAAAGATTTGAACGGACGTTGGACCTACATGGATGATCGGGAGAACGGGAAAAATTGAACCTGTCAAGGAGATATGCAGGAGCGAGAGGATTGTACAGGATGTTGTAAAGTAGGGAAAGGATGTGGGAGTTACGGCGGAGACGGATTGGTAGCCACTTGAGTTTACAGCGGTAGGCCGAGACATGATCAAACTTTCTCAAACCAAACACGAAACGTATACAAAGATTCTGTAAACGCTCGAGTCTAGTTAATTGTTCCTCAGTGGCGTCCAGGTAACAGGTGTCGGCGTAGTCAAGGATGGGAAAGATGAGGGTCTGGACAAGGAATATTTTGGTTTGTATAGGAAGGAAGTTTTGGAGGCGCTTCAACGTGTGTACCGAAAAATGTACTTTCCTGCTCACTTCGGACACTTGCGGGTTCCATGTTAGATTGCTGTCTAGAATGATGCCTAAGTTTTTGGCCGAATCTGTGTAATTAATAACAGTACCATCGTAAGTTACACTAGGCACATTACATAGCCTTTGAGTCATGTATCTGCTACCTATAATCATAGCTTGCGATTTGCTGGGGTTAACCACCAAACCGAAAGACTTAGCCCAGTTAGCTATACGTTCAAGATCAGAGTTTAGGTTTTCGACTGCTGAGATGATGTCAAGAATGTGTGAATGACGATAGATTTGCAAGTCGTCTGCGTAGAGATGGAAGTGGGATGTGATTATTGAAGTGATATTATTTATAAAAATAGAAAAGAGGAGGGGAGAAAGGACGCCACCCTGGGGTACACCCGCATCAAGATCGCACCAGTCCGAGGTAGCCTCGCCGGAGCGGACTCGCTGCGAGCGTCCCCGAAGATATGAATCAAACCAATTAATCACTGAAGGTGATAAGTTAAGGGAGCGCAGGATAGAGAGGAGGATGTCAAAGTCAACAGAATTGAACGCACTGCTAAAGTCGAGCAATACCAGTATGGAGACACATTTATTTTCTAATGCAAGGCGTAGATCATCAGTGACCTTTAGCAGTGCAGTTACAGTACTGTGACCAGAACGGAAGCCGGATTGAAAAGGAGAGAGCAAATGGTTGGATGATAAAAAGTGGGACAGCTGCTTGTGGACTATATGTTCGAGTACTTTGGAGAGGAAAGGTAAAATGGAGATAGGCCTGTAATGGGATAAGGAAGAGGGATTGGTTGTTTTAGGTAAAGGGATGACATCAGCACGTTTCCATGCCGAAGGGAAGGAACTCGTTGCCAAGGAAAAATTAAAGATATGTGTGAGAACTGGCAAGAGTTCGGGAAGGGAGAGGGATATCATACGGGAACTGATATTGTCATTGCCTTGAGCAGTAGATTTAATGGCCGCTATATGCTTAATGACATCATCCTCCGTAACTGGGACAAACGAGAAAGGAGTGCAGGCAGGAAGAGGAGAGGAGGAGAGATGGGATAATGTGCGCGCTTTTGTAGCCTGGTTAACAATTACGGGAGGCTTGGAGAAATGGGTATTAAGCAAATTTAAATCAAGGGTGCTGTCGGTACATGATGAGGACTTACCAATTCCAAGTGACGAAAGAAATTTCCAAAGTTGAGACGGGTTAGATTGGTCGATAGAGGAATGTATGTGGCGCCTTTTGGCATCCCTACACAGACGACTGCAAAGATTTCGGAGATATTTGTATTTGGCTAGGTTTTCTTCAGTGGGTCGTTTCCGAACTCGACACAAAGCTCGGTTGCGCCTGGCCATCATAGATCTAATGTCCTGTGAAAGCCAGGGTGCCGGTGGGTGCTTGACCTTGACGCTTCTAAGAGGAGCATGCCTGTCGAAGATGTCGGTTAACAGGCCCGTTAGCAATGTTACCTTTTGATCAATATCAGAGGCCGAGAAAACAGGAGACCAGTTCGTATCATGCACATCACGTTTAAGGGCCTCCAAATCAATGTTATTGAAACTGCGTAGGAATTGGTACTTAGGAATTCGACGAGGAGATTTGATTTTGAAGGAAAGGAATATTAAATCGTGATAGGAAAATGGGGAAGGGAATTGGCCGTGAAGAGCGACCAGATCAGGAGATGAGGTAATGAGGAGGTCCAATAGAGAAGGAGTGCAATTTGGAACGTGGTGGGTGGAAAATGCCACGGGCCCCGACCCAAAGACGCCGTAAGGTCAGAAATTATTAACGTGACGATTTTTACTGATCCCCAAATTTGCCACAGGCCCCGGATGTTATAGGTACGCCACTGCCCCTCCCCCTTAAGTTGTTACGTAATATTATATGGCGATGCTGTGGTGGTACCCACCACCACCACCCAAGTTTTCCAAGTATGTCGGTATACGACAGCTGAAATCGATCTCGTGGGCTTCGGCCTGACCGAGCATAACACCTCGCTCGGAAGATCTTCCTTTGCGGTGACCACCCACACCACAAAACCCAATGAGGCTTTTTGTTGATAACGTGGTGAAACATCTGACGCTATGACAACAAAATTAATAATTACTAGCTGTCCTGGTGAACTTTGTGTCACTTTAAAACCTTCCCTGAATTTCGACGAATATTTTAAGACTAAAATCAGCCCAAGCTGTTCAGACGTTTTCGAGTTTTAGCGCGACTAACACATTTGAAAATCCATTTTTATTTATCAGACTAGTTGTTCCGGTAAACTTCGTGTCACTTTAAAACCTTCCCTGAATTTCGACGAATATTTTAAGACTAAAATCAGCCCAATCTGTTGAGCCGTTTTCGAGTTTTAGCGCGACTAACACATTTGAAAATCCATTTTTATATAATATAAGAAGAAGAAGAAGAAGATACGGACCTTTGTCATTAGGTGAGATATTATATCAAGTATTGCCGTGTCGGCTATGTATTAAACATAGCCGACCAAATTACATAGGTTTACCATCTGCAATAAATCAATTTCCCATTTAGTCAGTAGACAGCTCAAATACTCTTCTTTTGGCTTTGTCGTAGGCGTATTTTACAACATATATTTAACAACTTCACCACATATTCCTCTCTACAGTCTACAGGCCTACTCCTTTCACAGACAATGGCATTTGTGTTAACCTCGCACCCTTTGAGGGATTTAGAGCAGCAGACATTGTTTGCAAGTGTCCTTTTGATATAACCATTTTTGACGTGAAAAAACTTGAAAAAAGCTTACAAAATGTAAAAAAGTTAAGAACTGTGAAGTGTTTGTGTTTGTTGCAATATCGTTGCAGTTTGCACCGAAACGTTGTTTAACCGGTAACCGTACATTTTTAACCGACTTCCAAATAACGAGGAGGTTATATTATGTTCGACTGTGGATATTTTTTTTTATTTGGTAAATATACGGTTAAGCGTTCGTACTATCAGAAAAGTTGATTCCTAGTCAGATGGGGGACCTACATAGTTTGGTCGCGTTACGTCAAACCCAGCCGACAGATTACAATAATTAACATTAAATTGACATGATCCGACCAAATGACGTCGGTCTGTCAACTGCCTAGGAATCAATTTCCTCGATGGTACATTGCGATTATCACGAGGCGTTGCAATGCATACTCAAGAGGTTTATAATTGGAACAACCGCATCAATAATTTTGTCAATTTAACGAGTGTTTTCTTGTACTGTAAATTATAAGGGTTTAAGTGGCTCATTTCAAATTTGTAAAGCCGCGTCACATTGCTATGTGACGCGGCTATACAAATACTTACTATTTTTGTGAGAAACTTTGTACTATAATTACTATAGGCTGTATTCCTTCCGAATATCATAACCCTCCTTTTGCTTTGCCGTAGTCGGGTAAAAAAAATTGAATGAATAAATAGATTAGCCCTGTACTCACCTACATGATACATCGGTTATACATTCACAGACTAAGTAATAATGTATACGGTATACCCTCACTGATAAAAATACATTTTATGTTGCGAGTAACTACACAAGGTTACTTAATGAGTTATGAATTATGATACATTGAATTCACAAGAAAGACAAAGACAGCACACCTTGCTGCGTAAATACCCTAATTAGGGGGACAGCTAGTGTGTAAGACCCTTTACAATGTAAATGCCAAGTTAGAACTAACTGTAACTCGATTACTGTCTGGTTAGTATTCCGTCTGCACCCGTCACGGGTCAAATCAGCGCAAACCGAAGCGGATACTAGTTTAATTATTCCCGATGCCATTTTCTTGACATTGTAATAGTCTTGAGTCATGTCAAAGTTTTTAAAATTATCAGATAAATGCCTTGATGTAAAAAATATGCGTAGTGCTTAAGATATATTTACTGTAGATGTTGCTACGAAAATTCGTTTTCCGACTTATTTATAACTAGATGACGCGCGCAACACCGTTGCGCCAAAATTCGTTTATCGCGCCGGAACCGTACATTTTTCCGGGATAAAAAGTATCTTATGTCCTTTCCCGGGTCTCAAAGTATCCCCATAGGCCATACCAAATTTCAGCAAAATCGGTGCAGCGGTTTGAGCGTGAAGAGGTAACAGACAAACAGACAGACACGCTTTCGCATTCATAATATTAGTAAGGATAATAATCTAATTAATGACCAGATCTTAGATATTAAATATTTCTTAGTGTTTAACATGAATTTCCACTAGCTGTACAATACAACAAAAATGTACATTTCTAGCAGCAAAAAAACTTTGCTAATTCATTGTATACAAGATGTTTGTGTAAACACCGTTGTCCTTGAAACCATCAAATGAACAACTTTTTCTATGAGAACAACGCTGGGAATAAAAAAAATATGTCTTCATACCCATACAAATTGCCGATCCGGGCATACGTATTGGTATGAAGACGGCATTTTTTTTGAGTTCATTGTTCTCATAGAAAAAGTTGTTCATTTTGACGGGTTCATTTGATGGTTTCAAGGATAACGGTGTTTACACAAACACACTGTATTATTATTTCCCAATTACTTTACTTTATGGAGGCACTTCACATGGCTATTTGTATTTGCGATTGGCTATTTGTTGTATTTGGCAAAATTATTGACGAATACAAAAACAAGCAAATAAAGGCAAATACGGCCCTCCACACATGGACGTCAAATACTAAACTTTTACTTGATTTTCTTTACTTGGCTATTTGACTCCTTTAATGTGCGTCAAAAACCGACAAAGTTACGGATACGTGTATTTGGTAATGGTCATATTTGTCAAATAGGCAAATAAGGCCAATATTTGTCAAACATACCCTCATGGTAATTGTTTGGCAAATACATCAAATACGCAAATACAAATAGCCATGTGAAGTGCCTCCATTATATTCAACACACTTGAAACAAACGAATTAACGTTTTCTCTTCACAATATTTAAATATTAAAACATGAGAATATTTAATGCCTGTTGATGATGATACAACATCCAAATGGAAGTTATATCTGAGCGAACTTAAAAATTGTACTCGCAGGGTGAAATAGAATACGTGTTCGGGATGCCAACGGCGTTATTACGGCGACTCCGACTCGCTACTTTGTTTCATTACGTACAGGATAAATATTAACGTACTGCCTTCTCACCTGGCTCCGGCTGTAACACTCCGGGAGTGATGGCAGAAGCACGAGACGAAGGAGAGGGACTTCCTCTCCTACGCCGAGCCTACGGCTACTTGTCTTAAGAAATGTCGATCTAACCCATATTAAGAAAATGCACAACGTAACTAAAGAATTTTTGACTCCAAAACTCACTTTAACTTCATTGGAAAAAATATGTAATTAAAATATAACTAGATGACACCCGCAACTCCGTTGCCGCGCAGGAACCGTACATTTTTCCGGGATAAAAAGTATCATATGTCGTTTCCCGGGACTTAAAGTATCTCCATACCAAATTTCAGCAAAATCGGTTCAGCGGTTTGGGCGTGAAGAGGTAACAGACAGACAGACAGACACACTTTCGCATTTATAATATTAAGTAAGTATGGAAGTATGGATATAATTCGTTCTTAGAAATTACATTTTATTCTACTAGAAATAATACTTTAACATAAAATATGGAAAATTTTCACAGTTTCAACCTGCATTTCCATTTGGTAATCACTTGAAAAAGTCTTTTATATATTTTTAAAATTAAAATTTCCAACGAGCAAACACAGCACTTGATGGTAAGTGTTTAACGTTATTATAAATAGGTCAACATGACCCGAACTGTTTTATTAAAAATATTCGCCCGTTCAAATTTGTACAATTAATTCATTAAGTGGGCCACCGCAATTAACACAATATAAATATAATGCATATAATATTATTATAATAATATAGCAGACCATCTTAAAACGCAACTGGCGCACGCACACATAAGCGTGATTTCAGATAGCATCAAGGGAACAAATTTCAAGGACGCAATTAAAATGTTCTATTGCTACAGTCGCATAATTATTATATTTTCAATGCAGTGCAGCAGACAAAAATGATCTGGTGGGTTATTATGACCTCTTATTTCCAGCCAGTTTATGCCCGAAAACGGCACATTTTGGGCGTAAACTGGCTGGAAATAAGAGGTCATAATAGCCCACCTGGTGGGCGAAAGATTTTTCAGTCAGGTAAACCATACAGTGTGCCGCAATAAAAAGCAACGGTATGACGTTGTAAGTACGTAGTAGCACCTCCGTCGTGGGTTTTTTTTTATTAAATAAGGGGGCAAACGAGCAAACGGGTCACCTGATGGTAAGCAACTACCGTCGCCCATGGACATTCGCAACATCAGAAGAGCTGCAAGTGCGTTGCCGGCCTTTTAAGAGGGAATACGCTCTTTTCTTGAAGGTTTGCAGGTCGTATAGGTCCGGAAATACTGCTGGTGACAGTTCGTTCCAGAGTTTTACAGTGCGCGGCAGAAAGTTACGCGAAAAACGCACTGTGGAAGACTGCCACTCATCGAGGTGATGAGGATGGTATGTTTTTCGCGTGGGACGATGGCGAAAAGTTGCAGGTGGTATGATTCCGAACAATTCCTCAGAGCACTCCCCGTGATACAACCGATAGAGGACGCAGAGTGAAGCTACATCTCGGCGTAATTCCAAGGGGTCCAAGCTGTTTGAAACACTATGACAGTCAACAATTCGAGCGGCCCTTCGTTGGATACGATCCAGAGGGAGCAGTTGGTATTTTGGCACCCCTGCCCAGAGATGAGAACAATATTCCATATGAAGCCGAACCTGCGCCTTGTAGAGTTGTAGGCGTTGGTCCGGACTGAAGTACTCTCTCGCTCTGTTAAGAACACCAAGATTCTTCGAGGCTAATTTGGCCTTACCCTCTAGATGATATCGGAACTGGACTTCGCTCGATATGTTGACGCCAAGTATCTCAATGCTACGGGAGATGGTTAAAGATGTGCCCTCGAAACGAGGATATAAGACCATTGGCGACTTTTTAGTGGTGAACGCGCAGACTTGTGTCTTGGCGGGGTTGAATTGGACCAAGTTACGTCTACCCCATTCAGAGACCTTCTCCAATGAATTCTCCACCTTAGACACAAGTTCGTTTCGACTCTCAGTGACATTTACGATACAGGGTATCGCAGACACAATAGATTGTCAATTGTTATGCGGCAGCCGGCTGCCGCTTGGGGATTGGTGGGTTACTAATAATCAAAATATGTAAGAATACCAATTGTTATTGAACTTATAAAGCAGAATACACAGAAAACTTCTTGCCGGTCAATGCCGGTCGGTGGCGAGCCACACCAAGCCAAAGTCTGCCGAACAGAAACGACTTTAGACGAATGTTAGGTGTTTTTCGTTACGGAATTTCTTGATTCGGTTGCCGCGCTTAAAGCCCGCGATAAAAGCTATGCAATAACTTAAAAATATAACTAATCTTGAAATGCTACCGCGCGGCGACAATGTGACAAAAAATAACTCAAGTAAAACTTGAAATAAACGACGCAACTGTAAGCAACCAGTGATACAACTAATAAAATAAAACCAGTCATAACTTTAAACGGGAATTGTAAATGTTTACAGCACAAGCGAAAAATTGTAAAAACCGGAATCTCAAGCGATATTTGTTAGTGGCCGTAATGAAAATCCCCCGCTTGGAATATCTTGTTAGGGTTGCCAACTCGAAGATTTTAAAATCGAAGTTTGTGTTTTTTGACCTGCCAACGTCTTATAATTCAATATGGGCTGCGCGCACGAAAAAACATGACGCAATATACGGCGTTACCTCGCTCTGAGGCGTTCCATTTAAGGCTATGACGTTGTCACGTTCAACTATCGTCAGTAAACCGACTTTACAGACAACCGAGTTTGAGTCGAGTTCGAGTCGAGTTCGAGTCGAGTCCGAGTCGAGTTCGAGTCGAGTTCGAGTCGAGTTCGAGTCGAGTCCGAGTCGAGTTCAAGTCGAGTTCGAATCGAGTTCGAGTCGAGTTCGAGTCGAGTTCGAGTCGAGTTCGAGTCGAGTTCGAGTCGAGGTCGAGTCGAGTTCGAGTCGAGTTCGAGTCGAGTTCGAACTTCGAGTCGAGTTCGAGTTCCAGTTCGACACAAAACACTACTCTCCAACCGTCTTTTTTTGTAAACTTAATAGGAATGACATTGGAATATTAATATTAATCCTGTTTACCATAAATACAGTCTGGAATAATTGCATCGTTTTCTATGACAGTAAGCGGTAGTTTTTCTACTGGAAAATTCATCTACAGCTAAATTGCTACCACATAAAATGTTGTTTGTAATCAGGAGTAAATAAATTTACAGTCTTGAAACGGAATATAATATTATTTTATTACCGTTATTAAAAAATAATATATCTGTACTTAAACAAAAACAATAAATTGCTCAGAAAGATCTTGCCGTAGATGAGGACGGCCGCCTAACCTAATGTCGAAAAAAGACCGTGAATCTCAATATTATAAATCTTAGCGTATTTTCATTTCTAAGATTACAAGTGCCTTGAGTACGAAACATAAAATATTCACTTACTCATATTATTATTGACAGCAAAATATTTTTTCAAACATAAAAGGAAGTAATGTATAGCGAAATTTTTTCGCAATCACTTTAATATTTTTTTGTTGGCGACAGCCCTGTGATCTCCATTGTATGTAATTAATACGATCCGCCGGTTAACAAACCGAAGCTCTACTTTTACTTCCGAGCGATTATCTAAATTAAATCCTATGAAAACCCACCCTTTTGGGGCAGAGATCGAAACGATGACCTACGAAGCGATTTCCATCTAATCAAAAGTCACGCGGTCTGCGGATAGACAGAAATTCAGCCATTTACTTACTATTTTGAGTTAAAAAAAAATATTTTTTGTCTTGCAGCAGTTACTGCCCTTCAGTCATGCAACATACTCTTTATTTGATGGCTATACGAAAAGTCGTAGAACAGAGCTCCTAACCTTCTAAGCGTAGGAGGGGGCGAAAAACCTAAACGCACTTGAAACTTCGCTAATATCGAAATTACCATCAAACAATTCATCCTTGTGGTTTCATTAAAATCTCTTTAATCAATCAATCAGATTTCTACTCCATCGAAATAGAAATCCATTAAGAGCGGGTATAAAGACTCCGCAGATTGTCGATTTGATTTTCATAGTCGATTAATTGCTAATATTATTTTTTAATATGCATACTTATATCGTTATAATATTTAAACTGAACCTGGGCGACAGGATAAAATTGTGTGACAGGCTAATAATTTGCGACTTGCATAATAATAATACGGATGATGGATATGCAAACGATATTGGGCTGTTTAATGTTGCTTAAAATAAATAAAATATGCAATCGATGAATCTTCTTCAGGACATAAAAGTCGTGTTCGTTTGGTTTTTCAACTGCGCATGCGCGGCTTTTTGTGTGTCAGTGGGAGTGTCATATTCTAAAATACCTATCAATTTCTGTCAGATTATAGAAAATCTGACAGGTATTTTAGAACATGACAAGGTATTTTAGAATATGAAACTCTGAATACTGACACACAAAAAAGCCGCGCATGCGCAGTTGAAAAACCAAACGAACACGACTATAATTATGAGTGTAAAAAATAAAACACAATATTTTTTTCTTACGCATGTGGATCGAAAAAAGCATACATTTTTTTTCTAGCATCGTACGTCCTCTTAACGTGTGCAATCAAATTACTAACCCCGGAGCGCTCATGCGTTGGATCAAAAGATTTAATTCAGTTATATACATTTAATCAACTTGTATACTTTTATATTTTTTACTTTTGAGCAAAATTGTATTTATTTTGCTCTAATTTTTGAAACTTTTCATAACAAAAAGGGAATAAAAACCAACTATTTTATAAAGATTCATCTTCAACACCGAGTTTGTAAGTAGGATCATATAACCGAGTGCACAACAGGTCATAAGAAATATAACCTAGGTTTTTGGAAGTCGGTTAAAAATGTATTAAAATTCGACTCATCTCGCTGCGCCCTTCCTTGCACGTACCTTGTATTGCAGCTGGCTTATTCGTGCCGAATATTGCATCTTATATAATATATAAAAGAAAACCCCGATTCATAGTGACATTCATTATTTTGACCAAGACGGAGATTTCTTAAATTCATTTCATTCATCTTATTTATTCTTTGAATTAATGAATTGCTTTTTTTCAACAATGTAAATGAAATTTCCATTTGTATTCAATTTACTTTTGCCTTCACTTAATCTTGTTAATTTGATTATTTAAACGTTACCTTATTTAAGTTTTGGTTTAAAAAGTAATAGTAAAAATTTGCAAGTTTTTTTTAAAGTTCTGGAACTTACATTAGTTTAAAGTTTAAACATTGTAAAAATTTAAAATACAGGCTTATATAAAAAGTATATGATGTGATAGTTAACTAAGTATTACATATGTTCGAAATAAGTTATTTTGCTTTTGGCTATAAATGTTTAAAGTTAGGCATTTTGCCTGACACAGTTAGAGACTTATAGATATTATAAACATCATTACTATAAAATATGTGTAAGTGTGTCTGTCTGTCTATCTGCTTGTATGTCTGTCTGTTTGTCTGTTACATCTGCACGCGCAAATCACCAAACTAATTTTGATGAAATTTATAGTAGATACTTCGAGTGCCGGGTACTTTTTATCCCGGAAAAATGTACGGTTCCGATAAATGAATTCGGTGCAACAGAGTTGCGGATATCAACTTGTATGATATTATATTAAGACTAGATGACGTATGACGATGACTAGAGTATTTCCATACCTTTCAGCACAATCCGTTCAGCGCTTTACCATGAAGAGGTAACAGACAGAAAGACAGACAGATAGACATACAATACAACATACTTTCGCATTTATAATATTAGTATGGTTGGAAACCTATAATATAAAATAAGGTGTACAAACTAATAGTTTGAAAGTGAAGTAAACATCAACTGTTTGTGTCCTAAACCTTTAGAACAATCACAAATCGACCCAACGAACTTCGAGGATAATCTCAACTCTCAAGGATTAAAGTTTGAATTGTTAAATTCATTTCTTGTTTACCGACGAACTTGCGGGTTATTAGTTTTATTACACAACTATTAATTGTGCATACGAGCGACTTCACCAGCTGGATTATTAAGTACGGTCTTATAAAAAACGAGCTTTTGCCCGCGGCTTCGCTCGCGTTAAGAAGTATTTTATATACAAACTTTCATCCCCTATTTTAGCCCCTTGGGGTTGGAATTTATCAAAATCCTTTCTTAGCGGATGCCTACGTCATAACATCTACCTGCATTCCAAATTTCAGCCCGATCCGTCCAGTGGTTTGGGCTGTGCGTTGATAGATCAACATGTCAGTCAGTCACCTTTGAGTTTTATATTGTATAGATATAATGAATTGTGAAATTTAGTGGTCGGACGAAAATAAAAGTAAACGATGTTGACACCATAGATAAGGCTAGTTTTTATTATTCGTAGGCTGCGTAGACTCTGACCATTTATGAAGAAATTTTAAAACCGATCATACAGATCATATAATAGAAACTAAAATACATTTGTAATTAATAAAAAATGTATTTTTTCAGTCTCACTCTCAGGGCTTATATTAATTCGACGGGTGAAAGCGGAAGTGGCGTAACTTGAATTTTGGCCAAAATCGCTTTTTAATTGATTGTTGTATAAAAAAAAATTCTGCGTCGAATGGTCTATATCTCGTCTTTCTGCGATAAATTCTAGTAAAGATACGACCATGGATTTTTACCACCTTTTAGCACAGACCTTAAAAAAAATTGTCGTAACTAGACGAAAAACTACAATTTTTGGATAAAAGATAGATACGACAATGCGTGAGAAATTAGAAAAAGATACGACACAGGTTTTTTAACTCTCTAGTTTGATTTAAATAAGTTACGACATTTTTGTCGCTTAAAATACAACATTTACAAAGATATGACAATTTATTTCATGCTAATTTTATAGGTATGAGAAAGTTATTACATTTCAAACACATAATTTTATTCTTAAACCTATACTTACAACCAATGAATATACTTAAGTAATGAGTACAAAGATAAGTAACGCTATTTCATCTCCCTCCCGCCCCTGTATGATACCTTCGCCGGCGCACCATATACGCCGTTCTTAACGCCTTTAAGTAGATTGTTAGCGTCGATTTGAGAAAACGTGTTTGTGTGTATCAATGTACGTTTATTCTGAATGGAACTGAACACGTTTATTCTTAAATGAAGCTTAAAGACGTATAGTGAAATGTTGCATGTATGTGTCCACGTATATTTTTTTCCCCTGAGCATAGCTCAGGACATCTACACACTTATTCTTGTATACATATTTTGTTGATTTTACATGTTTGTAAAGATAAAAGCCCGTATATTTTCTGTTAACAATATCGACTCATTTTTTTATGTAAATTTGCTAATATTTTTTTGTTGATGGTTCAATAAAAATATTGTTGAGCTATAATTGTTGTTGTTAATAAATATTGAGCTCCTTCGGGTCTATGTGTGGACACACACATAATATAAAATGGAGTACAACCTTGCCTCTAGGGCCTTCAAGAGAGAGAGATGTCTCTGTCTGTGAGAGACTCGAGACTCTCTCCGGGAACCCGTACATGGTCTCTGGCCAAAGATATTGAAGGCAATTTCTGCAAGCTATCCCTACCATCCCTACAAGTAGAAAATGGATTACTAGCCCACTATGCAAAATACAAACCGATCTTCTGGGTAAGCTCTTTGCGTCAAGCTCGACCCTAGATGATGGGGGATAGAAAACGCCGACCATACCACGATGCACGAGCATCATGTCGGAGTTTCATCAGCGCTCAGTCCTGCGTTCCCTTGATATCCAAAAGTAGAGTTGGCCTGACGGAATCCCTCCTACTTATTGTGTTAAAAAAGTGTGCTCCAGAGTTGGCTCCGGTCTTAACGCGTCTTTTTCGGTTCACCTACTCTTCTGGCATTGTCCCGGCTTCTTGGAAGACAGCCTTGGTGTAAATAGGTGACCGCTCAAATTCTTCCAGCTACAGACCAATCGCTATAACCTCCATCTTCTCGAAGATTATGGAATCCATTATCAATACCCAGCTCTTTCGATACTTGGGCGGCAGGGATAAACAGTACGGGTTCCGTAAGAGTCGCTTGGCTGGTGATCTCTTGGCGTACCTAACTCGTCACTGGGGACTAAGGGAAAGGCACTGGCTGTTAGTTTGGACATTGCAAAAGCCTTTGATCGGGTTTGGCAAAAAGCGCTGCTATCAAAGCTTCCATCATATGGGCTCCCTGAAAATTTATGCAAATGGGTCACAAGTTTCTTAGCAGATCATGTTACAGACCAACGGCATTTATTGCTAAGCGGATTATAGTACAGGCGCTGCCCTATATACCGGCTCCACCGATATTTTTCTAGATATAGAGTCGAAACGAACTTGTGTCTAAATAGAGAATTCACAGGAGAAAGTCTCTGAATGGGGTAGACGTTACTTATTCAACCCCGCTAATATACAAGTCTGCGCGTTCACTACTAAAAAGTCACCAATGGTCATATTCGTTCATATTCACCTCGTTTTCAGGGCACCCCTTTAACATTCTCCTCCAACATTGAAATACTTGGCGTAAACATATCGAGCGAAGTCCAGTTCCGATGTCATCTAGAGGGTGAGGCCAAGTTAGCCTCGAAAAAGCTTGGCGTCCTTAACAGAGCAAGACAGTATTTCAGTCCGGACTAACGACTATAACTCTGCAAGGCGCAGGTTCAGCCTCATATGGAATACTCTTCTCATCTCTGGGCAGGGGCGCCAAATACCAACTACTCCCTTTGGATCGTATACAATGAAGGGCCGCTCGCATTGTTGACTGCCATAGTGTTTCAAACAGGCTGGACTCCTTGGAAATACGCCGAGATGTAGCTTCACTCTGCATCCTCTATCGGCTTCATGATGTATCACGGGGAATGCCCTGAGGAATTGTTCAGAATCACACCTCCTGCAACTTTTCGCCATCGTTCCACGCGAAAAATATACCATCCTCATCACCTCGATAAGTGGCAGTCTTCCACCATGCGTTTTTCACGTAACTTTCTGCCGCGCACTGTAAAATTGTGGAATGAACTGTCACCAGCAATATTTTCAGACCTATACGACCTGCAAACCTTTAAAAAGATAGCGTATTAGTACCGGGTAAGGCCGGCAACGCACCAGCAGCCCTTCTCATGTTGCTAGTGTCCATGGGCAACGGTAGTTACTTTCAATCAGGTGACCCTTGTGCTCGTTTGCCCCCATATCTTATAAAATAAAAAGAATAACTTTAAATTCATGAATTTAATTTTATTCATGCTCATGAGTATGAATAAAATATTAGGGCTTAAACCTTTATGAAGTAGAAAAAAACAAAAGAAAAAAATGTTTTATTACATTAATTTTCATTTTATTACAATAATTTCATATTTCAATGTTGATTAATGATTAATAAAACAAATTTCCATGCCTTTATTTTCTTATATTATAAAAAAATAATAGTAAATAGTCATATTATTTCTTTTAATTTCTTATAATGACATTTTTTAAAAACAAACAATTCATTTAGTTTAAGATACAGCATTTCATTTTCACAACGTCTGTCGCCGATTTTGCAGTTGAACCAAAAGTTGTAAGGCAATTTAATTAAGAAAACAAGATACGGCGAAATGAAATGTGTAGGGGCGTGTTATATTTGAGATACGACAGATCCGTCGCTCAAAAAATTATGCTTTTTTAAGTTGTCTATACATTTCCTCTCAAAGATACAACATTTCTGCTGCGTAAAATAAAAATATTTTTTGTCGTAACTTGTTAAAAATCAATGAAATATCAACTTTAGAAAAAATTTAACGAACTCATCGTATGGATCTGAGATTAATTTAAATAGGTTCCAATTTTTAAGTTTCTACCTTAATAAATATAGAAGTTATGAATTTTTTAAAAAGTATTTTGGCTCTCCTGTAAAGTTGGGTTTTTCAAGTTACGCCACTTCCGCTTTCACCCGTCGTTATGTAAATAATGATTCCTATATGTAACAAATTGTTAATTTGGTTCTAAACTATTATGAAAACACTTCTAAACGAAAACGTAACTTTTCTTCTAGGTCAGTCGGAATAATAGTAAAGTTGAACACCTAATTGGTGGTATTGGACTTCTACGGGCCTTCTAATGAATCAATCAATGCAACAGTAGCCACCAGTAGAAATGCGAAAGTATAGACAAACTGCGGAGATAAACTTAAGGTGCGGTTCCGATCTTTTTTCGTTCCGAAAAATTCAATTAAAATGCCACTTTCTGACATACTATTGTATATGTCATAAAGTAGGTTATTATTTATATTTTTAGAACTATGGTCTGTCATAAAGTGGCATTTTAATTGAATTTTTCAGAACGAAAAAAGATCTGAACGGCACCTTAAGTTTATCTCCGCAGTTTGTCTATACTTTCGCATTTCCACTGGTCGCCGTGCTACGGCTACTGCACGACATATTTTGATCAGCATCGCATCATTGACCAAGTCAAATAATAACACATCAATAAAGTCCCAACATTTGTTACATCAGCTTTCACGACGACTGCAATTTGAAGAATGGCACTACTGCAATTATTAATTACTAGATGACACCCGCAACGTTGCGCCAAAAGTCTTTTATTATGCGGGAACCGTACATTTTGGAAACTTGAAAGTACCCTATGTCCTTTACCGGGACTCAAAGTATCGCTATACCAAATTTTATTAAAAGCGGTTCAGCGGATTAAGGGCGTTCCGTCCGGAGATTCCGTAATTGACCGTATTTAAAACCTTATAAACTCATAATCTGAAAGCTACAAAGTTATAATAAAAATACAGCAATAATCTTCAGCACATCAACATTCCTTTCCCCGTTTTAAATTTTCTATTTTTGTTTATTATACTCATGATATCAGCTTCCAAAGTAATACTAATTTATTAAAAATCAAGCATACATTCAGCATCTCCTCAGCATTTACAAATTACTTTTATTTGATACTCACGCCAATAGATCGACAATATCATAAACTACATATTCGCCGTTTTAAATTTTTTTAGGACAATTTTGAACTAAGATAAGTAAAAATAATAGGGTTTTTGGCGCGATCTCGGCAACGCGGCAAATGTATGGCCAAGGTCGTTTGCTCGGGGGACGGCCTTAAGCGTGAAGAGCTAATAGACAGACACATTTTCGCATTTATAATAATATTAGTATGGATAATTATTAGTGGTCGCTTGCTACAGTGGCCATGTAGCTCGTATGCACGTGCCCTTACGTATTGAGAACAAATTGTGTATGAAACATTCTGATACGTTACATAACAATAATTAATATTATATTAGTTTGTTCCCATGTTGGCTTCAGGGCTTTGATCTAAAACGTGCTAAGGAAGAGATTAGTTATTTCGCGTTAAATTTAACGGTTGTACCAGTGCAAATATCTAAATTGACCGAAAACGATGGTAACTGCCTTAACCGTAGTAATTCAAATATGAAGATTTCGGCATAAATAAATATTAGGTATCTGTCAAACTCTTCATTAAATAGAAGTTTGGTCATCATTAAAATATGTCTCGGAGCGAGGCCGTAAGTCCTGAAGGGGTCTCTCTACCTGAGAATAGACAAAGCGATAGATAAACTAAGGAAAAATGTCAGTTTATTCCTAAGATATTATGTCAATGTTTATATTCTTTCGTATTTCTGTTGTGGCCATGTCAAGGCTGCAGAGGAGCTACATAATATTATCTAACTTCATTGGTGTTGCACGAGTGGTGAGCCACGGTGGCGGCTTACCATCAGCTGATAAGTCTGCTCGCTTCCTAGGTGATGTCTTCACAGAAACTTTGCAAATTAGTATTAACTTAAGGCTGCTCTTTCGAAAAAAGCGTGCAGATGAAACAACATTTCATCGGCATTAACAGAGAAATTATATCTGAAAAAAATAATTAGTAATCTACATGATATGATGCGTAATTTGGTTTTGCCATATTTTTTCTATCGATATCACATAATAAGGAAATAAAAAACCAAATCACCTCCGAATCGTTGAATGAAACCACTTTACTCCTTCATTATTTATCAAAAGAATATATAAAAAACCGGCCAAGTGCGAGTCGGACTCGCGCACCGAGGGTTCCGTACAAACCTGCAAGGTTTACAAAGTTCGTTTGATATGAATTTCAACTTGATAGCTCTACGCGTTCATGAGGAAAAAAGTAATAAGTTTATATTTATTAAAAAATATATATTTTGTAATTAAACTAAAAATTTAAGGTTTTCGGAATTTTTCCTTTATGTGTGCTATAAAACGTTGCTTCATGCCAAATTTCAAGATTCTAGGTCGACTGGAAGTACCCTTTAGGTTTTGATTCCCTTGCGAGTACTTGCGAGTTTCAAAATATGCAGCTTAAATTGCTGTTTCTTTTGATTGCGTTGACATAGAAGTTTTATTTTGTTACAGCTTAAAGGTATTGTAGACTTGAGTATTTGTTATGAATTTCAATTTAATACCTCTACGCGTTTATGAGGAAATGGGTAGTAAGTTTAAAATTATAAAAAAAATATATATTATGTGATGTAACTAAAAATTTATGGTTTTCGTAATTTTTCCTTTATCTATGCTATAAGACGTTGCTTCGTACCAAATTTCAAGATTCTGAGTTCACGGGAAGCACCCTGTAGGTTTTGATTCCCTTGCAAGTGTCGAAAATTTGCGGCATAAACGGCTGTATCTTTTGATTGCGTTGGCTTAGAAGTTTGATTTTTTCACAGCTTCAAGGGACAGTAAACCTGAGTAATTGATATAAATTTCAGCTTGCGCGTGGAGGTATCCACGCGTTCCTGAGAAAAAGGGTCTTGACAGACGGACGGACAGACGGACAACAAAGTGATCCTATAAGGGTTCCGTTTTTTCCATTTGAGGTACGGAACCCTAAAAATATCTACTGTTTTGCAATACTTAAGTTAATAATTTTTTTTTTACTTTTTTGGAATATGTAAAGCCTTAAAAAGGTTTTTTCTCCTATTTCGCCCTATCATGGACGCGGCGAGCGTCGTAACCGCCACCGTATAAGGCGCGCTGTTATGATTGTTATTTTAATGTCATTTACGTCGATATTCGCACTGACAGACAATCGACCTGCTAATTTAGGGAGAGAGGGCCCTTAATGTAAGGGGTTAAATTATTTTCAAGATAAAATAAAGTGCCATACTCACTTGGTGCAATGTCGCATGCCGGTTGCATTAGCGTCTATTTCTGTTCATCTGTCAATCAGTTACGTCCCCAGTCATTCCCCCGTCAGTCCCCTGCCTGTCCCCTGTATCACTGAGCGTCTTAGCATCAGGAAACAAATTAAGTACTTTAATACATTGGGCGTGACTAAAAAAGACACGGGGGGACTGAAAAACTGAGAATGATAATACGATTTTTGTTGATGTAGATGGTGACTAGAAGAGACATCAGTCAATTCATTAAATAGGTACTAAAGTTCAATTAACGGCGAATCGAGGCGCGAAATGTCAAAAATTGCATGCTGGCCCTAGTTACATAATAATATTATTATTTGGTTAATATGAATATTCTGAATCGTTTGAAGTAATTACGTTTAAAAATTAAAATCAATCTGCGATGATGCGAATTTTTTTTAAGTACTGATAAAACAAATTAAAAATACTTTACGTTGTATGCATAGTTTAAGAACGTGGTACTGTAGTTAGCTGGTCCACAACATAATATTTACCGCACCTTTAAATAAATAAATTAATATTTTCATCATATCTCATTTGCCTCTTTCAATTCTCTTGATTCTTCCAGTCACACCGCATCTATGTAATGTTAGGCGTCAGTCGAGTCACGAGTCGTGACGGCGCGTGTAAAAAATGTCACTCCCTCACTCCCTGGCTATATCCGGGCTCTAAATCCGTCCAGCTCCTCGACTATAACGTATCGTTATCTTTATATCGTTTACGCTTTTTAGTCAATTAGAACCGATTTAAGCTGAGTTAGTGGTGCTGGAGTAAATTCTTCAGCCTTAACCAACAAAACATCGAGAGTGTTAAAATTTTATTGCAGCATTAGGCAATTGAGGTGATTTTATCGAGTCTTAGAATGTTTTGGTGATTTAATATAATTAGAGGATGTCTTTTTAGTAAATTAGACTATCGCTTGTTGCTTTTTAAGGTGGATTCTTAAGTAAGACTGGAAGAAAGTAAACGTCTTAAAATTTTATTGTGGCTTAAATGCAAAAACAAAATACTTTTATAGATTTTAATAATTAGTCTACCTTACTTTTTCAAAATTTAAATGATTTCACTATTAGGTAAACTACGCACTACGCAGTTCTGGCAGTCATCTTATATTAATTTAATAATATCTATGGACGCTTCACATCACGTCAGTCTGGCCTCTGCTAAGTACCTAAAGGACTTGTGTTACAGTCCTATATTAATTGATACCTTAAACTTGTTTTTTGTTTTAAAGTACTAACTAGGAATGCGAAAAATAATAGAATTTTCTGTTATATGAATTCTTAAAGTGCCAGTTGTTTTATATTAATATTTTCTTATTTATAACATACATTTTATTCAGCTACGAATATTCCTAACCTAACATTTGACATAGCAGAATGTCGGCCATTTTGTGACGTAGCAAGATGGCGGCGTGAATCACTGTCTGCGCGCGGGAGATTGTCGCATCAATCCCGCCAGATACAGTCTAGACCGAATTAACTCGGACAATCTGATCGGACTTAGAACGTTTAGGACATAACTTTAAGTCCTGCCCCCCGATTCACGATCGTCGGAAAGATCTCACGTGAAAACTTCTCATTATTCTGTCAGTATTGAAGCGATTCACTAACTTTCCGTCGTGAGAATGAATCCGAAACCAAAGAGAACAATTTTTTTTTTGGTAATAAGTGCTACGGCTTAATACATAATATTATAATAGCCTTGGTTAATGGTTAGTCATAAGTGATGACAATCGGCTATCGCTGTCCGTATCAAGATAAAAGACGGGAAAATATTAATTGTCTCCAAATTTCTGCACCTCATTATTTAATGAACAAAATTTTTGAGACTAAGATTAGTCTTACCTTATCTTACAAAAAATGTATATTTCAGCTGCGTTTTAATCAACGAATGATTTTGAGCACTTATTTCGTTGAATTTTAAAAAATTGCTACTCATTAAAAAAATACAAAACACTTCGAAAAACTTCGAAAAAAGTACAAGTTATAGCAACACACACTAAATAACGCACAATAATGAATAAAGTAGCCGAAAAGATACTAACCCGTCAACGGTCAAGCCCCAGACACCTATAATAGCTGCATTTCCAAGAATCCCCGATCGAAGGATTATACAAAAGTAGTCTGTAAGTCAGCGAAATACGTTACTTATTTGAATAAAAGAGCGCGGTAACCGGCTGCCGCTTGGGGCTTGAGTGCGTGGCGACTGGCGCACGGCGCACCGCGCAGTACAAAGTAGGTACATACATAAAGCAAAAATAGCGCGGCTGCCGTTTGGGAGTTGAGTGGAATTAAAACAAAAAATATTGTCTATGTGCCGACTGCTGAGTGAGTAGTGACAGTGACAATTATTATCTGTCAAATCTGTAAGTTGTGTGTTTTGACATGTGCTCCGGTAAATCCATGGTAAATCACAGCCAAATCACAGCTATTTATAGTATCGTACCTACTATATTATTATTTATTATAATATCGGTAAATCTTGTTGTGTGAGAAAACCTTTTATTTATGTGTAAAACAAACTTATTACATAGGGACCGTGCAGAGCGATGACACTGCCGTCTGCCACAGCCCACAGGCCACTAGTGACGAATTACGAATAGCCGAAAATTTAAGTATTTTCAAGAATTGAAATGCATTGTTGTATTCCCGGATGTTCTAATACATACAAGAAAAATAAAGGCAAATCAAATGATTATCTCGATATTGAACTTGAACTATCTTGATTCTTGACAAAGTGTTGGTTCTCAAAATGATGATTCTTCAAGTAGGAAAAAGATTAAAGTGCAGTCTTGTGTGTTATTTAAAGAATACATAAATGGTGTTTGCACTAATGAGGTCCAGACTAAAATTAGTTAAAAACAGTGACAGACAAAAGTTGTGAAGATGGTATTGATCGAATCGCAGAAGGTTGATGAAATAAAAGCATTTATTTTAGTGAACTTGTTTTATTTTATTGATCCACAAGCGTTTTCAGTATAAATTATAAGTATTTTTGCATCTTCATTATTTTATTGCAATATTTATCAAGTTTTTACTTTCTATGCTGAAGAATGGCACTAATTACTTGTTTAGATATTTTCTTAGTTAACTAGATAAGCTTCATACATTTTTATTCACGCTTTCGATGTATGTTTACGGGTGGAAACCTATCTTTAATATTTGAAATCATTTTATAGTCTAAAACATGAAAAATCACTTATATAAACTAGCCGGGGTCAAAGAGATTAGAGAATGCGAAGCCAAAGTAACTTACAAGTCACATCTTTTACTTGCACCATGTCGCTGCTGTCGAATTACAACGCCCTAATAATAATAATTTAGACGACCTCTGTGGCTCAGTGGTGAGCGCGTTGGTAGCTCAAGCCGGGGGTCGCGGGTTCGAATCCCGCCGATGGAACAAAAAGTTTTCAATGTTCCCGGGTCTGGATGTGTATTAAATATGTGTATGATATAATAAAAATCTTAAATATATGTATAGTATATAAAAGCATTAAATATATTTCCGTTGTCTGGTACCTGTAAAACAAGTCCTTCGGGTATTAAGCACAGGGCCAGACTGATATGGTGTGAAGCGTCCATAGATATTATTATTATTATAGTTTCTGCACGGTCCCTATAATTTAAATTTCACTTAGATTTTTTTTGTTTTAGATTTGTTTTTCATTTAATATTAGTTTTTATTAGATACTATGAAAGTTCCGGGTGGTGAGCTGTGAGTATGACCTTGGAATTATTTAAATGATATTTATATTTAAAATTATTGTAAAAGCACAATAATGTTTTAACATAATACATAAATATTAGGTAATACAAAATTTAAAAAATATTATAAGTACTTATTTCTAAATCTTTGAGTAAGTACCAAATATTAATACAAGTTTTTGACTGCATTTATAAATAAAAAATATTTTTTGTTCAATGGACACTTCCTAAAGATTTAACACATTCATTATACAGTACGACATTTATTTCATTTTAAACAAGACATGACCAACTAAATCTTAATCTTATTGCTTTGTTTTATTCTTATTATTTGATAATTTCATCTAAAAATATCCGCCATGACACGGTTCTCGAAGTGAAAAGATTTCACGAGCCTCGGAGGTGGCGAGAAGATTCCGCAAAATCGACTCTAATCCTCGGATAATTTCCCGCCGACGAATGTCAAACTCCCATCCGCGGTGAGATGTTCTCGAATCCGTGGCGGAAACTTTTTCACTCATACAAAAGAAATGTCACTACTGTCAAAATGACAGCAAAATCGAAAAGTTTTCACTTGTCATTTGCTTGAAAGTGAAATAGTTTCCGCAAATGGGAAGATTCCGCGCGGAATCGCTTAGTGCATCACCCCGCAGGTGTTAAGTATATAAAAAAGTTGGTAAATGTAGAATTGCCTGAACTATGAAAAGAAAAAAAAGGAAGTTAATAGATGTCTTTGCTAAGCTAAGTTGTGTGAAGGAAGAATTTCACATTATATTTGACTCACGACACCTCTGTGGCTCAGTGGTGAGCACGTCGGTAGCTCAAGCCGGGGGTCGCGGGTTCGAATCCCGCCGACGGAACAAAAAGTTTTCAAAGTTCCTGGGACATGGATGTGTATTAAATATGTGTATCATATAATAAAAATCTTAAATATATGTATAGAATAAAAGTATTAAATATATTTCCGTTGTCTGGTACCCGTAACACAAGTCCTTCAGGTACTTACCACGGGGCCAGACTGACGTGGTGTGAAGCGTATATAGATATTATTACTCTAGGAAAGAGTTACCGTCTTAGGTTTAAGGTTAGTAATAGCACCGAATACATATTAGTTTAACAAGTAATAGGCAGACGATTTAATAAGAAAGAGCAAAGGTACAAATTAATTTTATTATTTTTATCAAACGTAGCTATTTTAATATTTCAATCAAGGCGTAGATTTATTCGTTTGTATTTAAGGCTTAATTTAGTTAAAAATTTACTTATTTAAATTTCTATTTATCACTGACTTTTACATCATTCATTCATTCACATGTGAAGCTTTAAAAATTGCTGCATGTTACAAATGAACTGTCTTTTTAAAATATGTGAATCATCACATTAATAAAGTCTCCCGAGTTCCGGATATGAAACACGGGGACGTTGAAACTCGTGACTACGTGTGCAATTACACACAGGGGACTGTTTCATAATGTTTCATAAACTTGGTCTTTATCGTGTAAAATATTACGGCGAAATCATAAAATTGGTAAGAGAGACTGCTAAAAATGATTCAGCCATGGCGTAATTTTTACTTAACATCGTTATGATGATGGCAAAGTTTAATATATTATGCAAGATTGTTTCCTTTATAATAACGAATTAAAGAGGGAATATTCGTTTGTTACCATCGAATAGGCTCCAAAACTACCGGGTCAATTTTGTAAAAATTGGTACAAAGGATTAAATGTTAATAGCGGAAAAATGTATGATTATCGCGGTATACTGTTTTAACGTGAGTCGCGAGTTACTTCTAGTTAGTATAACATTATAGCAGTATTAATAGCAATATAAACAATTTCAACCACTTAGCACCAGGTATAATATCTAGATGCGTCTTTAATTCACCACAGATTGCGACGAGCAGATGCGTCGCAATACTTTAATTAACCATCGATCGAAATCTTAAAAGAAATCATTTGTTTCCGAAAAACATCAACAGTTAATGACAGTCGGATCTCGTGCCGGACGTTTATAAATAGACAGTTTAGGGACAGAGATAGTTAATGTACAGATGTGCTTCTTGTACACGGTTTCGATTTAAATTTTTTGGTTAAATGTGGTTTAATTGTGTAAAAATAATAATCAATTATTTTTTAAACATAGGAATTTCGAATTTTCTGAATTTTAGTCAATGAAAATCTTATTGAAAAAATGGGACTTTTTTATTGTAGGTGATCAGTTTTAGTACCTTCCACCAACCTTCCAACTGAACTGATGAAACAAACAAAATAGATGAATTTTGAAAACGCCATAAAACTGCCTAATCTAATAACATTTTACATATTTTAATCCTTCGATTGTGGATTCTTGGAAATCTATTGTTATTCTATTGTAATTGTCGCGATCACCGGTGATCTTATGGGGCTTGATAGGTTAATTCAATTTTATCCCGAATATCCTGAATACTGATTTTTACGTTTAAATTTTTTTGTAGTACTTTTAACTCTGAACGTGTAATATAAAATAAGTTGAATACTGATACTATACGTTTTGAGTCGTTTAGTAGTACTTAATTAACTCCAAACGAACAATATAAAATAAATAATAAAAAAACGGCAAATCAATCCAACCAACCAAGTCACTTCAAAGAATTTCAAGTCACATCCATCACAACACAGATCTTTGTGTAACACATTTTTCAGTGCGCTCGCGCCGTCTATTTCAGTTCGTAGGGCGGGTTTTTGTTCCTTTTAGTTTTGCGGCGTGAGTCAGTGCCGGCGCGCCGACGCGGGCGCACGTGTGTTGTGTAGTGTACAGTGTATGGACCACGGATACTTGCATAAGGTTAGTTTTTGGTTTTACAAGTTATAATTAGTGGTTGTAGAAGTAATTCTAATGGTTGTAGAAGTAATTTTAGTGGTTTTACAAGTAATGTTAGTGGTTGATTTTCCAACGGATTGAGGGTTAAGTTCTAATTTTTGTGATCTTTTTAGCTGATGGTATTTTTATTATTTAGGTTAGGTTTTAATTATGTATTTTTATTGAAAAGTAAATTTTATGTTCTCTGATCTAGTTTTGTAGAATGTCAGTAAGTAACTTATTATCACTGATCATAATGGAGTTTAAAAGTAATATTTTAAATTCAAATACTGAGAGTAATTATCTATGTATTATTGTACTACTTATAATGATAATATACAAATAGGTTAAGCCTAATTTACAGTAGTAAACCAAATAGCCTAGTTCACCAAAATTATTTTAACATACAGTAATGTAATTACCTACACCTAGCCAGATCACGTCGCATCACGCGTTAATTCATTTTTCATGCGTTAATTCTATGCTTATGTCGAGAGAAATGTAGTGGCAGTTTAATATTATGTATGTCTAAAGCAGCTATAGGTACCCAACCTGCGGCCCACCGAGGTCCGAGACTTTACCTGTCAGTGGCCCGCGTGAAGTTAAACCATTTGGAATTTCATCCAAATTTTAACTCAAAAATAATTGGTTACGGCCCGCGAAGTCAATATTTGATAGTAACCAAGAAAAAAGTGCAGCAGTACTAACTTAAGGCCAGCCTGATTCAGCGCATGTTTATACAATCGTCTCTTCATTTATAATAATTTGTGACCAAACCTAACATGTATTCTGTGACCAAACTGTGTAGTTACATCGTTGTATTTGTAGGTGCTACGGCGTAGTATTATAGTTTTAGTGCAAACATAGCTGGTATTCTGAACACAAGCCTCAGCTTACTCCAGCTTTGCCGTGGAAGAGCTGTATACTGTAGCCATACTGTAATATACCGTAGTTTTACTATGCTAAGCGAAGTCAGGCAGAAGCAATTCTATTGGTTCTCAAAAACTAAATCTTACGGATACACGGTCAGTCTGATGCTGGCATAAGTTCAGACAGATGGACTGAACTTATGCCAGCATCAGACTGACTTTTAGCTCTTAGGCGGCCCCTAGATGATCAATTTTATTGCCAAATATACATTAATATAATATTAATGACCCTTTAGGGTTAATATTGAACAGTTTGAGCTAGTTTAATTTTCATGGGGGGTATGGGGGGCACAGTCCCTCCAAGTATGGGCCGGGGCGAAGCTCCACGTATATTGATCAATTAATAGCACTCGAAAACTGTATGTTTAGTTTAGGTTAAAATAATTTCGTTTGAATGATATTCACTTTTCATTAATAACTTAGTATAGTACCTACTGATGTTGATGATGATGACGATGATGATGATGATGAATGTAATTTGCATTGTAGCATAATATGCTTCCCGTTTTTTAAACAACGCCGAAACCCCCAAAATTGTATCTATAAGGAGTCAGGAGTTCTCTCATCACCTTCTGAACCATGGTATAACTTGGTGCATGATCTTATTTTTGGTAGCATAATAATATGTTTAGAATACTTTTCATGAAAAAGCTGTACTTTCAGGATTTCAAAGAACACTTTCGCAGAATACTAATTGTTTACCTACTTCACCGAAAAGCGAAAACGTTTTCGACTAAAACATAGTGTCGAAAGTTTGCCCGAAATTAATATTGACCTCGTTTCGACCGCGGGGGCGAGCTGGGTAAACGGTTTAAACTATGGACGATTTGCTCAGATGTTGTTATCGGTTAAATTTTTACCCGACTATCCATATTCTAATGTTGTAAATGGGAAAGTATCTATCTGTCTATCTGATACCTTTACATCAGGGCTTCCCAAACTTATTTTGTACATTGCCCACTTTGAGAAAAAAATATGTTTTAGCAAGTAATTTCAGAAACACTTCATTTAATTTTAAAATGTGTAACACTGACTGAGTGTGTTATGTACACATTATAAATATAATTATTATTAATCACGGTTTTTCTTTAACCCTAAAACCGTACCCATCTTAAACTTTATCTAACGGTACCCTGGGGTACTAGCGCACCCCAACAATAATAACACATTTTTAAAAAGATATTAAAGTTTTTATTATTAAATCAACTTACATAGACTTTTTAACAATAATCTCAGTCTTTCTGAACATAATTAAATCGCATTAATTAGGTACTATAAAACAATTTTGGCATATTTTGCTCTGGTAAACAGTACAAATGAAAGTTTTGCACGTCTCACATTGCGTACGTGATTTGCGGTCTTTGGACCTCGGGAAGACAAAACACCTTCCAGATTTGAAATTAGGAGAAGCTATAGAAGGCGTTGGGCGTTTTTTTCCAGTATATCACCAATACTTATTTGTAGATGCGTTGGCAAAGTTCGGTATTGAAATCTGTCTTCTAGGTGCGGTTTTATGTGATCAAAAGCGAGAGTCTTCAGGTAAGTGCGCCTATTCTTAAAAAAATGCTTATTAGTAGCATATGAAGAATGTAACAGTATCATAGAATTGATCCCCACAATATTTAGTATTCCATAGAGCATACAGAGGCTCCAGCGGCGAGTTTTGCGCGACACACTGTAGGTATGACTGCTTTTCTGTTTTTTTTCTGCCTCTACCACGTAAAATATATGGAACGCTGAGGACAGTGACTGGTTACGCATTAGAACAGAACTGCAAAGATACTTCTTCTATTTCTTCGTCTGAATCAGGAGGTGACTCTACTTCTAAAATCTTGGGTAACATCATCCAGCTCTTTATCAGATGCCTCACCTAAAAACACATCTTCACCTTTTACTTCTTCTTCCGATTCCAGAAGAATATTCTCTAAATAGTTAATTTACACTCAAATTACGTCTAGACGCTATCTGAAAAAAAGAAAATAAGTTAGGAGTTCGTAAACAATCCTATAATGCCATCAAAAATAAATAAACCCACAGTATAAAAACTGCTTGATGATCTCGATAAATTTTATGTCGGTTTCTGCAAATTCATGCCCACAAATAACCAAAAAAACAACAAAACGATGAAAATGTTCAAACAATAATACTTACGTTTAAAGTACCCTGGGGTACCGCAGTACCCCACAAGCAATGTACCGCTTCCACTTGCAAGTAGGACCGTTGCCCGACTGAGGTTTCAGCGCGTCACCCCACCCCACGTAAATACACGAACGCGCGAAACAAACCGTCTAACAGTAAAAAAAGTATGATGAAATTTTTGTTTATTTTTTCATTTGTACCCCAGGTACGGTTCTAGGGTTAACGTAATTTCAATAATAGTAAAAAAGTAAATGCCGACTAGTCGGCGCTTTTTGCCGACTATTCGCCGACTAGTCGCCGACTACAAAAGTGGCCGGATAGTCGGCTTTACCGACTAGTCGGCGACTAGTCGGCACATCTCTAAATTGCATACGAGTTATATATCGAATGGTATACAAATATTAAGAAATTTAATTGAAAAAAAATCGACTTGATTATCCATCTTTGAAGGCGTATAACAAAAAAAAATACAAATGCTATCGAGCTGAAATTTTGAGAACGCTTATTTTTTACCGTGATTTCTTTATTTTATTAACAAAATTCGCTAATCTTTGACCTTGTCATCATCCCTATTATTGTGAAAATCTATTGTGTCTGCGGTACCCACGATGGAGCTGGTGCTACGTATCTACGCGAGTATGTGCATCTATATTGACGACCTCTGTGGCTCAGTGGGTAGGCTGTTGGCAGCTCAAGCCGGGGGTCGCGGGTTCGAATCCCGCCGACGGAACAAAAAGTTGTCAATGTTCCCGGGTCTGGATGTGTATTAAATATGTGTATGATATAATAAAAATCTTAAATATATGTATATTATAAAAGTATTAAATATATTTCCGTTGTCTGGTACCTGTAACACCAGTCCTTCGGGCACTTAGCACGGGGCCAGACTGACGTGGTGTGAAGCGTCTATAGATATTATGATTATTATTACCTCAAGATTTATTTAAGCTTTCAATAACATCTTATAGTGTGAATATGTGGTTATAAGAACGTTAGAAATATTTACCAAAAATGTCGCCGGAATTCGCGACAGTCGCCTGTCGCTAGCTAACAATAGGTTTAGTTGTCGCGTCATCGCTCTGGCGTGTCCTGTCGTGTGAAGGCACCCTAAAATAGACTATTCGAGTTCAGTAGCGTCTACATTTAGTAAAATTATATGCAGTCCGTTCAGAGTTTATTTTCTGTCAGAATCTTAATGCCAACGATATAAGGGCTTTTGTTAATAACTGTAGAAAATTATTAGAAAATTATAGGTAATTTCATCTGAACGATCATTTTAGCTCGTAAATTAGGAAACAGGATTTTGATGTTTTTAAAGCATATTTTTCACTATCCGGTACATTTTGTACCAAATGAATACTAACAATATTTATTATTTGTACTTCTATGGGTGACACATCTTAAATATTTTATTATTTTATAACAAACGCGTAGCTTATTTCATCCTAGACGACGCCCGCAACAACGCGCGGCGCAACGACGCCAGAGACCAGATATTTTCCTTGGTCTATGGTTACGCCAAAATTATTAAAATTCGCTTATCGCGCGGGAAACTTTTTTACATTTTTCCGTGATAAAAATTATCCTATATCCTTTCCCGGGACTCAAAGTATCTCCAGACCAAATTTCAGCAAAATTGGTTCCTCAGTTTAAGCGTGAAGAGGTAACAGACAAACACAGTTTCAAATTTAAAATATTAGCATCCAGGATTCTTAAATACATATCAAACTTGAACATTATGAACGTATTGAAATGAAAATCTGTTCACACATGATCGCTCGATATATGATAGGAACTGAAATATAGACCCCAAAGTACTGAAGTAATGTGCCGAACGGAAAATCTTCGGTGGGAACCAGTGAACTGGTACATGTGAAACATGGAAATTATTTATAATGTTCGAACGACGTGGTACGCGCATATTATGAACGCAGCGGAGCGGGCCGCGTTTTTCGTATATTTTCTAATGACTAAGGGTCTACACAGACTGACCGCATTACAACTGCAATACAACCGCAAATTGCAGTTCAAGTGCAGTTTGAGTGCAGCACTGCAAACCAAACAGTACACACGACTGCACGCCGACTGCAACTAAACTGCAATCCGACTGCGCGTTTGGTTTGCAGTTCTATTGCAGTCGTGTCAACTGCATTCAAACTGCACTTGAACTGCAATTTGTGGTTGGATTGCAGTTGAAATGCAGTCCGTCTGTGTAGACCCTATGTGAGTAGGTCATAAGAACGAAAAAATATCGATCTGTCACCTCTTTACGCCTAAACGACTAAAATGATTTAGACGAAATTTGGTATGGGAGAAACGAAATATGACGTTGCAGAAAAACGTAGGTACTTAGGCTAAACTAATTTTGACGCAACGGAGTTGCGGGCGTCATCTAATCCATACTATTATTATAAATGCGAAAGTGTATCTGTCTGTCTGCTACCTCTTCACGCCCAAGTCCCAAACCACTGAATCGAATTTGCTGAAATTTGGTATGGAGATTGAATCCAAGGAAAGGACATAGGATACTTTTCATTCCGGAAAATGTACGATTCTACGCAATCAACTAAGTAATTTAATTGCAACATAATAACAAGTCAGAATTTCAAGGGTTACTTTTAACCACTTTTTAGTTAAAATTGTTAAGGGTACAGATTAAACGTTATGTAAATCACAAAAAGTAAGTTATTATGACCCCCGTCAGTGTTTTGTGTAGTTTAACGATGTTAGTTCTCCCGAGGCCAGAGTTATGCATCACTTCGAGCTATTTTCGTTCTGAATACATTAGTTAAATTAAACCGTTGGTTTTCGCTTTTGACTTGACGATTTTAACTTTCGTGTAAAGATTGTTTGTGGTACTAACTTAATGTTACTTTGTGCCCGACTACAGCATGGCATTGTTAAATTTGTTAGTATAGTAATGTATCTTCGGAGTTATTGATTGTTTATGTAGAATTCAAATTTTTTGTATAGTTTCAAAATTGTATTATAATATGTTTAAATGCCCTACAGCCTGCTGATTTGCAATATAAATATGGTAAATATGTGTCCCTTGTAATCTCTAATATAAATGATATCATATTTTGTTAGTTATTCAATGATTTGTTCTTGTTTGTAAAAACAGAAAAGTGGCTTAATCGAGCACAATACTATAATATAACTAGCTATAACTTCTGTATATTATACACAACATAGATCTTTAAAATTACTAGGTGTACAATATTATGTAACATTATACTGTTTACATAAATAGAGATTTAAAAACAAAATATCCTATAATCTTATTAAACATTAAAGAAAGTAACAAGACACTGAAGTAAATAATTTCCCTAAATAATAAGGAGAGGTCCTGATATATCGCTCCCGGAGGAGTTTTAAATCCTGTCAAGAGGACCATCGAGAACGACGCCATTTTTTATAAACACAAACAAAATTACACAATATTTCATTTTAGTTAACTTATAATTTTCATCGGTCTTGCCCATAAAAATTGGGAAACCTATTTACAAAATAGTATTATTTAGAGCTATTTCTTATGAAAAGGACTTTGGGACAGAAATAAACTCTGTAGTTGTTTCGGTCTGCCTGTGCATCACAGTCCTTATACGGATACGAGCTTTTGCCCGCGGCTTCGCTCGCGTTATATACAAACTTTCATTCCCTATTTTAACCCCTTGGGGTTGGAATTTATTAAAATCCTTTCATAGCGGATGCCTACGTCATAACATTTACCTGCATGCCAAATTTCAACCCGATCCGTCCAGTGGTTTAGGCAGTGCGTTGATAGATCACCATGTCAGTCGACTCCTTTAAGTTTTATATTAAACTATTAGTAAAATGTTTATTAAAATATGTACTGTAAGTAATTGTTTTAAAGTAATCTCATTATTAGCTCAAACCACAAGTCCAGTCAAAACTTAACTTATACCTAAAGGTAGCCATTTCAACGTCAGAACGCTATTAATTTGATAGTCACCTCAGTCCCAAACCCCAATACTGTACAGTTACTGTGGTGATGATTCCACACTCCACAATCATTTCAATCTTGACTCCATATTCCCTAACGGCAGTTGCTCTTAGAACCATAGACACAAGCTATGGATAGACATAAATAATTCAATATTATAAAGACATACGGAGCTGTAACGTGGACACTCACCGTGGGACTAGTTCACATTTTTTTTTATATTTTAATACTCGTAGACCGTACCAAACTTTGACTGACCGATGATAACACATGTACCCATAAATAAAAATTTACTATGTTGAAGCACAAAACAATAGGCGTGATAGTTTTTCCATAAAGTGTACCACAAAATGGACAGTTTGTGGGATATATTATACTACTTGGACACATACCTGATATCAGGCCCTATCTATACTTTTCCCAGAGTAGGTCACGATGCACAAAACGCTCCGTGTATCGTGACACCAGAGAAGGCGGGCCCAAGCAAGCCCCAAGTGGGGCCTCTGTCGGCCTGCGGGGCGAGAAGCGCCCCCAAATGAGTGTGGTCTGACAAAGGTCGGACGGCCACTGACGGAGTTGCTGTGGGTGTGTCGTGCCCGTGGCTTCGTTTTGGGTGGCGAGAGGAGCGTCGCAGAGTTTTAGTGGGTAGGGTCGCGGCACTACCATCTTCGCCGCGATGAGCCCCACATATCCGCAGCGGGAGTCCCCATCCCCTGCGTTGAATAGCTTTGTCCACATTGTGCCTTTTTTCTGTTCAACAAGGGCATGCCTTATAGTGCTGTCAACAGTGAACGTGTGGCATGCCCGTGACGCGCGTCAAAATCCACCCGCGTTGAAAGAAAAGTGTCATAGCGCGCGTTACGATTTCAACGCGCGTTACGGGCATGCCTCACGTTTGACGTTGACAGCGCTATAAGGCATGCCCTTGATGAACAGAAAAAGGCACAATGTGGACAAAGCTAATGCATAATGCATTTCTCTGCGTGAAAAATAGGCCCTATCTATACTTTGCTTCGTGCTACCCAAACCGACTCAAACTTACGGGTCTGAGTTAGTGTAATAATCGAACTGTGTCATATCCGACACTGATTGGATCGCCGATAGGACGATTAATTGGGAACACTATACAGAGTGTAGTGTACAAAATATATTTTATACAAGGTGTTGCATAAAACTCATCGGTAAAATGTAAATATCTTGTGATTGTGCATAAATACAAGGTTGGTTAAGAGAAAACTATACAGACAGCGTATACATAATACATACTAATATTATAAATGAGAAACTGTGTCTGACTGTTACTTCTTCACGCCCAAACCGCTGAACCGATTTTGCTGAAATTTTGGTATGGAGATACTTTGAGTCCCGGGAAAGGATGAAGGATACTTTTTATGCCGAATAATGTACGTTTCCCACGCGATAAACGAATTTTGGAACAATGGAGTAACGGGCGTCATTTAGAAATTTATAATATTTAAAAAGTACATTTAAACAGTAAATAATAAATAAACAGTAATTTTTACACGATGCGCAATTTCTAGTTCTTAGTAAGTTTTATTCACAGAGATATAGTTTTATTACTTTTGAGTTTTGTAGGTGGATTTTTAGAATTCAAATCAGACTATCCCGTAACCCGAAAACTGATCCCGAGATAGACTTTTTATAATAATCTGAAGGCTTCTAACATTACTAAACTAAATATAACCCTCAATTCAACCAAATACTATTATAGTTTTCCCTAACAACCATAATAAGTTAGATATTCGATAACATAAGTATTGTACGTGGGATGCACTATCTAACCGCGGGATTTGCGGGATCCCGGGCAAATTGGACAGCCCGTATCCCGTGATCCCGGGAACGAAACACGGATTTTGCACCATCCTTTTATAATTTGCTCTGCATTTCAGCAGCATGTTGCAACGACACATCCTTATATTATAACTAGATGACGCCCGCAACTTCGTTGCGCCAAAACTCGTTTATCGCGCGGGAACCGTACATTTTTCCGGGACAAAAAGTATACTATGTCCTTTCCCGGGACTTGAAGTATCTCCATGCCAAATTTCAGCAAAATTGGTTCAGCCGTTTGGGCGTGAAGAGGTAACAGACAGACAGACAGACAGACACACTTTCGCATTTATAATATTAGTATGGATTTATACGGTGACTTGAATTTAAATGATATTTATTTGTCATCATTATAATATCCTAAATTCTACCAATTAATGCGACATTAAAATTGTAATAAATATTTTTAAGGGTAGTTCTTTTATTTTTTTTTTTTTTTTTTTTAAGCATTTATTCCATAATTTGCATAAACAAAATTTGGACATGTCAAAAATTCAAGATCACAAAAATATAGAATGAAATAACAAAATAGGTATAAAATTTTACAAAATAACAAAATGTCAAAATAATTATAATACTTAATTATAATATAACATCAGGTCCATTTCATAAATAAATCAATTCGTCATAAAATAAAAACATGTCAAAGTTTAACATTCCAAGCATTTTTATCCTGCACATAATCTGAAATTTTATAATAGGCTTTTCCTTGAAGTTGTCTTTTTATTAATCTTTTGAATTTGTTTACTGAGAGCTGTTGTAATTCTTTTGGAATTTTATTATATAAGCGTATACATTGCCCCTTAAAAGAAACATTGACCTTATGAAGTCTAAAAGTAGGAACCGTCAGTTTGTATTTATTTCTAGTATATTATGTGTGTCACTTTTTTTAGGAAACATCATCATCATCATCTTTAGTAATGTTATAATGACATTAAAGCTAAACATAAATATCTACCTATAACTAGATTTAGTTTTTTTTAATTTAAATACAGTTAGACAAAATTATTACACGGCCAGACTGTCATCAAATGACTTTTGATTGAGACTATCGCAGGAATTATGTCTAAAAATAATAAAGTTAATATTTTGTAAATATAATATCAATAGTTTGAAACTTTAAATACGGTAATTTAATTTTTTATTTGAGGTCGAATTTCGACCATTGGGCGATCTCTAGTTAAACTAAAAGTTTCGATATTGTTACGAAAAAGGACACGTAGTGCCATCTAGCGTCAAGCTAGCGCAACATAAAACGCAAACGAATCCCCTAATCGACACAAGATGGCGCAAAGTGTACGATTGCATGCTCGAACATTCCGCACATGTTTACGTAAACAAGTGTTGTTTACGTGTTTATGCGAATGTTCTCGTACAATCTAGCGTTCGATCCGGCCCGTATAAATAGTCGCAGACAGTCGAACCGGCAATTCAGTTTGATCTGAGCTATCTTCGAGGCGACTTCGGAGCGAGAACAAGTGATCAATAGTGAGTGATTGTGATTGTGATAGTGACTCGGCTACGACCTAGGACAGTGATAGTGCTCAGTGATTTGGATCTAGTGCTTAGTGTTTGGACTCAGTGATTAGTGTGAGCTAGTGTTTGTGAATAAAGTCTTCAAGAGAGTCACCAGGTCTTTTTCTCCGAATCCAAAGAACCCTAGCACGTAACAACTGGTGTCGGAAGTGAGATTTGGAGATGTCATTGACTCCGAGAGAGGACTTCAAGGGGAGTGTCAGGACAAGGGCGCAGCGAGCTGCTGCCATTGACTTCGAGAGAGGAGTTGGCGGTGGAGCTGCGGAGGCCATACCCACTGGGGACCAAGCTCCGCCCACTGCGGGGCAGGCCCTACCCGCTGGCCCCGCCCACCAGGCTCCGCCCACTGACCACGCCCCCCAGGCTCTATCCACTTCGGGTGAAGCCACGCCCACTGGCTCCGCCCACCGGGACCCGCCCGCTGACCACGCCCCCCAGGCCCCGCCCACTCTGGACATGGCCACGCCCACCGGCTCCGCCCACCAGGCCACGCCCACTCAGGCCACGCCCACTGGCCCCGCCCACTGGGCCCTGCCTGCTCAGGCTCCGTCGACTAGCTCCATCCATCCTGCCACGTCCGTAGTTTCTACGGCCCCTCAAATGGCTCTTCAATTGGAAAGTTTAATTAAATTAATGGAGCTGCAAAGGGCTGATATTCAGGCTTTGCAAGAGGCACAAGACCGCAAGCTCGGCGCTTTGCAAGAATCACAAGACCGCAAGCTCGGCGCTTTGCAAGAATCACAAGACTGCAAGCTCGGCGCTTTGCAGGAATTTCAGAAGGCGGAAATCAGAGCGATTCGGGAATCACAAGAGCAACAAAAAGACCTCCAAGAGAAAGCACTTGGAGCTATAAAGGATGTAAGTGACACGGTGGTTAAGCTCCGAAAAGATGTCGACATAATGGACGAACGAGTTACGGGGTTAGGATTGGATGTGGAAAATGTGAAAACCGGCCTCACTGAACTTCAGAAGAAAGTAGTGCGCCTGGAAACCACAGGAGTGGCGGTGTCTAGTGGATCTACCGGAGTGGTGCAAGTGGCACAAGGACCAAGAGTTAAAGTGCCACCATACGACGGTACTACTTCTTGGAACGCTTATCGTCAGCAATTCCAGACGGTTGCTTCTGCCAACGGATGGACTGACGAACAATGCCTGACCGCTCTCACTGTTGCGCTTAGAGGGCAAGCTTTGTCGGTCCTGGAAGCACACACAGGAAATGGGTTCCAAGATCTGATGGAGGCGCTTGAATCCAGATACGGGGAGCGACACCTGGAGCACGTGTTCCGTGCTCAACTTCGTGACAGAGTCCAACGCTCAGGAGAGGGACTACAACAATGGGCGTTGGAAATTGAAAAACTGGTTAAGAAGGCACACCCAGGAGCCGATTCCAAGATGGTCGACACGAATATTGTGCAAGCATTTGTCGACGGAATCAGGGATCTGGAGGTCAGAGCTGCAGTGAGGCTTCATCACCACACCTCGCTTAAGGAAGCATTGGCGCATGCTTTGGAGGTCGAGGCTGTTCGCCGTGACATACGACAGACTCATAAGATCCACGAGGTCTCTGAGGAAGTTAAGGAGGTCAAGGCTCCTACGAAGAGAAGTTATGGAGCCATGTGCTATAAGTGTGGTGAGAGGGGCCATCTTCAGCTCAACTGCCCGCAGAAGGAGACCCATCTGGCAAGGATGAAAAGGCTCGAGGAACGCATGGAACAAATAGAAGAGCTGAAGAAGCAAGGAGCTTCATCCCCTGCCCAGGATCAGGGAAACGAATAAAAGCCAGGACTAAGGGGCGAGTGCTGGCTGACGCGGAGGAAGCCCCGATAACTGTTATCTCCCAAGCATGCAGCGGGAATAGTCTTGTGATTCAGGGGACTATTAACAGGACGGATTGCAAAATGACTCTAGACACAGGAGCCTCTAGAACGATAGTGAACCCAAATCTAGTAAAAGCCGCAAGTAGACATAAGAGGAGAATTAACTGTCGGCTTCTTACTGCCTCCGGTCAGCCAATACCCGTCCTGGGAGAAATGTCAGTTACGATTAATGTAGGGGGGTCCTCATACCCTCATGACGTTATCGTGGCTGAGATTATGGACGATTGCATCTTGGGTTTGGATTTCATGAAGAAGCACAACTGCGGAATTAATGTCGCTGACGGAGTTTTCAAGTGTGGTGAAGAGGAAATTTTCATCCTTGGAGGCGCCTGCGGGAAAGTTGAATGTGTAAAGAAAGTCATTATACCTGGACGTGCGGAAGCTCGGGTGCTGGTTAAACTACCGCCAGCTGGAAAGAAAAAGTCAAACAGATGCGTGTTGATCGAAGACACGGCTACCAAGACATCAGCGCAAAAACTGATGACGGCGAGAACCCTTGTTAGTGGAAACAGTAACGCTGTGGTCAGGGTTTTGAATCTTGGTGATCGCGAGATCTGTTTGAACAAAGGTGATGTCATTGGAAAGTGCGAGGAAGTTGTCTGGATGAGAAAGTGTAGTTCGATCACAGGCTCAGACTCAGCAAACAGCAGCAACTATAGAATAGTGACTGAGCTACTCGATGACTGCAAGAGTAATCTGACTTATTCGCAGAGCATGAAAGCTAAGAAGTTTTTACAACGCCACGCGAATATCTTCTCCAGTCAGGAAGGCGACCTTGGAAGAACGTCGATGGTTCAGCACAGGATAGATACCGGAAGCGAGAACCCAATTCGTCAACGAGCAAGACGGATACCCATTGCAAAGGAAAAAGAAGTTGAAGGCCTTTTGGAGGACATGAGAAGGCATAAGATAATTGAACCGTCTGCAAGTCCGTGGTGCTCACCTGTTGTGTTAGTGAAGAAGAAAGATGGCAGCACAAGATTTTGTGTGGACTACAGGCGTCTCAATGATGTCACTAAGAAGGACAGCTATCCATTACCTCGAATCGACGACACTCTGGATACCTTGAGTGGCATGAAATGGTTCTCGACCCTGGACCTGAAATCTGGATACTGGCAGGTGGAAATTCATCCAAAAGACAAGGAGAAGACAGCTTTCTCCACCGGTAGAGGTTTATGGCAGTTTAACGTCATGCCCTTTGGATTGTGTAACGCACCTGCCACATTTGAGCGACTCATGGAGTGTGTACTGGCAGGCTTAGTTGGAGAGGCTTGCTTAGTCTACTTGGATGACGTCATCATTGTTGGCCGCGACTTTGAGGACCATTTGCGAAACTTAGAACGAGTTTTCGCCAAAATAGAGGGGGCCAAGTTAAAGTTGAATCCGAAAAAGTGTCGTTTGTTCAGGAGTAAGGTCAATTATCTCGGCCATATTATCTCCAGTGATGGAATCCAGACGGACCCGGAGAAACTGGAAGCAGTTCAAAATTGGCCAACCCCTAAAAACAAAACCGAAGTGCGGGCATTTCTCGGCCTATGCTCCTACTACAGGCGTTTTGTTAAGGGATTCTCAGAGATAGCCAAGCCATTACATCGGCTGACAGAAGATAAACGACAGTTTATTTGGGACGAGACTTCGGAAGATTCTTTTCAGAAACTGAAGCAACATCTGTGTGAAACACCAATCCTGGGGTATCCACAACCTGAAGGTCAGTTTATAGTCGACACGGACGCAAGCAACACGGCCATTGGAGGGGTGTTATCTCAAAAACAGGGTGAAAGAGAAGTTGTAATTGCATATTTCAGCAAATCTTTATCTAAGCCAGAGAGAAACTACTGTGTGACAAGAAGAGAACTCTTGGCTGTCGTAAAGACGCTACAACATTTCAGCAAATATCTCATCGGGAGACAGTTTTTATTGCGAACTGATCACGCAGCCTTGAAGTGGTTACTACAATTCAAGAACCCAGAAGGCCAAGTAGCTCGATGGATTGAACAACTCCAGGAGTATGACTTCAAGACGGAACACCGCAGCGGAAAGGCGCATGGGAATGCCGACGCACTTTCACGAAGGCCGTGTTCAGAAGACTGCAAACATTGTGTTAAGCAGGAATCTAATGAAATTACATTAAAGTTAACGAAAACAAGTCCTTTGGGTCCATGGGAGAATGATGCTATGAGGCAGGCTCAAGAAAGAGATGACGACCTTCGGCACATCATCACATGGAAGAAACGGGGTGACGTAAAACCAATCTGGAGTGAGGTTGCACCCACTGGCGCTGCCACTAAGGCGTACTGGGCGCAATGGGACAGTCTGATACTTCAAAATGGAATACTTTACCGGAAATGGGAGAAGACTAACGGCAGAGAGTTCCATCTTCAGATAGTTGTCCCAAGGACGAGAGTACCAGATGTTCTCCGTGAAATACACGATGGCGTATCAGGAGGTCATCTAGGTGTCAAGAGGACGTTAACAAAAGTGCGAGAACGATTCTACTGGTTGCATTGTCGAGATGATGTGCAGGATTGGTGCCGCAAATGTACTACTTGCGCTGCAGTGAAGGGACCACAGACAAGGAGCCGTGGGAACCTGCGCTTGTATAACGTTGGCGCACCGTGGGAACGAATTGCAGTTGACGTAGCTGGGCCATTTCCTGTAACGGAATCGGGAAACAAGTATTTTATGGTGGTCATGGATTACTTCACAAAATGGCCCGAAGTGTTCGCCATACCAAATCAGGAAGCTACAACAGTTGCTTCTAAGCTAGTCGAAGAAGTGATATCTCGCTTTGGTGTGCCTCTAGAAATCCATTCCGATCAGGGCAGGAATTTCGAATCGCAGGTCTTCCAGGAAGTATGCAGAATTTTGGGAATGCATAAGACGAGGACCACCGCGTACCATCCACAGTCTGATGGAATGGTTGAGAGATTTAACCAGACCCTTGAGAGGCATTTGGCGAAATTGGTAGATGACAAACAAAAGGATTGGGACAAGTATATACCGCTCTTCCTTCTGTCGTACCGTACCGCCGAGCATGAGGGCATAAAAGCTACCCCGGCGTATGTCAATTACGGTAGAGAACTACGAGTACCAGTAGACCTCTTGACAGGAGGGTCACCGGAGGAACCAAAGACCTTACCAGACTATGTCTGCGATTTAAGGGAAAAGATGCGCTATATACACGCCACGGTTCGGGAAAATGGGTTACAGTCAAGTGGGAAGATGAAGACCAGATACGACCGGAAAGCGAACACGAGCGGCTTCGAAGAAGGGTCACTGGTGTGGCTGCATAACCCAACTCGCCGAAAAGGGAAATCTCCAAAGTTACAGACCAAGTGGGACGGCCCATACAAAGTGGTTACCCGATTGAATGATGTGACTTACAGGATCCAAAAGCAACCAAGAGGGACATTCAAAGTGGTACACATAGACCGTCTGGCGCGTTACCATGGCAGTAACAACGATGCTCGGGACGAGCATCTCTAAGAGGGGAGTAGTGTTACGAAAAAGGACACGTAGTGCCATCTAGCGTCAAGCTAGCGCAACATAAAACGCAAACGAATCCCCTAATCGACACAAGATGGCGCAAAGTGTACGATTGCATGCTCGAACATTCCGCACATGTTTACGTAAACAAGTGTTGTTTACGTGTTTATGCGAATGTTCTCGTACAATCTAGCGTTCGATCCGGCCCGTATAAATAGTCGCAGACAGTCGAACCGGCAATTCAGTTTGATCTGAGCTATCTTCGAGGCGACTTCGGAGCGAGAACAAGTGATCAATAGTGAGTGATTGTGATTGTGATAGTGACTCGGCTACGACCTAGGACAGTGATAGTGCTCAGTGATTTGGATCTAGTGCTTAGTGTTTGGACTCAGTGATTAGTGTGAGCTAGTGTTTGTGAATAAAGTCTTCAAGAGAGTCACCAGGTCTTTTTCTCCGAATCCAAAGAACCCTAGCACGTAACAATATGTTATTTAGTTTTCAACCGAATTATCTTATCACGAATTGATTAGAACAAAGTACCATCGAGGAAGTTGATTCCTATGCATTTGATAGACCAACGTTATTTGGTCGAATATGTCAATTCAATATTAATTGTGATCTGTCGGCTGGGTTTGACGTAACGCAACCAAACTACTTAGATCCCCGATTTGCATAGGAATCAACTTCTCTGATAGTACAAACATAAGGGTAAACATAATTTCCATATCAAACCTTATGGGCAACAAATATCAGGTTCAAAACTTTTGTTATCTCTCCCATATTATGAAAATCCTTTTATTACTATTGAAATAAGTTTATAGTTTCCGGTGTGTTTGTGTTATTCGTTGATATATTACTCGTATAACTACAATCCATTTTTATTGAATTTTATTTTCTAAAACGAAATGATTTATTGTGTACCTATAAACGTTTTGAGTACTATAAGGCCAGTGAAATATTGCCTTGATTAACATTGACATTTTCTCGTTTTAATAATTTTAATCCTTCGATCGGGAATTCTTGGAAATGCTATTGTATTCTATTGTTGTCGCGATCACCGGTGCTCGTATGGGGCTTGAAGCCCTTGAAGGATTAATATTATGTTTCTTTGTACAAATTATTATTCTTTATACCTACATATTATTAATTATTATCTGATACTTGTTAGAACTTGTATAAAAATGGTAGAGCGTTTGTTGCCTGACACAAAGTTCATTTATTAAAGTATTTATTGGGAAATATATGTGCTAAAATGCAATTTAAACCTTAAACAGTACAAAATTTCAACCCCCGAGTCTGGGCACATCTGGTTTTTATAATCGGTGAAGTCCGAACATCGCTTTGAATAATTCAAAAAGCTGCCCCAATGACCAGCGCAGCTGCATTATTAAATACGTGAAAATCTAAACCTAGTCTTCAAAATATGTGTATCGAAATGTGGCTTAACAATTTAGTATTTCTCAGGTAATATTCTCGTGGTGTTGAATTATCATATTCTAAAATGCCTTTAAATTTCATATGATGCCCGCAAAATCAAAATTCGTCTATCGCGCGGGCTATCGCGCTACATTTTTCCGGGATAAAAAATATTCTGTGTCGTTTCCCGGGACTCAAAAGTCAAAGTATTCCGTGGACTAAAAAATTATAAAGCCGGCTGTACACTCTCGCCGAGACACAGCGAGGCGGCCCGAGTGCGAGAGTGTAAATGGGTGCGCTCGCCTCGTCTCTCCTGTCTCGGTCCTCGGACCCTCTCGGTCCGTTGTCGGTATTTTGCGCCCGAGACAAAGGGTCTCGCGAGGAAAACGAGCGCACTACTGTACACTCTCGTGTCTTTCAGTACTAGTCCCGCCGTTGGACAGTGTAGAACAGAAAAATAACAATAATAAACGTCATTATTAGTCATTATCTGTGAGAAATAAAATTAAATATGATTATAAATCTTTGGATTATAATGATATCTTTCGATGCATGGTGAATGGTCATTTTCGTCCATCTTCTCTGAGTTCTTAACTGCGATTGAACTAAGCGAGAATGTACATGATCGCACTCGGGCAAGGGGCTCTCGCACGAGACTCTCACCCGAGAGCTCTCGGCGAGAGTGTACAGCGGGCATAACATTATGATTTATGAATTATGAGCGAAATAATTTTGCACACAAAATATATTTTATGCATATTTTTCTTTCGCTTTCAATTTTTATTTCAATCGTGGATTCTTGGAAATCTATTGTTATTCTATTGTGTCTCGCTCACCGGTGAGCTTATAATTATAATTATAATTTATAACAAGTAAATTCCAAAAACATCTATTTAAAAAATGTATACCTGTTTTACGTCTGTCAAATCCTCTATTCCAATATTTTATGCAAGTTTTACTTATCACACAATATTTGGTATACATTTTCCTGAAAATGACAAGGATCTTTGTTATTGCTCGTTCAACATCTTTGATGAAAATTACGTATTGTTAACTTCGGTTGTACACTCGGTATCGTTTGATCAGAAACTCCAAAGTAACTAAAAGTTAAACTTGTGTTAGACAATACTGTGTATTTCCTTTGTATGTTGTTGGTTCATTATTACTATCATCATGACGCCCATTTTGAATATCCTGAATGTAGGAAGGACTATGTATTTATTTTCCACTACTATTACTGAAATCAAATTATGCTTCAGGCTCATAAATTGACTCATACGAAACTTTGTAAGTGTCAATTTTTTGTTCGTTTGTCACTTCCTAACGTAAATACAGAAAATGTGTCTTAGTTTAAGCTCTTAATAATTAACAAACACTAGTTTACTTTTTATCCCGCAAAGGTAAGGTTTCTGTGATGTCCCTGTGATGATACTAGCCGAGAATTAACGCTTCGGACAGACTAGTACTCAACTAATATTAACAGATTTTAATGAAATTTAAAAAGATAACAGTTTATGCTTCGATTAATTACATAGGTACATCCAAAATAAAATATATATATAATGAAGCTCGGGACAAGCTGCGAGTGAAAGCTAATAAGCACTTATTTTTGCCAAAAATGCGCGTATGTATCGTGAAAGTTTATTCCCAAAGGAATAACCGTTGATGAAGTGGCTTCACACAATTTTCAGTATAAATAAAACAGGCGGATAATAAATATTTTATGTTTCATACTTCTTCCGTTATTGAATTATCATAATATTTTCATCGATGAAAAAGGTTATTGTTTTACAGTAGCTGCAATAAGTATCAAGGTATTTTCACCTGATGGTGTATCGAGCTCTTTTTTAAGTTTTTGACCGGAATGTATCTAATGTACAGGGTTTTTGATTGGTCAATAGATATAAGGAAATTAAAAGCGCTAATCTTCTATCTATATTATTCTATATTATTTGCATGGATGTTACGACGAAGGCATCCGCTAAGAAAGGATTTTGATAAATTCCAACCCCAAGGGGTTGAAATAGGGGATGAAAGTTTGTACATAGTAATACTTCTTAACGCGAGCGAAGCCGCTGGCAAAAGCTCGTGAATACATAAACTTCAGACAAAAACGTCAGGAACTCTGTATAAATATGTAATGCGAATGACTTTAGCCCTTAAAAATTATAGTTCGCTTCTGTCGCATCCTACTATTGTAAAAAAGACGGTTGGATAGTGTTTTGTGTCGAACTCGAACTCGTCATAGCCTTAAATAGAACGCCTCAGAGCGAGGTAACGCCGCATATTGCGTCATGTTTTTTCGTGCGCGCAGCCCATATCGAATTATAAGACGTTGTCACGTCAAAACCCGCATATACATACAGAAATTCCCCTAATGGAAGAGTTTTACGTTTGATGCATTGGCATTTTAGCATAGGCCAACTTTTAGGGACAGTTAGAAATACTTTCGGTTCTAATAATAGCAGAGATCGTTAGCTTGATCAAATGCATCTCTTGTGGCTAGAGTAAGCACGGTTGGCGCCCTCGTATAAATAACTCCATGACTAAATATACGATGGCATCTACCGTACATTTGAATCTTAAAAATGCGGATGTCTGTTTGTTGCAACTTTACTCTTGAAATACCTATATAATAGTTCTGCACTGTAATCATAGGAGAGAGTTAACATAATTAGAGACGTCAGTGGAAGAACCAGATTAACTAGCGTTTTATAATTTATACTTTGTTTTCCTTATTATTTAAAAAAAAACTTGTAAATAACCTACTTCGTTATTTGGCTAATATATCTAGCTATGTTAAATCTACATTTTTTTAATCATTTTCCCGGCCCTAGAGCCTCCGCTTTTGCAAAAAACGGCATTTTTTTAACTGTTACCTGCTTTTTCCACTCATGTCTTCATTTTATTAAATTTTTGTTATTATAATAGGGTAAATGACTAGTAGATTGGACAGTACTTATAGTCATCGGAAAAAGCACAAAAGCACCATTTATTTATTAATGTTGCTTTAAAAACTGACTATTTTTCGTTAAAAACAGGCGGTCAGGTTTTTTACTTTAAAGACAGGAATTTTTTGCTTTTTTCAATGACTGGTACTGTCCAATCTACCTTATTATGTAAAAATTTGTGCCTCGATCCGGATCGTCGAATTAGTATGAAAAGCAGGGATTTAAAATACATAAATCTAGTTAGATGAAATATTGAAAAATTATTTAAAGAAATAAAAACATTTAAATTTTAAATCTGTTCAATGTTCACGGTTCTTGAATTGAAATACTCGCGAATATAATAGTCTAAGATCCGGCCATAGAATGACCTTCACCCATCGTATTACGGGATGAAAATGATTTTTTTATAAAATTAAATATGTTAAAAAAATTATTTACAGGAGGTTGTCTGAAAAATTTGGTGCAAAGTGTAATTAATTAATAATTAAAAAATGTTTTTTTTAAACATTACATTCATTCAACCTTATGTCATTATATTCATAATAAAATTATCTTTATTTTGATATAAGGTTTATCGCGTAAGTGGATCGTTGAAAATTACTAGTATCGATTTACCTGTATATAGCTGCCTACCTGATAATTGCACCGGAAAAAAAAAGTCAACCCAGCGTTTGCATATTCTATGAGCTACATACTTTCGATTAGTATACAGTTTTTTTGCGTAAGGGAATGAATGTAATGTTTAAAAAAAAAAACATTTTTTAATTATTAATTAATTACACTTTGCACCAAATTTTTCAGACAACCTCCTGTAAATATTTTTTTTAACATGTTTAATTTTATAAAAAAATCATTTTCATCCCGTAATACGATGGGTGAAGGTCATTCTATGGCCGGATCTCCTACTATAACTAAAATAATACGAACATTTATAATGTTTCACCGACAAGTGAAAAACATTGACATTTTCATGAAAACTACAAAAATAGGATATATTTTCACAAGGTTATCTGAATTGGAAACGGTGCGAGCGTTTTAACTTTATTATTTTCATACACTTATTCAATGTTATAATATTATTCTAGACATAATAAAACTATATTTTCACTTTCGTCGAAAATGAAAATCAAATACGCATAGGTATCTGGTTTTATTGTTAGGCTAAAAATGCACAACTTTTAAATGTAAACCCTACTCTCCCAAAATAGACCAAAAAAAAATTAAAACGTGGAATATGTAGTTTATGATATTTTCGATCTATTGGCGTGTGTTTCAAATAAAAGTAATTTGTAAATACTAAGGTGATGTTGAATGTATGCTTGAATTTTTATAAAGTGGTTTTACTTAAAAGCTAATATCATGAGTATATTATTATAAACAAGAAGGAATAGAAAATTTAAAACGTGGAAAGTAATGTTGATGTACTGAAGATTATTGCTGTATTTTTATTATAACTTTGTAGCTTGCAAATTATGAGTTTATAAGGCTCTAAATACGGTAAATTACGGAATCTCCGTAGGGAATGCCCTTAAGTGCATAGTTTAGGTACTGGTTTATTTTTATAGCATTATTTGTCCGACTAAAATTCGAAACTACGCTTTCTTTTACGTTTCCAGATATCCCTTACAAAAAAATCTGTGCATATACAGACATTTAACTTCAGTGTTTGTCCCTGTCTGATGCGTCCGAAAAATCCCTTAACTGGCTAGGACAAAAGTAGATAATTGTTGTTTGTATTACAAACCGGTGTGGGAGTTATTACTTACTCGTATTATACATAGTGCGTATTTATAATAAATCAGCCAAGTGCGAGTCGAACTAGCGCACGAAGAGTTCTCCACCGTTATAGAGTGAAGATAGCGAAAAAAAATTGTATTTTTGTATGGGAGCCACCTCTGATTTTTTTTATTACATATGAATTTTTTTAATTAAGTATATTAAAATACAAAATATAATTATTACGGATTTTGTGAAAATTTCAAGTGTCTACATGTTGACATTATGGATTACGAGCCAAAAAGGCCAAAAAATATCAACTTTATTTTGTTTTTAGTATTTTTTGTTATAACGTCACCGGATATGTACACAATCTGTGAAAATCAGAAGTGTAGCTATAGTGGTTCTTGAGATATAGCCTGGACACAGACGGACAGACGGACAGACATCGAAGTCTCAGTAATAGGGTCCTGTTTTTACCCTTTGGGTACGGAATACTAATAAAAGGGTATCAAGTATAAATTTTCGAGCCCGATTTGTTTACAAACTGGTAATGAATGGCGTGGGACAACTTCCGTATTATATTTCAGGCGTTTTTGCCACGCGACAAAACATGAATTTATCATGATACGACTGCTACATGACTTGAATTTTAATATAATATACATTTTTAAACTCCGTCCCGAAACTCGAAAGGGTCGATGCTTATTAATATTGAATTGACATAGCGCTGTATAAAACATTAATATTATGTTTTGTTTTGCAGGCTTTTTTTGAATGGAAGCGAGACGTGGCGCAGTCATATTAATTAATCACCCGCATACATACTTTTTCTGTATGACATTATCGGATTCGTTTTCCGCATTCGAAATCCGAATGCATGGAATTAGTAGAAAATACGTTATAATATTATCTGCCGTCCACGTTCGTTTTTCTCCGTACGCGACGGAACGAATTCCGCACGTACGTTTCAAGTGCAAACCGAATCGTTCGCGCGTGAAAAAACGAACGTTTTCGCTAGTCTTACAGAATTCCAAACCATAATTCCACAACAAGAAATTGAATGTGTATAAAAATGGCGTTCAAAACTGACGTCAGCGCAGCGTCGCATTTTTAACCGACTTCCAAAAAGGAGGAGGTTATTCGTCTGTTTATATATTTTTTTTTGTATGTTCAACCATAACTTCGCCGTTTAGGGACAGATTTTCATGATTATTTTGTTATTGTACAGGGTTGAATCCGAAGTTGGTACCATGTTCACAAAAGTGGTGATCTGATGATGAGATCCATAAGGAATCGAGGAGACTCCTTGAAATTTATATGGGAACATATGGTGATTTCAATTTTATCTGAAGTATTTCAAGTATATACTACCAAAAAGAAAGATTTTGCACCAGGATATACCCTGGTTCTGAAGGTACCCAACAGAACTTTTGAATCCTTATAGATACAAGTTTGAGGATTTTGGCTCTATTTAAGCTACTCCAAGCAAATCCTACATTATTTGTGCTGAACATAGGCTGAATTTTATTTTGGAAAAAATAGGGTTTCGTAAGATATTTGGGTTTTTCCGACGCCAGGTGAAAAAATCAACTAGAAAAGTTATTTATTTTGCGTACGCTGCCGAAACTATAAAAGATAGAACCATAAAATGATCTAAGTATTGTAGATCATATAAATATCTACAAAAAAGTCCGCGACACACTATACTTATCTATGTCGAGTGAGGCACAATATATTTTTATTTAAAAATCTTGAATTTTTTTGGACAACATTTAAACGCGTTTATTTTACTCATGCCATTAATCCTTATCAAAATAAACTATTTCATCACTAAGTACAGTTTATGTAGATAAAATTTGGTATTTGAATGATTAAAATTGGACGTTTGGTTTTGAAATTATAGCGAAATTAAAATATTACGATAGTAGGCGTCACCAAGCGGGATGCGCTTGCGGTAGGAAGACAATCTGTGCAGTGTGCAGTGTACACTGATAAAGACTTGGGAATCATTTTGCTGACCGAGTGTTTCCTGAGTAGGTTTTTTGCAGCCGTAACCGACATCCACGCGGGCAGAGCCGCAGGCGACCGCTAGTAATATGTACAACTCTAAGACAACAAGCTATAATACGAGTATTATAGCCTTGTCGTCTCATATTGTGTAAAAAAAGGGTAAAATTATTATTTTTTAACAAAAAATTAAAACTGACTTCCAAGGTAAAAACAAAAGTAATACTTATTCTTAATCTAAAAAGAATCAAATAATTCTTATTCCTTATTATAGTAGCGTCTTCAGACTTCGCCTAAACCAACTATTTCTGTACTCAATCTTCATGCTTTTGAAGTCGGTACCAGCTTACCTTAGCGCAATTGCTATGTCAAGGATCTCAGAACTTGTCCGGGCTGGTACCGACTTCAAAAGTACGAAGATTAAGTACAGAAATAGTTGAGGTTTAGGCGAAGTCTGAAGACGCCACTATAATAAGGAATACGAATTATTTGATTCTTTTTAGATTAAGAATAAGTATTACTTTTGTTTTTACCTTGGAAGTCGGTTTTAATTTTTTGTTAATGGTGTGATCTGATCCTTCTACAAAAAATCTATTTTATATTTAGTAGAACCTAACTTTACACGACCTCAATAACCAATTATTATTCTTGACACTTTATTTTATACACCGAAACATGATAATTGATACTCAAATCCCAAAGTATCAAATTTTTATAGTAAGCCCGAGCATTATTGATACTTATTGATCGGCTTCTGGATTAATGGGCGAGCACAATCTCGCTTTGGCAATTTTCATAAAATTTACAATACATTTTCCATAATATCCTTTTGAATCTTCAGCACTCTTCGTGACTGGAATATCTTGATACTTTCGTTCCTAAAATAACACTGCGGAGTGTTAATGTTCTTTTCAGTCTGATTGGATTATATTTTGCTTTTTCTAAAATTTATTATGCATAATAACATGTTTTTTACGTTGTTTTTTTCTATGTAAATCAATAATCACTATGAAGATTTATTTGAAGCAGTGGCACACCACTCTTTTTTAAATACAGAAATTATTAAGTGCATAATAATATCTTTTGTGAATATAATAGTTAATATAATTAAATAGAAATCCCTTCAATGCTTATACGACGGCAAGTTACTTATAAAAACATATTTAATAAATTCTCTCTTTGTAATGTTTACTCGTAGTTTTTCCACGATAATCCGCAGAGTGGAGTCAGGAAACCGAATGCTAATTGCTAGCCCTGAGATTTAGAGGCAGGGATACACACGCGAGTGAAGTTTTATTAGAATACTAGTTGATCCGGTAAACGCTTTTTTGGTTTTTTGCCATGTACGTTGTAGGAATGGAATATTATGCTTGAAACTCAAAAAAAGGCCCTAAGAAATTAAGAAGCTGTAATTTAAGACGTTTTTATAATTATTTAACAAATTATAACAACCTATCAAAACCTTCAACTTTCAGAACCTCTAACTTTCAGAACCTCAAACTTTCAGAAGCTCTAACTTTCAGAACCTCTAACTTTCAGAACCACTAACTTTCAGAACCTCTAACTTTCAGAAGCTCTAACTTTCTAAATCTCCAACTTTCAGAACTTCCAACTTTAAGAATACACACATCGAAATGTATTCCACTAAACTTACTATCCTAATCTCATACACGTAAGTTCTACCTCTAAACAGAAAGTCTATGTATTCTAGGCTTAGCTGCTACATAGATTTTCCGCATCCCTGCCTATAAAAGCGGGCAAAAGAGGGCGAAAGAGGGCGAGTTCCCCCTTGACCCTGCACGGACAATTATGCAAATACGAAATTTTCTTATTGGTGATATTTTTTCGGCCGAGTTCCGGTCCCTAGTAATACTATCACATAACATAATAGAATGGAAATTGTCAACCGTAATAATATAGTAGGTCAGAGGCATAATAATGTCGACATTTTTATTTGGATGAAATATTAATGATAGAAATATTATTATTGTGCGTTTTGTATAAGTGAATTTCTTTCTCGAATCTCGGGTTTGTTTTGAATAATAATTGCTATAATTAATCTAGTGTAGTAGTAGCTATCCATTTTTCAATAAAGGGGAGTATTTTATTGGTATACGTATGTTTTTGAAGTGAAAACTTCTTTAGCGGCGTTGAGCACTTTTGTGGGATGGGTAAAAACTGTGAAACTCGCGTCAGATTCTCATGTTGATCGAAAAACCAAGGAAAAAACGTAGGACGGTTGGAACTTGGAGAGTAGTGTTGTAACATCGAAATCGATTAAGCGAACAATCGATTGTTTTTTTTCGATTGTCGATATTTTTAATCGATTGTAAGGGTTTCGATAAAATCGATTGTTTAAAAATCGATTTTCATAAAAAAATGGGTTAAAAATGTAATCGATTGCAAGGGTTTCGATTAATTAATTAAAACGATTGTTTTTTTAATCGATTTTCATAAAAATGGGTTAAAAAAATAATGCACAACGTTAATAATCGAGTTTTCACTTCTGCCGGCACTCCCGGAGTGCAACCCGTCGTCTTTTTTTTGTGTTGCATCGTAGCGCCTAAACTAGTGATATATTTTTATGAACAACAATAGATTTAAAGTCAAAAACCAAATCATATATTGTTTTGATTATTCTTAGACCTCAAGGCCTCAACCCTTATAGATTATGTATAGTCGAACGACGTGGCATTGCTGTAAGTGCAGGATATTTTATGACATATTATTTTATATGTAAAGCTCATGGTTTTATCGTACCATTACCTTTTATGTCGATTCAGGATGTCGATGAAATGGTTTCGAGATTTTACGAAATATTAAATGAAATTATTAGAACTTATGTTCCTTCCACTTGCCGCCGCAAGGATGGTGTGCCGATTTGGTTTTCCACAGGCCTTGTAAGATTGCTAAAACAGAAGCAAAAATGTCACTCCAGATACAAGCAGTACAAAAATCCCCTTGACAAAATCGAGTTCCAGTATCTGCGTAGAGACTGTGATCGCCTAATTACTAGAGACCATAAAGCCTATATTGAAAAAATTGAAGCTCAAATTGGAAAAAATCCCAAGTATTTCTGGACTCATCTAAAAAGCTTACGTAAATCTAGCTCTAGTTATCCAACTCGAATGCACTTTGACAATGTCACTGCAAACTCACCCGATAAAACATGCGAACTATTTGCAAAGTACTTTTCCTCAGTCTATAACCTGGATTCTCCAAGTCATGATGTGGAGAGTTTCCACACGAGTGCATACAATATGCCATTATTCAAACTAAAGCTTCAGGATGTACTTGCGGTGTTGAAAAAGTTAGACTGCACCAAGGGCCCAGGACCGGACAACATACCACCCATTTTCTTAAAAAGATGTGCCAAATCTTTGGCCTTACCACTTTTAATAATTTTCAATGCGTCGCTTGATACCGGAAAATTTCCCACAGTTTGGAAGCATGCCAGAATCGTCCCTATACATAAAAAAGGTCGCAAAGACACCGTACCTAACTACAGGCCTATCTCCATACTGTCAACCGTATCGAAAGTCTTCGAATCATTGGTTCATACTCGAATGCATGATCACCTTGTAAGCAGCATCAATCAGTTTCAGCACGGATTCATGTCCAAAAGATCTACTCAAACAAATCTTCTCTCCTACATAACTGACCTGATTGATGCTGTTGATAAGGGTAACGAAGTTGATGCTGTTTACACTGATTTTTCGAAGGCTTTCGATAAGGTTAATCACTGCATACTAATAAACAAACTGCGTGGGTACGGTATATGTGGCTCACTTCTCAACTGGTGTCAATCGTATCTGCACCTTCGTAAGTCAACAGTAGTACTCGACGGTTGTGAATCCAGTGCTTTTTACGCTACCTCAGGTGTACCACAAGGTTCGATTCTGGGTCCATTATTCTTTGTCATTTTCATTAACGACCTTAGTGATGTCATCGTTAACTCCAAAGTATATATGTTTGCTGATGACTTGAAAATCACTCGCGTGGTAAATGGTCTGATTGATCAAACTCTGCTACAGCGTGACTTGGAGAATCTAGTTGTATGGTGCCAAAAGAATAAAATGGATCTCAATACATTAAAATGTTTTCACATGAGATTCTCACGTAAGCGTAATAAGTTTGAGACCAATTATACTATTCATGGGGATAATGTCAGTTCTATATCTGAAGTCTCTGACTTGGGCGTGATCATGGATAGCGAACTTAGTTTCATACCTCATGTTGACAACATTATAAGTTCTGCAAGCAAATCATTGGGGTTCATTCTTCGAAATGGTAAAGATTTTAAAAGACCACAAACTCTTATTCTCCTTTTCAACAGCTTAGTCAGAAGTAAACTAGAATATTGTAGTTCAGTATGGTCCCCCACCTACAAAATCCATATACAGAGGATTGAGAAGCTGCAAAAGCGTTTACTAAGGAGTAAGTGTTTTAGAAACATCTTCGACCCTAACGAAACATACCAGGGTAAATTGCAGGTCCTTAACATGCAGAGTCTTGAATCTCGACGTGCCATGTTGGATGTGTCCTTAATATATAAAATTCTACATGGATCAATAGACTCTGCAGACTTACTGTCTAAAATATCTTTTAAGATACCCCACCGTATGCCTCGATACCCGGTTCCCTTGTTTGCAAATTACACATGTCGTACAAACCTTCGAAAGAATTCTCCATTGTCCAGAACTCTCAAATTATTGAACAGTGTCTCTGATCAGATCGACTTATTCTATGATAGTCTCAACAAAGTTAAAAATATTATTAGAGAAAATTTTAACCACGTTTCTAGGTAATTGTTAATTTTTAATCAAATTCTTCACAATTTTATTAATATTTCTTTTCTTATATAATTTTAATTACTTTTTAAATTTTAATCAATAATTATAATTTATAACGTAAATATAGTAATGATTTTTGTTTTTTATTGTTTTTAATAACTTTACAATTTTTGTGTCATGTCTCATTTTTATTTAATGCTATGTACAATTATTATAATTATTTTTTTTTTTAGAAAATATGTATTGTTTCAATGCAATTAACTGTATTTTTAATTTTTAATAATTTAATTTAGTTTTAGTTTAATATTGTTTATTGTTTAATGCATGTTGAGGCCGAATGTAACTAGTTATTGTATCTAGCTGTAATTTTACTAATCATGAATTTATGTATTTATTGATACAAAACTGTATTTGGTCCTTAAATAAATAAATAAATAAATAAATAAATAAATATGGTTCATAATTTACTGTACATTTGCCTGTACGCTCAACTTAGTTCCAATTACATTTTTGTAATAAAGTGGAATAACATTTTGAACGCACTTGTAATTGCTCTCGTATTGCAAAAACAGCAACGTTAATGGGTTACAATCAGTTGATAAATTTGCTCTTTTTACCACAAACAAAGATAACAAATAAACAATTGATACAAGTATAAAATATAGTTCACCCTAGCCTTAATAAAACCTACTTATGGATTCAAGCACCAGTAATCCTGTGAATAAAAATTACCCTATGTGTTAATCCAAGGCCTTAACTAATATTATCCCAAATTTAATTAAAATCTGTTCATTGGAATATGAGGAAGTAACTAACATTCACACTCATCGAAATAGGCACTTAGATACGTACATAATATTATCTAATACAATATAAAATTCTCGTGTCACAGTGTTTGTGCGCGAACTCCTCCAAAACGGCTTAACCGATTTTAATGAAATTTTGTATACGGTACATCCATTAGGCCTGAAAATATGTTTTTATCTGCTTTTTATATTGATACTAGAAATAATTTATATGGCAAAACAACGTTAATTGCTGGGTCAGCCGTCAGCTATAGTAATTATTTGAATATATTCATGACATAATATAATATCACGGTATAACATAATCTAGAAGTCTAGATTTAGATCCTCGTGAAGTCTGGATTTGTCCCGCGGAACTCTGAGTTCTGACAATCTCATTATGCTCTCTTAGCCTCCGACCGTTTTTCACACCGTAGCGTAACGCTTACGTTTTTCCGTGATTAACTTGAAAGCTAAGTAATTCGTGGCGTATCTTTATGTCCTATTCTATAATTTTACTGTTTAAAATTGATCGAAAATAGAGATCGTGAATAGGGCTATACAAATAAATTATCATTTAACACATAAATTACCGTATGTTATGTAATTTTTTTAAAAGGCTAGAAATACCTAATAACTTTGATTTAATTTTGTACAATTCAATCAATTTAGTTGAAAAATATCATACTGGCCCACTTCCATGCTACTAATTAGCCTTACTACTTACTACTATTATCTTTAAGGAGTTTTTGGAGGCCGAGGTTCGTGTTTATTTTGTACATTACGGCAGTGGAAACTATTACTACGTACTCGAGTAATCTGAGCGAAGAAACATATATTTTACTGAAGCTTGTTGATTAGTTATCGGTCCATATTTTCAATACACCTTTATAACGTATTTTCACTATCAGAAAAAGACAGAAAATGCGCCAACCTCCCCTACGAATCTCTCCATTACGCGACGGTGTAACACACGACTGGCAGTAAAATGAGTGAAATCCAAAGTCTGTAGGATCGTACCTGCAATAATAATGAGGTGCTCGAGTCTAGCTCTGTTGTTCAACGATTCGGACTTAGCATTGTTGTCCTATTTCTGGCTGGAGATTTTTCGAGAATCTTCAGTCAAATCACAAATATGACGAACAATGGATTCACAAATAAAAAGGGATATAATATAAAATTGACCGTGACATTCACATAAAATGATTTCTATTTATGTTTTTAGGACGTCCTACACACACACACACACTCCACAACAACGACATCCACTATCAGGCGTAGTATCTACCAATATATTATTATTTATTATAGTTTGACCAGTCGGTCTAAGTAAAAATGTTTGTAACTCGCTGTATTTAGATATATATGTCGCAGTCCACTGATTAAAAAAGCCGTTCAATCAAACAGCTAGCCCTTTGACTGAACAACGCCATTTAATCACATGTCTATACGTCGTTTAGTCGACGTGTTGACTGCAACGTTCACCACTACAGCTAGACGACGCTTAGCTAACTGATTAAATGGCAAGTTAACTTAGTGTTATTATTATAAAAATGTAATGATAACAGGTAGAATAAATTATTGCATTCTAACTCATTTTTAACAAAATTGCAATAAATACCTTTGTAATGCACTTCACAATCCCGTGATTTCTCCTCGAATATTTGTTTAAATTTCGATTTACTCGTATGTGCTCCCATAATTTCTGTCACTTTAATAACACTTGTAAAGTATATGAACGAAAAATATCTTAATACAATCACAAAATACCGGCTAGTTGACGCCATATTGTAAACAAAACGCACCTAGCGCCGCGGTGGTGAGCGCTGAACTAATTCAATCAAACGGCTGCTTTTGAATCAGCTGTAGTGTTGAACGTTTTGGGCGACTGAAATATTCAATTTAAAAGCTAGACGTGTGATTGAATGACGTTGTTCAGTCAAAGTGCTAGCTGTTAGATTGAACGGCTATTTAAACCAGTTGGCTGCGACATATACATTGCTAATGCCCCCGTGAATTGTCAACACAAGCCGTAACTGTAGGTTATCCCGCAATAAAAAGTATGTTTTTGTAGTATTAGGTTTTGCTCAATATCTTTGACAAATATCAACAATATCAGTCAGTCAGTCTGTCAGTCAATAAGATAATTTCCCTTTATTACTTTGCTTTACTATACCGTCATACATGATACAATAGAATCTCCGTAGTCTTGATCCCCAATCCCCATGATCGATTCAGTGAATTAGGGGGCCGAGTACCCCCGAAATTCTCATACATACTTAATACCAAAATCATTTTCTCATACAAAAATATTTAACATGTTTGAGTTATTTTTCCGCCTAAAAAAGTAGTTATCTAGGTTCCTGTACAAAAATTAACCTCAAAATATTTAAACACTAAAAAATAGAGTAATACAGTAAAATATATATAAATAAATAGTAAATTTACTACAAAATATTTAAACTAAAAAATATTTTTTAGTATTTAAATATTTTGTAGTAAATTTACTATTTATTTATATATTTTTAGTGTTTTACTCTATTTTTTAGTGTTTAAATATTTAGTAGTAAATTTACTAAAAAAAATTAAACAAAAAAAAATTTTGTGTTTAAATATTTTGAAGTAAATTTTTATGTAGGAACCTAGGTAATTACTATTTTAAACTGAAAAACAACTCAAACATGTTAAATATTTTCGTATGAGAAAATGATTTTGGTATTACGTATGTATGAAAATTTCGAGGGTACCCGGCCTCTTAAGCGTGAAAAGTCAATAGACTAAAGATCCATACTAATCTATACTTATTATAAAACAAAGTCGCTTTTTTTCCCCTCATGTCCCTTTGTTCCCTTTAATCTTTAAAACTACGCAACGGGTTTTGATGATTCTTTCAGTGTTAGATAGCCCATTAATCGAGAAAGGTTATAGGCTATATTTTATCACGCTAAGACTAATAGGAGCGAAGAAATAGAGGAAAATGTGGAAAAAACGGGGGAAATTATTTAAAAGGGCTAACTTGAATGCGCTAATCTCAGGAACTACTGGTCCGATTTGAAAAATTCTTTCAGTGTTAGATAGTCCATTTATTGAGGAAGGCTATAGGCATATATATTTTTAGTGGCTCTATATTTTATACCCGTGCGACGCCGGGGCGGGTTGCTAGTATTATCTTAAATGCGAAGTGTGTCTATGCGCTAATCTCAGGAACTACTGGTCCGATTTGAAAAATTCTTCCAGTGTTAGATAGTCCATTTATTGAGGAAGGCTATAGGCATATATTTTTTTTAGTGGCTTTACATTTTATACCCGTGCGACGCCGGGGCGGGTCGCTAGTATTATATTAAATGCGAAAGTGTGTCTGTCTGTTACCTCTTCACGCCCAAACAGCTGAACCAATTCTGCTGAAATTTGGTTTGAAGATAATTTGAGTCTCGGGAAAGGACATAGAAATATTTTTATCCCGGAAAAATGTACGGTTGCCGCGCGATAAACGAATTTTGGCGCAACGGAGTTGCGGGCATCATCTAGTAATCTCTTTTTATGAGGAGGGAAAACTGTATACTTCCTACTCCTCCTGTCTTCTTCTGATTAAATTCGTTGCGGGTCCCAAGACAGCTTTAGCATGTCCCTCGGGCTCCCTGAGATCATATCAAAGGGTTTTCGTGGTTGGATACCGCTGTCGATCCTGGCGACACAGGAGATACAGTGGTGGGAATGTGTGGTGGGCTAAAGCCCGTAATAAAATCTTGTATAGTCTCTGAGTCCAGACTATACAACACTATATTATCTAATAAATAAAAATAAGTTGGGTTTTCCTTCCTGACGCTATAACTCCAGAACGCACGAACCGATTTCCACCGTTTTGCATTCGTTGGAAAGGTATTGGGCTCCGTGAGGTCTATAGAAAAAAAATCAGAAAAAACTTCAGGAGAAAAGCAGGAAAAGTAGGAAAAACATTTTTCACATACAGCGCCATTTATATGGCTAAACAACTTTGCCGGGACAGCTAGTAACCCATAATATTGTATAACTATGACGTTTGTTGTGGTGCGCCCACGCGTGGCCGACTTACTATCCGTGTCAATTGCCGGCTAAAAACTAAAAAAAAACCGTGCCAAGTCTACGTCTGGATTACTTTCATTTTTTCACGTTCAAATATAGAATTTACAGAATAGGTCCGGGAAATGAGCTATACTGTATAACTGTACTCGGCGAAACATGGCAGTAGAGGTCATTGACTCCCTGTCAAAAACTTGTCATTTTCTATACAAAGCCACGATTGACAACATCTGACACTTCATTGTCAATCGCGGTTTATATAGAAAATGACAAGTTTTTGACAGGGAGTCAATGACCGCTACCGCCATGTTTCGCTGAGTACAGTATAGTTGCCTGATAGTAGCTAACGTAACAAGCGTTATTTCGCAGCGGTTTTCTAAGTAGCCGTCGTGTCTATTCAGTTAAGAAGTTTTGTAGTTGTGTGTGTGTTCATTGTGATGACCATTTCGAACAGTTGTATAAATGTAACATTACGAATGAATGCGGCTTGAAAAAGAATATGTACATTTTATTAAAAAATAAATCTTTGAGTCATCTCACACCAAATAGAGCGGCATTTTCGAAGTCTTGCAATAAAACGTGTATTTTTTTAAGTTAAAAAGGTTAAACCTATGACACTCTCAAATCATATTTGAATTAATAATTTACGTTACACATTTAAAAAAGTTTTGAAATCGGTTTACAAACGGCGGAGCAATCGTTAAACTTACAAAGATAAAAAGAAAAGTGTCCATAGCCGAACATAATATAGCAATTTACTCATTTTGAAAGTCGGTTAAAATATCTTAATCCTTATTATTAGGTCATTAACGACTATTTACCCCCATGTAAGATAACAATCTGTCGGATCGCGTAGATCTTCCCTAATTCCTTACCCATACCTATCAGTTCATCTCTACCCTCTTGGCGAATTTATCGCCAATTAATACTTAATTAAGTTTAAGCAGACCTATAGATCTTTAGTTAGATATGTAATTTTGTTTCTGGAGATTTCTTTATGTATGTCAAGATGATTATAGCGATGATTGCATGATTAACACAATCAGCAATCTTGGTCAATTATAGACGAATAAGTTACTAGCCGATGACGTCCGCAACTCCGTAGCGCCAAACTTCGTTAATCGCGCGAAACCGTGCGTTTTTGACGTGACAACGTCTTATAATTCGATATGGGCTGCGTGCACGAAAAAACATGACGCAATATGCGGCGTTACCTCTGAGGCTCTGAGGCGTTCCGTTTAAGGCTATGACGTTGTCACGTTCAACTATCGTCAGTAAACCGACTTTACAGACAACCGAGTTCGAGTCGAGTTCGAGTCGAGTTCGAGTCGAGTTCGAGTCGAGTTCGAGTCGAGTTCGAGTCGAGTTCGAGTTCGAGTCGAGTTCGAGTTCGACACAAAACACTACTCTCCAACCGTCTTTTTTTCGGGATAAAAAGTTTCCTATGTCCTTTCCCGGAACTAATTAAGTATATACCAAACAGCAAAATCGGTTCAGTGGTTTGGCCGTCAAGCGAGGTTAGACGGCAGTAAAACTGACGGAAACACTTTCGCATTCTGAAGAATGACACAGACAGACAGACCATCTAGTCTACACGTTCGTTATCATATTCTGTAATAGTCGAACATAGGTAAACGTGGAGAAGCAGTATAAGCGGGCCACTAGACGATCAATTTCATGGTGCAAAATCACATACCGTGCAATATTATTGACCGTCTAGGCCCTAGGGTTAGTATTGAACGCGCCCGCCTTTCAATCTTATTGTCAAATAAGTTGTTCAATAAAATATTGTTCAATATTATTGTAGGTCTAAGGGCCCGCTTACTCTTTGAACCTGTTCGCTAATTAAAAAACACGCCCGCTACAAAGATAGCGCGTTTTTTTTTCATGTTCTTTTTCCTTTTATCTTTGAAAATATGACAGTTTGAGTTATCTTTTTTAAATCAGAATTATAGAATATGATTAAAGTGCAGAAGGCTTAATTAGTTTTACATCAAAAGAGGATTTTTTTCACTTTTATGTTTCAAACGTATAAAATGCGGGCGACAGATTTCAAAGGGTTCAGTTAATAAGTAGTATTTAATTTACAAAAATTTAATCTCAAAGAGCTGAAAATAGAGAGCTACATGTATTTACGAGTAGTATCAAGCATAATCTTGTAAAATAGGAAAATAAAAATGTTTTTTTTTTAATGTTGCTATTTTCTCCATTATAGTCAAGCTCTTTAATTTCAAAGATTTTGGAACGAAGTTCCTTATCGCGCGTTCGGCGTAAAGAAGGCTAGAAAGAACGATATTTGACCTTGATTTGACCTCGACACTTTTTTATTAGTACCTGCATGGTAGAGGGCGTTGATAGTATTCCTGTGCGTCAACTAGATGGCGTTTTTTGAGAATAAACAGCGACGTGTTGTTAGTATTCCTGGGCGTCAATAGATGATGTTTTTTAATATTTTTTTGAGTGTATATTATGTATATGTCGCAGTCATCTGGTTCAATCTGCGATTCGATTGAATGACTAGCGCATTCATTGAATGACAGCATTCAATTGAATGACTCGGCCGAACGTCGATTGAACGATCGTCCCTCAACATTCAACTAGTAAGCGATTTGTAGCATAGCGTTTTGAAGATAGCGGACATGAAATCAGTCAGGCAATTGAACGTATTTCATTTTCTTGCTACTGCGGCGCTACTAGTCACTAAAACAAATATGGCGTCAAACAGCTCGCATAGCTGATAGCACTGTTTTGATATTTTATCGATTACATTTACATTAAAGTGCTTTATATTTGTAATGACTAATAAAATATTAGGAAATCGTGGATTTACCTATAACTACCCCGTCAACGGCTACTTAAAAAAAATATAGCATCCCATTTAACAACTTCGCTATATGACTCTTACAAGTCGTCTTAGTCAAGACGTTAAACGTTACAGTCAACGTCTTGACGAGTTGTCCTTTAGTCATTCAATTGAATGCTGTCATTCAATGAATGCGCTAGTCATTCGATCGAATCACAGATTAAACCAGATGACTGCGACATATATATACAGGTTTTTTGAACATAAGAAATAACTTCGTTCCATTCGGGCGTCCCAGGTCCCTTGACACTACTCAAGTTTTTTTTTAAATCTTAAGTTCTATATTATGATGTTAATATTAACACATATTTAGAGGCAGCACCCTATAGCTATTTATGTTCCTAAATCTTAATATTTCCCTCATCAAATTGAAATTAATTTCCGTCCTTATCATACGATATTTTAATAACAATTCATTAAACACACATTGACTCTAATTGCTAATAAAAATTTAATGTCGCAATTAGGAAGACTCAGACTTCGTGTGTACTTTACATTATATGTATAGAGACCGTCATATAGACATAATTTTCGTTGTAGATTCTCCATACTATGAATATATTTATATTATAGTGTGGCACTAGTTCTATGGAGTCCATAGTATCTAGTATCATAGTATATAAAATACTACACGATGCCCGCAACTCCGTTGCGCCAAAACTCGTTTATCGCGCGGGAACCGTACATTTTTCGGGATAAAAAGTATCCTATGTCCTTTCCCGATACTCGAAGTATCTCCATACCAAATTTCAGCAAAATCGGTACAGCGGTTTGACCGTGAAGAGGTAACAGACAGACAGACACTTTGGCATTTATAATATTAGTATGGATCTACTAGCGCACACACACACCTAAGCTCGATAAAATAGGGTTAAGAAGCCTTAAAACTAACTGATCTATTCGAAGCCTTAAGCTACGTAGATCTTTTTATTGGAGTCTCTATGTACAAACTTTTGGATGAAAATCACTCAAAATAATACTTAGTACAAAATTTTATATTTCATCTATTGGGATAGGATGTTTTGGACTAGTGATTAAATCTAATTCATACGAAAAAGCTAAAATTTTGAGATAAGAACTCAAACTTAAATACAGGCGCGAAAATAAAATAAAGCGCTCTGACCGCATGAATAATTCGGTAATAAGAAATGAACAAAGAGCAAGACGCAGAGGGGACAATTTGTTTACGCATTTGAATATTACTTTAGTTATTTTTGTCTTACGTCCGGTCGAGTTTAAGAAAATAGATAAGGGATAACGACGGGAAACAAAGGAAGGAAAAGGGATATAAAATCATCTGTAATAATCTTTAATATGTACGATCTAAGGGTTTGATGTTGTTCTTAAAAATAAGTGTTATATTGTTCTGAAGTTATTTTTTACGAGAACTATTCATGTAAAGGTATTGTGTAATCGTATTCTATTCGTAAAATATCTAATATCCATGTAGATATACTTTACGAAGAATAGCGTAATATTTGTAAGCTGCAGGAAAGAAAATAATTGTATGGTTATCGATAGCAGTATAATCGTGAATAAATACATTTTTTTAGTATTTCTTTAAATGAAAATACAAAGAAAAGCTAGCAAGCGACTCATCTGACTGCAATAATTATAACGTATGGACGCAAAACCATAAGAGTTACAGGTTGTCAAAAAGTAGATTAATATCTACTTTTTGACAACCTGAAAGACAATATAATTATTGCCCAATTAACCACCTTAAAAATTGCACCTACCGGTAAAGATCCTTATTTTCATTTCTGCATGCTAAATAGGTTACAAAATAATTTTTATCATCAAAACATGACTGACCTTCACCCATTTTCACTGCGTTCTACATGTCTCTATTTTGGGCGCTATGTTATCCATGAGTGCACTCACTATTTAGCGGCTAATAGCATAATGTGCCACGGCCACTCTAAATTACTAAGAATGGCCTGAAATTAGGCCATTTTCAATTAGGTACTGGGTCGTTTTCAGCCGTTTACAGCTTGTTCGAGTTTTCACGTGAGGTTTTCACTCGAAATTCACTATATTTTACTCAATGTCAAAAGTTGTATGTTTTTGTATATTATTGTTATACGTTTTTGTTTATTATACAATGGGGATTGTCCATTTTTTTTTTAAATTTTGCTCATTACAAAAACATTTCGAGGAATAAGGTCAGTGATCGTTTTTCTGTATATAAACGAAAAAAATACCGATTAGTTACTTATATTTTTGAACAAATATGTTTAACCTTAGTTTGACCTTCAATGGCGTTAAATTAGCAATAAATTCGACCAATATTACGTTTCGAACTTTTAGTAAGCTTCTCGTATCAGCTTTCACATAATGAGAACTTGCATTTGACGAACCAGCCATTATAAATAAGATTGAAAGGAAAAAATCATACTGCAGAGGTCAATTGGCCGCCGATGATGACGTCAGAGCGAAACTTTAAAAATTTATTGAGAAAAAACTAGCCAATGAATTTCAAAATTATTGAATTTATATTCTTAAAATACCCTATTTTAACGAAAAAAAAATATAAAAAGTACATGTGATTTTTTTTGGACAATGCCCATTGTTTTGGTTTTAGATTATGCAAAGTACAATTATTATTAACGAAAATGTGAAATACGTTAAATAATAAGAAAATCGTATAAGAATTATATTTTTCTGTAAGTTATTACTTATTGTATTACAGACTAGGTGACGCCCGCAAGTCGCAACTCCGTTGCACCAGAATTTGTTTATCGCGCGGGAACCGTACATCATTCCGAGATAAAAAGAATCCTATGTCCTATCCTGGAAATCAAAGTATCATGTTACCTATACCAAATTTCAAAACCTATCCTATATACTTTCCTTGGATTTAAAGTGCCCGTCAAAAGCAGATTCAGCGGTTAGGGCGTGAAAAGGTAACAGACAGACAGAAAGAATGACAGAGAGACTACCACATTTACAATATTAGTATGAATAATCTAAGATTCGTTTCTATTCGATGCTCTGTGGCCGCAAACCAGATATTTTATTTCGCCTTAGGAGGGACCGTCTTGTTACACAAATAAATAGAATCTGATTGTCTCCGGTATACTTATTTAATTTAAACCATTACTGTGTAAGGGACGTTTAAATTTGTTTTATCAAAAGGTCTGAAAGGGCGATTTGATTAACAGCCATCATCATCGCCCTTTGTGTCCTTAATCTGAATCCTCTGCCTTATTTTAGTAAAATGGACGATAAATTTATGGTTAAAACTCTTTTTTGGGTGTGTAATTCATAATAATATTATGATTGTACTTCTTTCATGTTTGTGGTTATATAGCTTTTAAAGTGTAGATATGCTACGAAGGCAAAGATCGACAAATCAATACCTAGCCGAGCCTAAAGTTTGATTTTCGCACACAAAGTAGGAATCTACTAAAAATGCTAAAAACAAACATATTAAAAAAGCTTGTTGTACACATAACATAATTATGGATAAAATATATGTAGTATGTACAGTAACATTAACACACTGTAATTTAATACAGTATTATAATTTATATAAGTACCCTTAAAACCACAATACAAATATCTAACAGTACAATAACTAACTATACGCGTAAATACTACGCGTTTTGTCTGTAAGTATAATTATTATATTATATATACAGACAAAACGCGTATAGGGTTGCCCTACTATTATCACTGCAAGTTACCTGAAATCTTGCTAAAATATGGGTGTTATTCGGTCTACTACGAAAATAATCTACTTTATGTTAACTATAATAATATTACTTATATTGTAACCCATCTCTACATTTTTCCCGTCATGATTAATTTTGTTTCATTCGAGATTTAATCAAATATGTCGTGCGGTCGTGAGGTCGCAGGTTCGTATCCGCTAATAAACTATTTAATATTATCCTAAAGTTTTCAACCCTTCTCACGGCGGAAAGCGTAAACACCAGACTGTTTACTGTATTATCGTGGAGCCACGAAGTTGGCGACTGCGGCGAAACGCACGATAAACGCGTGCGTTTCGTGGCACACGTGTTAAGCCTGCAGATCTAAAAAAAATACAGACAAACATAATATTATCATAACAACCTTCTCCTTTTTGGGTATAGGTTAAAATTTATCCTTGAATCATACTATAAAATACATACCATCATTCTTGTGCTACTGAAGAAGTTGATCTAGATTTATTTCTCCATATTCTTTTGATTGAGAATTTATATTATTCGGTATTAAAAATTACCATATCGCTACAAACCTAGTAAGAGTTTGGTAGTCTGCAGTACTTAGTATTTCCCATGCGTATCTTCCTCATCATTATCTGAAGTTATTTTGTATACAGTCACGGCTTGATTCACTGAGTTACTAAGCAATAAGCATATTTTGATACTGGAAAACAACCTCACTAGGTTGAAACTAAAAGGGCCTAGATTGTTATCTTCAGGTCCTTTAAGCTTTAATTCCGTCTTGCGAAATTGCAATCTTGATTAGAATTTTCCTCGTCATGTAATCGCACCACTCTTTTTTCATGGCTCCACATTAAATGTCGTTCACCTTCCAGGGGTGGGCTGAAACGAAATTTAATAATGATTGAGTGAACACGTGAAGTGCCCCAACTGGCAACCCTAATGGCGTAAATATGGAGCTCTTTAAAAATTATTTTACCCTCCGATAGGGAATGAAAACATTTTATTAAATCATCGGCTTTCCAACGCCACCTATTCACGTATTTTAGGGTCAGTGTACACTGCCTTTTCCTTAAGAGATTAAAAAGGTTTCGCCCACACTATTGTCGGTTGTCTGGCAGAAATTGCTCTTAGCAGTTAGGCTGCGTTTCCATCGGAGATGTGTTGCGAAAAATATTATGTTTTTGAGAACCAATAGAATCGCTTCATTGAAGTGACCTCGCTCAGCGCAGCGATTCTATTGGATCTTAAAAACACATTCCTCGCAACACATCTCTGGTGGAAACACAGCCTAAGCTATATTATGTACATATTTTTTCTATATTGTTTAAGTTGTACAAATAAAGAATTTTCTATTCTATTCTTGTTTAATCCTTCGGTCACGGATTCTTGGAAATCTATTGTTATTCTATTGTTGTCGCGGTTACCAGTGTCCTTATGGGGTTTGATGGGTTAATAATAATTGTACACCGACAAAACTTTTTTACATCTTTAATAGTTTATTGCATTATATTCAAAACTTATTATATAGAAATACATCAGAACGTTGTGGGGCTGAATAAAGTAGATCACTTTAATACTAAAATACAGTAAATAATACTATTTTTATTCGCGCTTACGCACATACATTCATCAAACTACGCTACACCTATTCGTCGAATAGAAGCGTAGCAGCTTAGTTTGCTATTTAAAAGAAATGATTAGTTAATAGTTAAGTAATACCTAGTTATTATTCGAATCACTATATTGTATGAAGTACAATAAAATTGCTCAGCAGTAGCTAGGTACTAGTAGTTTTGCTACCTCATCCTGCCTTTACTCTCAAATCCTAAATTCTAACCTTTCCTTTCCAATAAACATTCATAAGTGTAAAATTAGGGTAATATTTTTACCCCGCATAATACATTAATACGGCTCAAAACACGTAAATAAGATTATCTAATTGAATAAGAAAGTTCCCGCGACTGCCCCTCATAAAGTATGAACACAATCAGACGGTAAGTGCGGCCCACATATTTTGCGGTGGCCATGTTATGCAAAAACAGAGGATAGGTAAGGGAACGTACCTGTATTACATAACGTTCAGGGGGAGGTGGAGATAGGGAGTCTGTTGTTTGGTTGGAATGGAGCGTTCTTGTTTACGTTACGTAGGAAAAGTCTCTAATGTATTAAAGTAGATATGATAGGTTTCTTATTACAAAATAACACTATTTAACTTCCTCTCCTACTGCGCTCTAGCCGTCCTCGAAGAAAGACTTTTGTCTTACAAATTTGCGATCAGGCCGCTTGTTTTAACTATAATTTAATATTTTACTCATTCATACAAATAAAATGTTTAACTACAATCTACAGAAGCTTTTACTGTATTTGGTTATGTAGTATGGGCTAGTTCCCTAACACACAAGCGGGTAAAAAGGTAAAAGGAACAAAGTACAAACTCATTGCTATTTATTGGTTAATATCTCTCTTGTTATCAAGAATCGTAAATTGGCTAAACCCTGCTAGAGTTTTTCCGCGTACATCGTTATAATTTCATGAAAAAGTAATTTTGGAGTTATAAAACTGTGAAACCGTATTCAAAATTTTGACTTTAATTTCATTCGATTATAAACGACACTTTGTAAAGAGTTTTTACAAAATAAACCGAGTACTTTTGACAAAATTAACAGAGTGTTTATTATTATTTGATAGTGTTGCTATAATATATTTTCAATATAAATAACATAATTTGTACTATTGAGGTTTTTTTGTATTATTGAGGTTTATTGTACTATTGAGGTTTTTCGATATTATATTTGCCGCTATGGTTAATGGTGCAGACTTTACTCACACCAAGTGCCACCAAGTGGACTCGTGTTTTTAAAGAATCTCAATAAGATACAACCTGCCACCAGACGAAGCTATAAGCTATTGCTTATATATATGAAAGACCCTATTGGGTCTTTCATGTCAAACAGCTATCATATGTCACGAAATTAAAAAATATTATTCCAACAGCTACCTGTTTAAATGCCGCACTCAGAGATGAATTATCAATTACTTAACTGTAATTAAATTATGAGTTTGACTGATTAATACGTCTTAACTAGGGATTGCAAAAAACGGATTTTTAAAAAAATCCGGATTTTCGGATTTTTTCATCTTCAAATCCGGATTATCCGGATAATCCGGATTTTTTGTACATTTTTAAATATTTTTGGTAAACAGCTCTAAATGTGAGTTATTTTCTTATTATTTCTTTATTGAACATTCATTTTAAAAGTGCAAAATAAAATGTCTTAAAAATTATCATTTTTCTTAACTTAGCGATGTGAAAATCGCTAAGTTAAAAAAAAAGGAGAAGACTATAATAACAGTACATAACTAGTACTTTTTAACAACTTAAAAATACCTTGATTTTTTTAACTATTTAAAAATGTGAAATTTTAGTTAATAAGAAAATCCTAAGCAATCTCCCCTTTTCGGACATCATCAAATTATGCTCCAAGATCTGCAAGCCTCTAGTGGAACTGACAAAAATAGGTCAAAGACACAAACAATGATCAACATAACGGGACGTAGGATTGAGGTAGACGAGCAAGAAATTCACCATGTCAACGAGTACCTGCACTTGGGCCAATTAGTTTCTTATGACTACAGAAAAGCAGAAAAACTGGTCCATGAAGAATAGTGACTTACCAATCTCACTGAAGGGCAGACCTTGTTGATATATGTATTTCGCTCGTCATAACCAACAACGCGCAAACACAATCTTTGACCGATTTAAGATTTACAAAAGTTCGAACTCAGGGTTTGCCAAAGAGCAATAGAGCTCAAATCTCAACAAAATAAAAAAGGTAATGTGCTCCAAAAATAGAATCAGAGACGTAGGAATTAAAACGGCCAAGCTAAAGTTGCATTGGGCTGGTCACGTTGTCCGCATACATCTACGCTGGTTATCGACCGAGTGGTAATCCTCCTATTATTATAGGCCTAAGAAAAGATAGCACTATGCTTGAAGGTGTTTTTTTCCTCCGACAGCAGATCACTGTAATCCGACGTTACGGCGATCCTTGAGGATCTATTGTGACTCCTTCGTATTAGAGTACTGTCCCCAAACCAGTGCTGCCCATAAATTTAACAATGTGATTTGGATTGTTAACACAAATTTCCTCTTTAGTAAATTAGGAGAGTTTTGCTCTGTAGTAGAGCAGTAGAGTCAAGTAGAAGGTGAATAGGTGTGTCAAAAGCTATTAACACCTATTCTATGAAGGTGCTTGTTCAGTTTACATTGTCCAATTAGGCTTCTGGCAATGATTCTATTATTTTTTCTTACTAGCCAACTCATCAGCGGTTACGTTACCAATGAGGAACCAACGATTGCGAAGACTTTAGCCTAGGACACGGTTATAAACTCCCCACTGGAGGCATATCAGCTGGACTTGCAAACGGTGACGCTGGGCAAGATAAGTGAAAGATTCGGGCAGCGCCTTTGCCTAGCAGTTAGATAGTATATTTATATTTAGGATATTGCACAGAATAATGACTTAAAATAATTATTTAAAATTTAAATCAACATATTTTCGTCATATTATAAACTTTCTTTATTCCATAATTTAATTAGACAGAATCACAGATCGGTAATCGGCATTAGTTACGTAAACAATAATAACTTATAATTATAACCTCAATGTAAACAAAAGCAACATATTTTAGAAAAAACATTGTATTCAATACTAAAATGTTCTAAAATAATTGTAAATATATCATAGTTGCATTTATATTATCATATTATAGAAAACATAATAAATTTAGTAAAATAAGAGCTAGGTTATAAGAAATTAAAATATGTCGTTATTTCTTATAAATAAAATAAAGAAATGTAAAGAAATGTAGTTTTAACCACCAAATAACTACACAATGGAATGTTAGACATACGGAATTCTGACTTTGGTACGAGTAGACCACGCAAAGTTGTGATAGCGCCTTTAAACAAATGTGAATTTGTATGTCAGATATTACACAATACATTTAAATTAATTTTATACTACGTGAAAGCTTCTTTTTCATAATTTTTATCTTAAATTCGAAAAAACCGAAAATCCGGATTTTGAGCAATAAAAATCCGGATTTTTCATAGGCCCAAAAAATCCGGATTATCCGGATTTTTCGGATTTCGAAGTATCCGGATTGCAATCCCTAGTCTTAACTCATAAGTCATAACTCTTATGTCAACATTTTCCGTTAATTGCAGTTATGTAATTAATAATGTCTCAAACTGTACTCTAAGTTTAGTAGTAGTAGTAGTTTATTTAGTCCTAAAAATACAACCATCATTGTTACCGTATCCATAAAAACTCCCACTTTATGAAGGTATTATATTGTTTTGCATATCAAACTAAGCCAATTCTCGGCTTCGGCAAATTGATTGTCGGCCATTTTAGACGGCTTTTGACCCGTCTTATCCCCGGTTCAGGGATCAAATATAGGGATTAGAAGTAAGCTTGTCCAATTAATCTTAGATTTTTAAGTCGTTTATAATGGGATGTTCCTTGAAAGGTCAATTTTGAAGACGATTATATAAATGGACTAGATTACGCCCGCGACTCCGTTACGCCAAAATTCGTTTATAGCGCGGGAACCGTACTTTTTTCCGGGATAAAAAGTATCCTATGTACTTTCCCGGGACTCAAAGTATCTCCATACCAAATTTTAGCAAAATCAGTTCAGTGGTTTGGGCGTGAAGAGGTAACAGACAGACAGACAGACAGACACACTTTCGTATTTATAATATTAGTATGGAAGTATGGATGGTGTTTTGGGTGTTATTGTAAGTCGAAACCGAGACCACTAAGGTACCTTAGTGGTACAAGATAGTTAACCAAAAGGCAATAGCCATGATTGCAGTTCTGTGGATACTGAAATAATGCACATCCACAGCTCCGCAATCAGGAAAATCAACAAAAGCATGGACAATTATGGACGAATATATACCTTACATCATCTGTATTTCATCATCATTTGCCAACATGGAAGTAGCTAAGAGATATAATAATAATAAATAATAATTCCCTTGCCGGTTTCGGTGACGATGGTCGGTTTAATTGAAACCAAGCCAGTTACGCAGGAGTAATTTTATAGTTCCCAAGTGTGTGCGCAATATACAAGAGCACACTCTATTCCTTTACTCTCATAACCCAGTGGGACGGCAGACCGACACGACTGGCGAGAGTTCAGGCGCAGGACCGACTTTTTACACGCAGGAATCGAGCCCACAACCTCCGAGTCAAGAGCCACACTCTAAACTACTGTTTAGACTTAGAGCGTGGCTCTCGGACTCGGAGGTCGTGGGTTCGTTTCCCGCGTTGGAAATATGACGTTATTTCCAAGTTTGGAGGACAATGCAGGCTGATCACCTGATTGTCTGAAAAGTAAGATCCATGCGACGAATGGGCATGTAAAAAGTCGGTCCTGCGCCTGATCTCTCGCCAGTTGTCGCTAGTCGTGCGCCTCCCTAAGCCATAATTAAAAGGACATAATATTTTAGAGCAAAATGTAGCTTATTCGAATACAATATTACTTTAGTAATTAACTGTATGAAGTACAGCAATCTAATTACAATATCCAAAATATAAAATATTATAATCACATAATTCAACAAATATACACACCGGCAAAATTAGCGGAACATAATAAAATTTAATTTTTTTTGAAAATTAATCGCTGTTTTTTATATATTTATTAATTAATTTAATAATTGATGATTAAAAAATAAAACTTATATAAATTTAGGCCATAAAAACGTGTAAAATTAAAAAAATCTGCAAAAATCTAAAATTAAGAAAAATCTTTGAAATTTCAGTAGTAAGTTTTTAAGTTAAATTCTTCATTTTTACTTAAGAAATGCCATGTTAACAGCGTGTAATGCCTTCTATGGATCTGAAGAGAGTCTGGATACGCCATTACATGCTTGCATTTTGATTGTCAATCATTTCCTGTGGGATATTCTTCTACTCCTCCAGTAGCGCCAACTCGAGCTCCTGAACACATTTTGGAGCTGGAGTTTTAATTCGTACCGTTCACCCATTGATGTGCCACACGTTCTCAATCGGATCCACATCCGTAGACCGTGCTGACCTCTCCACCTGGGCTACGCTAGCATCATTTAGGTCATAATGCCCGATTTTTTTACTCTATGGACGCGCAAAAAATTGAAGTTACTACCTAAAACTGTGTAAAAGGCACAACATGCAGTTCTAGGATGTCTGTGCTATTGCCCTGTACTGTCAAAGTACCATCATTAACTATCATCAGCTCTGTGCGGGCTCCAAATCATATGCAACCCCAAACCATTACGAAGCCTGCATGATATACCACTGTTTCCGTTAAGTTTGATGGTCTATAGCATTCCTTACGATTTATCCACATTCTTTATCGCCTGTCAATAAAATTTACACAGAATTTGCTCCCATCACTGTACAGCACACGATTTCACTCACTTGTCAAATTTTGATGTTCACGCGCAAATCTTAGCCTGGCTCTTTGGTGCCCTGTCTCAAGTTTTGGTGCCCTTGCTGGCACCTTTGAGTTTAATTTAACTTCTTTGAGTCTTCTTCTTACTGTACAATCACTTACAGGTACATCTCGGACCTGTTCCTATAGGTTTCATCTCTGCAAAGCAGTTTAAGGTCGATTTCTTAAGGCTTGTACCCTTACAAAACAGTTATCCTGATCCTTTGCCACCCGATATATGCCTTGTTCTCGTCTCCGAACGTAAGATCCAGTCTCTCTGTAGCGTTGAAATTTACGATGGACCACGAAAGCCGACACACCTAAGGCCTGACTGACCGAACGGTAGGTGTGAACTTTCTCTATCGTGGTTACAGCTCTAGCTGTCGTAGATGCTGGAAAATCCACTAATTTTGTATCTAAGCAATGTGTTCTTCCAAAAACCAAACAATCAAATGAGCTGGCATGCCTTGCACCCCGCTAAAAACGCCATTCTTATCAGAAACACTTACAACGTCAATCATCGAAAAACACTTAGTAGGGCATAATTGCAATAAAAATCTGTCAAATTGCCAGTTTTGTTCAATATTTTATTTCTTAAATGAGCTTAGAAACTATAAAAAAGGATTTCACACAGCCCGACCCACTTGAATTCAAGTTGTGGCCCTTTTTACTTATGTTCCGCTAATTTTGCCGGTGTGTGTATATTGTGCAATATTAATTAATAACTAGAATTAGCCATCAGTCGGCCATTTGTTGGGTCGCCGAATTAACTGTAACGAGGTGATTAAATATTTTTGAATTTAATTAATTGTTCAAATTAATGGACTTTAAAGCATGGGCGCGTTATGAAATGCGTGGTTTAGTAGATTTATCATAATCATAGTTTTTAAGTTATTGCATTATGCATAGCTTTTATCGCGGGCTTTGAGCACGGCAACCGAATCAAGAAATGCCGTAACGAAAAACACCTAGCGTTTCAGTTCGACAGACTTCGGCTGCGGTGGCTCAGGGCGTGGTGCTCGCTGCACCGACCGGCACGGTGTTTGTGTGCGTACAACTAGACGTATGCGAAATATAATTGGCATAAGTTGATAAAAAAATATAAGATGTGTACTCGGGGACTGCCGCGGTAAAGCTATTGCATAGCATATTTTTAACAACATATGCAATATTATAATTCGCATACGTCTAGTCGCACGCACACAAATACCGTGCCGAAGTCTGCCGAAATGAAACGACGTTAGACAATGACGAGTGCAAGTGCACGACGAAAGAAAAAGGCGCGCCGCACCGCTGTGACGATCGGAGTAGGCGGTTAGGTTTATTTTCGTTACGGAATTTCTTGATTAGATCGCCGCGTTCAAAGTCCGCGATAAAAGATAATAATATGCAATAGTTTAACTTTGCGATTTTTTTCTATAGCCAGAGTGATTCAAGAGGAAGGTTAATTAGACAGTAATAATACATTCAAAATATACTATTTTCTGTAGTGTCTAGCAAAATGAAGTACCAGATATTTTAAAGTTAAATACTTGTTACGTAATTTCTCTATTTCAATGAAAACTGCCACTCGACTCTTAAAAATTCAGTTGGCGTACACAATTCGAATAAAACTGTAGTTAAAAATAACATTCCCTAAGTAGCACTCGTGGAATAAATAGAAATGTCTAGAAATTGTATTTCGATGATAAAGGTGAGCGTAGAACTAGCCGCCACGAGTAACGCGGTGTTCAAATTAACTTTAAAATGTTAAACAATAAAGTATAATATTTGAATGATACTATAAATTAGGCATATGAAACGTGTATCGTAAAATTAACATGAGATCAAAAAGCTATGGTGAGAACAGAAAAACAAGTCTAACATAATAAAAAAATTATATATAAATTTTGTTAGTTATAGCGATAACTCGAGAACGACTGATTGTATAATTATTAAACTCTTGAACGATTTTGCTAATTACTTAGTCTTGAAATATTCATGGAAGTCCAAGGAAGGTTTCTAGATTTTCTAGTCTTCTTCTTATATATAAAAATGGATGTTCAAATGTGTTAGTCGCGCTAAAACTCGAAAACGGCTGAACCGATTGGGCTGATTTTAGTTTTAAAATATTCGTAGAAGTCCAGGGAAGGTTTTAAAGTGACACGAAGTTCACCGGGACAGCTAGTTAAATATAAATTTCACTTTTTACATAAGGAATTTTTATCGTAGTAACAAAACATATTGTAGAGTCAGTCACCATTTCCAGCTGGGGATCTATACATACGGAACCCTTGTTTCATATTATATCAATACATTTCCCAGTCCCTATGCTTCTCCGCGCGCCCTTCAAATCAACCCATCAAGAAAACGCAATCAGATAGCGTCCGAAAGTTGACTAAAACGCCATTTAAATGTAACCGACGCCCGTCACGTCTGCCAGGTTATCTGTTGGATCGAGTAAATCCACTACGTGACGTTGAACTTTGTCTGTTGACTTCAGCCCTGATTCATGCGTTTAGGCTGGTAGCATAAAGGTACAAGTTAGAAGCGACATAAAGCGGCAGCAGACGACGTGTCGTCGCGACACTACTGGTTTTTATGTATTTCTATGAAATACCCTCCGCAGCTAGCGACACGAAGCTAGCGACTCTTCATAGAAATACATAGAAACCTGTAGTATCGCGACGACACGTCGTCTGCTGCCGGTTCATGTAGCTAGCTACCAACCTGTACAATTCACAATTTTCATTCGATTTGGATTCGAAAACTTACAGATTAGTCCACGCTAGGCATGTCGTCAAAATAAACATAAACAGGCAAGTCGTCAAAACATAACATAAACAGGCAAGTCGTCAAATTCGAGTCTATTACGCGAATCTGGGGCGCTATTCTCATGCCTCGAAAATCACTTCATTCGAAGAACATATCACTTGCGCGTGACCACATCTTGGTGTTTGCAACTGATTAGCCCAAACTTTTTTTTTCAATGTTACATGGGCTTAAAGTACCTTCTGACTAAATAACATCGAAATCGTTTGTGCCATTATCACATTTAGTAGTTTAGGCTCTTCAATGTGCCATAGAAATATTATGCAAGTCTGAATTATGAAATCCCAGTTGAGAAAAACTTCAACACTTATAATAAAAGACCAATAAAGCTTTTAAAGCTCGAGACAAAAAGCATAATACGAAACAGATTTAGTGCTTTCAATAAAGAACACTGGCTAGGTCATATTTATGCCATTAAGCCTCGAGCTAACGACCTAGGTCATATCGGAAAACCTAGACAAAAACCTAAGCTGAAAATGTCGAAAATAGGGGTTCAAAAGTTAAGCACGTTTTAACGAGGGGAATATTATGATTAAGTTTAATGATTTCATGTTTCGTTAGCCTTATTTATATATAAGTTTAATTTACATTATACAGATGCGTATTTATTCCGTTCCGAGAACTGGACTGAAGAATGGATTTACTTACAAAATGTAAGCACCTTTTTCTATCAGAGTGACTAAAGTCACTTTCATAGAAAAAAGTGCTAAAATTAAAAAAAGTTAAAATTGCTAAAGGTAAGGGCTAAAGGGCTAGGTAGGTTAAAATAAAAATCTGGTATTTCTACCTAAAGTGCCTTAGCATATACACTTTAATATAAACAAATTTTTTTTTAAAGGAAAGTTGCTGACATAGAAAAAGCTGCTTATATTGTGAATACAGCCCGATGTCTTAAGTATAATTTACACAGAGCCAGTACTGGCTGCCAATAAGACTGGCAGCAATGTGTAAATTATACTTTAGCTCTGAAAAGTTTTAAAATTAAATAAACATTAAACATCGCTATAATTATTGATAAGTTACGAAAACTTTGGCAGTTACGGTTACAGGTGTATCACTTGTGTGTATGGAGTAAAGACATAGAACATGGGTAGTAGCGTGGAATATACAGGGTGTAAAAAGAACGCTTAGCCATGGGCAAAATACAATTGCAATGAGACTTTATTCTTAATGTTATCTTTTCTTGTTACAGGTGTTTTCCTCAGGCCTAGGACAAGACCCGATGTGCAAAAGGTAATTTTATGTCAATAATAATATTATGTAACTTTATTCTTGAATCAGTATTCCCCTAATAATAATAATAATATTTAAACAACGAATAACTATACGTAGCCTGCAGGCTTGTCTTAATCTAGCATATTGAAAAAATCACAAGACAGATAAAGACAGCGAACTTTGAATAGTTAGGTATACGTGCAATGAATAACTTCTATCATTTTCGCATCACGTTACAATGTCAACTGACCCTTAAAAACAAAGTGTTAACTGAAATATAAAATGGCGGTACAGTGACGTCACCGGAAGTGCTTCGGCGGAAGTGGCGCCGCCGCCAACAAACCGGAAACCGACTGCCGATGGTTGATGGAAGTATATTTGGATTAGGTAAATTAGTGTACTCCCGGGAGTAGAAAGTAAACTAAAGTTTACATAAATCTTTTGAAGCTAGCGTTGAGACTTGAATAGTGTTAAACTTTGGGTTCCCTGAGATCATATCAAAGGGTTTTCGTGGTTGGATACCGCTGTCGACCCTGGCAATACAGGAGATACAATGGTGGGCCGAAACCCGTATAAAAGCAAAATAGAGTCAAACTATACCTACATAGACGGTTTGTTGATGACATTGTCAAGAGGTCGTGGACTGTTATTAAAAGGTACATTGGCACGCGGCGCTAATTTGAAAGTGTATTTGTCTGTCACTTCTCCACAAGAGTGAAGTTTAAGCAAACGAATGAGTTGCTGTTTAGTAAGGGGATACGGTGTGATAAACGAATTTGGACGCAACGGAGTTGCGGGCGTCAAATTGTATTTCATAATGTACCATCGAGGAAATTGATTCCTATGCAGTTGATAGACCAACGTTATTTGGTCGAATATGTCAATTCAATGTTAATTGTGATCTGTCGGCTGGGTTTGACGTAACGCAACCAAACTACGTAGGTCCCCGATCTGCATAGGAGTTAACTTCTCGATAGTGCTTATTTGGATAACATTGACAGCAAGTTTTAGTTTGATTTAATTGAAATCTACATCGAAACACTGCCATGGATATACTCAGAGGCTCGAGGAAGGACAAAATATAGATAGCAAAATTTGAAGCGAAGTTAGGCAGTCTTTTTTGTAATTCATGTCTTTTTTGTATTTATTTAAAAACTAGCTGTTTCCCGCGACTTCGTCCGCGTTAATATAGTATACCTATAATATAGACTTCCATTGAAACTTTCAACCCCAATTTCACCCCCTTGGGGGAAGAATTTCCAAAAACGCTTAAATACGTATCTATTCATTTTTAATCAGTAACCCAAAGATAAAGTTTTCATGTTCCTAACTTAAGAAATGACGGACTTTCATTCAGACTTTCAACCCCTATTTCACCCCCTTCGGGGTAAAATTTTCAAAATTCCTTCCTTAGTGGGTGTCTACTTAATAAAACAACCCTACTCACCAAATTTCGTGGCTGTAACTTTAACAGTTTTTGCTCAGCGATGATGAATCAGTCAGTCAGTCAGGACATGTAATTTTATAAGTATAGAAAAACTTAAAACTCTTACAAAATCATCTTGCCAAATCAACCTTTTATTATCTCGCCCATTATTATTATCAACTAGATGGTACTTGCAACTCCAATGCGCTAAAACCGTACATTTTTCCAGAATAAAAGTATCCTATGTCCTGCCTCCTTAGACAAAGTATCTTTCGTTATAAACGATGACGAAATTCGTTATCAAAATGTATGCGGTTTGACATAAGTCATCGCTAAATGGCATTTCGTTTGCGAAGACTAATGTCAAATCTCATGCATTTTGATAACGAATTTCGAAAGGGACTTTGTCTACGGCCCCTTGCCCGGGACCCAAAGTATCTCCATTCCTTTTAGTATCGTTTCAGTAGTTTAGGCGTATAGAGATAACAGATAAAAGGTAACAAAAAATACTGACAGGCATATTATTGCATTTATAATATTAGTATGAAAGTATAGTTTGTCAGCTGTTAGGGTTGTGTCACTTGGTTGCATAGATCCATCGGCGAGTCGTATAATGAATCATAAAGGGCGCGCCCTACAGCCGGCTATTTCTGGATATTTCTGGCTATTTCTGTTTCCCGTACCGCGGCGGAAACGTACCATCCGTCCATTGGGGGTCCGCGGCCATTGACTTTAGCCGTATCATTGTATTCCTCTATTTATAGTTAAGAAGGCAGTGAATATTGCGTGCTTGTGTCAGATTATAATACGAAAGTATGTATATGTGTCTGTCTGTCTATCCGTTACGTCTTCACGCCCAAACCGCTAAATCGATTTTGCTGTTTGGTATGGAGATAGAGATAAACTACGATAACATAAACTACGATAAATTACTGTTTCAATGTGTGTAGTCACATCCTTATGAAAGAGTTTGTATGTAGTAAGTATTCAACCAATCAACCTACTCGTAATATTTTACATAATAGTTAAAGTCACTTATTACCAAGATTTGTTATATCATAACTAGCCGACCGCGCAAGACAACGCACTTCAAACGTTTTGAATTTTGGAGGGGCGCGCCATGTTATCGTAGTTTATCTCCACTTTGAGTCCCGGGAAAGGATATAGGATATTTTTTATCCCGGAAAATGCATGGTTCCCGCACGACAAACGATTTTGCGCAACGGCGTTTAGTTAAATACTTTATAAAATTATTTTCGCATCTGGACAGTTTTTAGACATTTTTTTCGCGTAAAGAAAAAAATGTGTCCGTATTTTTTGTCCCCGTTCTAAAATATTTCGTAATTATCTCGACGATGGATGGATGGCGGTGTAGATGTGATGTGATGATTGAATAGAAGTTCCTGTCCTTTCGGATGTCGAGATTTTAGCATTATCATCATCATGATCATCATCAACCATCATTTCTATGTCATAAAATAGCAAATCATGGGTCTGCTTGAAATTACACCTTAGTGAATGCATTTACTATAATTAGTTAAAACGGAATTAGTTATTAATTATTATCTAGTAATAATTAGGCAGGAAAGACGCCTACATAGTACCAACGAGGCGACGTATAATTATACTAATGAGAAGAAAAAACTTCAGTATAATATTTTTGACAATAATTACTCACTAATGGGGATTGTCCATTTTTTTTTAATTTTGCTCATTACAAAAACATTTCGAGGAATAAGGTCAGTGATCGTTTTTATTTATTTATTTATTTATTTAATCAGGACACCAAACAGTACACACATCTAAACATTATTACATTAAGCATATTAATAATTAGAATTCATCTGATGCATGTACCTAAGCAGGTGACACGGCATTTATGACTTAAGCTCCACAGTATACAATATGAAAAAATTTAAATTATATTAAGATTGAACATGTCAATAATATAGTAAAAAGTCAGAAAAAATGTGTACACAGAAACAAAATCTTATTATGATTAAATATGTCAAATAGAGAATTAATATTATAAACATGTATAGAATTATTAATTGATTATTATTAATGTCATAGATATGTCACTATATTATTGATTAGGATTTTAACTTATATTTTAATATGTCTTTTTTGAATGAATACAGATTACTATGAAATATGTCAAAATCTGAGCAGATACTATTGTAAAGAGAGCACATTCTTTGAACAGGATTATTCTTAGCTATATTGTTTTTATATTTTGGGATGATAAAAAGTTGGGGTATACGTACGGATCGTGTAGGAATTTTAATCGATATCTGATTCAAAATCTCTATGTCCATGGTTCCGTTAATTATTTTGTGTAAATTACATAAGTCCAACATCTGTCTGCGGCTTTCAAGACTCTTTATGGAGAATTTATTAAGTCTATCCTCGTATAAGGGGATCTTTCGTCTGATCCCACATCTAATACACAGTGATCTTAGAAAACGGCGCTGTATAGACTCAATCCTGTCAATGTGTATCTGATATAATGGGGACCACACTGATGAGCAATATTCCAGGACCGATCTTACTAAGGTAGAATATAGTATGATCCATGTTTTAGAGCTTTTAAACGGTCTGGCAGTTCGAATAATAAATGTCAACATTTTACTTGCTCTACTGCATATAACGTCGTAATGATGCCTAAAGGACAGATCTGAATCAAACATGACTCCTAAGTCACGCACTACTTTTGTACGTGTTATTGCGATGTCATCAATTGTATAGTTATGTGATAAAGCCTTTTTACTCTTGGTAAATGATATAACATTGCATTTTTTAATATTAAGCAACATGTGATTTTTTTTACACCAATGAACGACAAGGTTAATATCTTTCTGTAAGGTCAAACAATCATTAATACATTTGATACGTCGATAAATTTTTATATCATCTGCATATGCCAAACATTCACTCACTATAATATAAAGCAAATCATCAATAAATAAAAGAAACAACAGGGGACCAAGATTGGATCCTTGAGGTACTCCAGATGTCACTGCAATAGGTATCGAGTCAAAACCTCTTAAGGCCACCAATTGCGTTCTATTGCGAAGATAAGATGACAACCAACGTAGGAGATTACCATGAATACCCAAATGTTGAGCCTTTTTAAGTAGTATATCATGGTTAACTCTATCAAAGGCTTTTGAAAAATCAATATAAATTGAATCGGTCTGCGTATTTTCATTAAAGGAATTACAAAGAAATGTAGTGTACGTAAGTAAATTTGTAGTAGTAGATTTATTTGAAACAAATCCATGCTGTCTGGGATTGAGACTACATTTAATAGAGTTATAGATATGTTCATGTACAAAACCTTCGAAAATCCTGGAAAACCAACTGAGTATGCTAATCGGTCGATAATTTTTGACATCAGACCTGTCACCATTCTTATAAATTGGTGTGATACGTGCTATTTTCCACAAGGAAGGAAAGCAGCCCTCGCTTAAAGATTTATTGTAAATTATTGATAAAGGTAATGCTAGAGTTGAGGCGCAGAATCTTATAAAAATAGGCGGTATTCCATCAGGGCCGGCTCCCTTTGATAAGTCAATTTTTTCCAATCTTTTAAGTACATCAGAAGTTTGCACTTCAAAGTCAATTATCGAAGAGTAAGATGACATAGTGGACGTTTTATAGTTCATAGGAGTACTTGTATCATAAACTGAGGAAAAGTAGTCAGCAAACAAGTTCACAATGTCTTCACCCTTATCAGCTGTTCGATCCTCATAGAACATTTTACACGGAATGTGATCAGTTGCCCTCTTTGATTTGGTGTAGCGCCAAAAAGATTTAATATTTGTTGTCAGTTCATTTTCAATTTGTTCGATATACAATTTAAAACATTCGTTCATCATATTCTTAACTCTAGTTCTTAACATAGAAAACGTATCATAATCGCGGGGGTTCCCAAATTTTTTAAATCGTTGGTGATACTTTTTTTTAGCTTTTAAAAGTCTTCTAAGGCCTTCAGAAAACCAATGAGGGTACTTATTGCCTTGAATGGCTCTGGCCTTAGGGGTGTGCTTTTCAATTAATGTGTATAGAGTGTCATAGAAAAAATGGGTGTACTCATCACAACTAAGAGAGAGCGACATTTGTTTCCAGTCAATTTGAAGGAGATCATTATTGCATTCAACATAGTTTGTTTTGCGGAAACAAAATCTTTCGAAGGATGGGTTTAACATCAATGGCTTGGATATACACGTCTTCCAATTGAGTTCTAAGGGCGGGTGATGTTTATCCTGGCAAGAGATGGGAATTGCTGATGATAGTTCAAACAGTTCACAATTGGTGATAACTAAATCAAGTAACCTATTGTTTGCATTGGGTATATAATTTATTTGACGTAGAGATGTGTTATGGATGAGATTATAAATAGCCTTAGATTTCTCACAAGAATAATTTGATGGACAGCCAGACTCTTTTACCCAAGTAGTATCACGTAGATTAAAATCCCCTATAATACATGTGGTTTGATTAGTGTTAGAAACACTCATGCAAGTATCAGCAAATCTTGCCACAATATCAGAAGGTATATAATCAGGAATGTAAACGACGCACAAATTAAATGTAATATTTTTGCTTAACTTGATTTGAATCCAAAGATCTTCAAGAAGTAATGATTGCAAATCTTTACGAACAACGACATCTAGACTTTTAAGTGCAGCAATTAATATTCCACCACCATGATGTTTTTTATAATGATTTAAAAATATTCCATCACGATCCCTGCGTATAACATTATATCTATCATCTATTAGCTCAGGTGAAAAAACAGTATCATCCAACCAAGTTTCACAAAAACAGATTATGTCATAATTATTTGATAATATTTCTTTATATACATCAACAACCTTAGTCTTTAACCCTCTTACATTTTGGTAGTAAATTGATAACGCCATTTTAAATAATTAATAATTATGTAATAACTTATATAATAATTAACCTGATCAAAGGCATCAACGGATCAATTCAAGACTGTCATTATTCTTAATCACTATTATTGAGGTGTTGTCATTTTTTCTAACGTAGATCCGTCCATTTCGAACCCAGATGTATTTATAGGAGCATGCTTTGACTTTGAGGCGGGCGGCTGCATGAAGTGCTTTGTTAGCAGGTGAAAGATGTTCCGATATATAGACTGGCTTGCGTTCTCCGCCAAGTCCTAAAATAGCAGTATTAAGTTTGTTATTTGCATTCGCCTTATTGTATTTGTAAACTGCAGAGTAAAATTCATCTCGACATTTTATATTCCTGAATTTGGCTATTATCGTTCTTGGTAGTTTGCTTTCTTTATTTTGTCTGGCCACTCTGGTGCAGAAAACTAGATCACCATCATTCAACTTGTGGCCAATGACATTGGAACATTGTTGTATTATGTTTGATAACATCTCTCCACGATGTTCAGGTACGCCGTGAATTTCAAGATTATTTTCTCGCAGATGTTGCTCCAGGCTATTAACTCTGTTCGAGAGATCATTAACGGTAGATTTTAATGCAAGATTTTCATTTTTTAATGTTTTATTATCCTCTATCAAAGCATTTGAGGTTTGCATGAGTTCATCGTGCTTAGTGCTTATAAAGTCAACAGAATTGCGCAGCTCTTGGAGTTCCTCTTTGAAAGCAGTTATTTCAGTTTTTATGATTTGTTTAAGCATTACTGGCAATTCAAGTTTCAATGCCTTAAGTACTTCATCTCTGATTGCAGCAACGAGATTCGTATTGTCCATCGCGGCAGATAAGGTAGGTTCATTTTGTTTCGTCAGTTTCTTATTCTTATTTCTGAAGGTAATATTCATGTCATCAGAATCAGCAGTATCTTTAATAGTAGCTTGTGAAGTTGGAGAGGTAGGTGATGCTGATGTAGTGTCTTTAATATTGCGTACAGGCGTATTAACATTACCCGACTTTGGTTGCTTGCTAGTACATTCATGACATATCCAGCTTAGACTTTCCTTAGTCTTGCCACGAAGCATCTTACTGGAAATACCGGCGCATTCAAGATCATATGGTTTATTACATTTTCGGCATTGAATATAATCTTGTACAATTTTGGTCTTACATCCAGCACATGTTTTAGTTTTTGGATCCATTGCAATTTAACAAAGCAGTAAGTCTGTATGTCTATTTCTTTGTTCTAATTTTCTTGACGTAAAAAAGAATAATATTGTCTATGCTCAGTTATGCTCCTGACGTAACGCTTTGACGCCTAAATGTCACTTGTCAAAATCAGCTGTTCAACCAATGGCTTGAGCGATTGCGTTCTCCGTTAGTGCAATTTTAATTTAATTGGTTTGATTATTTGAATAGGAATTCAAAAATCTAATAAAATAACGTTGTGGTCACGTACCTTTTCAGTGAAATGTGTGACTTTTATAGTTGGTAAAGTATAATTTCTGTATTTAACACTTAGCCTTCGGTTATAACCACAATTATACACTTTATAACTAACAATTTCTTCAGTTTTAACCATTTAATTTTATTTAAAGATAGGAGCTTGTAACGAAACTTGTTTATAGTTCAGAGACCAGAGAGAATATCTATTTTCTGTATATAAACGAAAAAAATACCCATTAGTTACTTATATTTTTGAACAAATATGTTTAACCTTAGTTTGACCTTCAATGGCGTTAAATTTGCAATAAATTCGACCAACATTACGTTTCGAACTTTTGGTAAGCTTCTCGTATCAGCTTTCACATAATGAGAACTTGCATTTGACGAACCAGCCATTATAAATAAGATTGATAGGAAAAAAAACATACTGCAGAGGTCAATTGGCCGCCGATGATGACGTCAGAGCGAAACTTTAAAAATTTATTGAGAAAAAACTAGCCAATGAATTTCAAAATTATTGAATTTATATTCATAAAATACCCTATTTTAACGAAAAAAAATATAAAAAGTACATGTGATTTTTTTTGGACAATGCCCATTGGATTGAAATACAATGTTTTAAAAATAGGGAGAAATCATGAGGGTCTAAAAAGCTGGGATATCTGAAAAATCTATAAGTCGCGCGACGATAAAAAGTGAAAACTGAAAACATGTGCCACGCGCCAATGCACACCTATTACGTATTGTAAAGGCAATAGGAATCGAATGCGTGGTGAAAAAAGTGCATCCATATTATAATATGAATATTTATAATATGCATCCATATTATAATATGAATATTTATAATATGCATCCAGATTATAATATTGATGCACGACCACAATATTAATTATAAATGTTATATATAAAATTCTCGTGTCACAATGTTAGTTACCACTTACCGTACTCCTCCAAAACGGCTTTACTGATTTTTACCAAACTTTATATGCATATTCAGTAGGTTTGAGAATCAGCTACTGGCTACTTTTAATATTGATAAGTTCATTTGTTTAATAAATAATAGTATAATATTACTAAATACAACTCGAACCCGACAGCGACCATTTTTTGTCCGACCGACGCGTCGCGATGGACGTTGGCACCATGGTCACTTCAAAAAAATAATATGGGCGAAATATATGGCGAAACAACGTTTGCCGGGACAGCTAGTATTTTATAAAAAATAATAATATATAAAAGTCGGTCTTGCGCCTTATGTTTCGCCGTTCGTGTAGACTGTAGATCATTCGTCCCACTGAATTACGAGAGTGAATGAAGAGTACTGTCTCTTCAAGAGACAGTACTCTTTTACACTTTACTAACACTTGCGCATTATAAAATTACTTCTGCGTAGCTGCGGTGTTCATGAAACCAGCCACCGTTAGGGTGTTTCCACATTATCCGATCCGATATCGGTTCATACATTTTACTTACCGTGATAACGGATCGGCGTCGGACACCGATATCGGATCGGATAATGTGAAAACGCTTTTACCAAAACCTGTGGGAGCTATTAAACATACTTGAGATGAGATAGAATATAGGCATAAGAGAGGGTCAAAATAATTTGTATTATTATTTTGACTTTCTTTTCAATGACACGACTTTGAAATTACACTCACAAGTCACAAGTCTCGACGCGCCTTAAAAGGCCGCGCCTTTCATTTCTAAAACATTTGTTGGGCAACGTTAATTGAATTGACGACATCCGAGTTAACATCAAACTCTATACCACTATACCACAGATCCCCCATAATAATAACTCCCACACCGGTTTCGGTGACGGTGGCTGGTTTCATTGAACCAGGCCAGTTACGCAGGAGTAATTTTATAGCGCCCTCGTGTGTGCGCAGTACACAAGAGCACTCTCTATTCCACCTCTCATAATCACTCTCATAACCCAGTGAGACGGACGACCGACACGACTGGCGAGAGATCAGGCGCAGGACCGACTTTTTACATGCCCATCCGACGCATGGATCATCTTACTTGTCAGACAATCTGCCTTGCCCGAACCAAACTTGGAAATAACATTTTTCCAACGCGGGAATCGAACCCACGATCTCCGAGTCAAGAGCCACGCTCTGAAGTCTGAACCACTGGACCACGGAGACGTCTAATTTGATCCCCCATAACATCATATACCCGTCGATAGCGATCGATCTCTATAACACGAGCGATCCATAATCCGCAGACATAATCCGCCTGTAACAAAGCTGATTGCCTGCTGCTATTGTTTCCTTATTGTCCCTATTGTCCAGCGCTTCAATGTACAACCGACTTGTAAAAAAGGAGGAGAACATGTTATATTGGACTGATTCGGCTATAATATTTCGGACTGACTTGCATGAAGCTTTTTCAGCATAAGTATATGATATTTTTTGTGTAAAATAGCTTTGCTTGATTTTGTTTCTTATCATCATCAAAAAATTTCTAATCCGTCTACAATAAATTCGCTTAGTAAAGACAAGATGATGCCCGCAACTCCGTCGCGCCAAAACTCGTTTATCGCGCGGTGACCGTACATTTTTTCGGAACAAAAAGCATCTTATGTCCTTTCCCGGGACTCAAAGTACCTCCATGCCTTTCAACAAAATCAGTTCAGCATTTTGGGCGTGAAGAGGTAACAGACAGATAGGCAGACACGCTTTAGCATTTATAATATTAGTATGGATTATTTTCCATACAAAAGAAAAAAATGTTACTCTTTCAGTGTTGCAACTTTCACAATGTACTCTTATAAGGGTATGTACACACCCTGATTATCACTTACTTTTGGTACATTCTGTATAACACAAAGAAATATACCTACTCCACGTAAATAAACATTCTGTGTTAATCGAAAACGTAAATGCCGTCAAAAATACAAAGTTAAAACTATTTGAAATTGGAATTCACGTGTTAGTGTATAATTTTAAAGCTTTTTCAAACTGTTTAATTACTAACTGGCAAGTTTCATTACCAGGCGCAGTAATTTAGAGTGACACACGAGCCACCGATTCTTATGATTCGAATGTCGTTTCGAATGCAGACTATCGAAAGTTACTTCAGATGACGTGAAGCGGAAATGCGATGCATTCTTTATAATGTGTGTCGCAGTCGACTGGTTAAAAAAGCCATTCAAACAAACAGCTAGCCTATGGGCTAGTTGTTTGATTGAATGGCTTTTTTGGGCTCATAGCCCTTTGACTGAACAACGCCATTCAATCACACGTCTATACGTCGTTTAGCCGACTTGACGACTGCAAGTTGCAACGTTCAACACTAATTGTTTTTTATAGTGTTGAACGTTTTGAGCAACATAATAATTCAATTAAAAAGCTAGACGTGTGATTGAATGGTGTTGTTCAATCAAAGGGCTAGCTGTTTGATTGAACGGCTATTTAAACCAATTGGATGCGACATGTAAATTAAAACTGAACTTTATGCCTTTTTTGGAAGTCGGTTAAAAAGTACACATTTAAAAGAATTACTACACGAGGTGTTTGACTGACAATAATTCTTAATGGCTCATTTAAAAATGCATCGCATACCCTTGTCATATTGAAATATGAACAGACCCTAAGACTGCCTACAATCTAAACGACATTCGAAGCGTGAAAAATAGGCCCAATCCATCTATTTTAATTTAATAACTTTATTGCAATGGCATAAGGATCACAATTAGAAACTTAGAAGCAAAATAACTGTGAACGAAAGTATAGAGTTTGCGACAGTTTCATCCCGGTGGAATAGATAGAAGGCTGAAGAGTGTAAATTGGAACTATATATAATAATAATAATGATTATTATAGATGGATTAAGGGCGTTCCGTCCGGAGATTCCGTAATTGACCGTATTTAAAACCTTATAAACTCATAATCTGAAAGCTACAAAGTTATAATAGAAATACAGCAATAATCTTCAGTATATCAAAATTCCTTTTGTCGTTTTAAATTTTCTATTTTTGTTTCTTATACTCATGATATCAGCTTCCAAAGAAATACCAATTTGTTAAAATTCAAGCATACATTCAGCATCTCCTTAGGATTTACAAATTACTTTTATTTGAAACTCTCGCCAATAGATCGACAATATCATAAACTACATATTCGCCGTTTTAAATTTTTTTTAGGACAATTTTGTACTAAGATAAGTAAAAATAATAGGGTTTTGGCGCGATCTCGGCAACGCGGCAAATGTATGGCCAAGGTCGTTTGCTCGGGGGACGGCCTTAATCTGACTATAAAATTATTTACTTATCGAATTATTTATGTCAAACATATTTTTGATTTTCATAAAAAGGATTTGTGATATAGCTTAACCTATAGTAAATGCTTGAATTATAGTAAAAACTAGAAAGGAATTAGGCTGATTGATCTAGTCAATGTACGTGTATGTTTAATTGTGTATACGTAAAAAAATGTGCTCACAGGCAACTAAAAACGCATACATATTAAATGTTATTTTGAGAATAAAGGCATCAAAAAAATATCAAAAATCTTCTCCATGTTTAGTTACATTATACATAGCAGAATTTGTAGATATAACATCACAACTCGCACCTATGATTCAACTACGCACTTTTTTAATGTGAATGAACTTATGACGCGATTTCAATGCCAGACTGCCAGGCTTTTTGGCCAGACAAGTATAAATAAAGTGGTATATAAATAAAACAAAATCATATCTATTTTAAGCCATTCGCACGCACCCGCACGAAGCGGCATCAGTGTTTTCCTACGCATCTTTAGTATGGCCGCATACGGTTTCGGCATTCGATTTCCGAATTCGTTTTGCGTATTCGGAAATCCGAGTGCATGGAATCATTAGAAATTACACATTAATTGGCGCACACGTTAGCTTTTTTCCGAACGGAGTCCCAAAATTGTCAATAGATTCTTTCTGGGATAAATTGGTCCCCGCCCCGCCAAGACACAAGTCTGCGCGTTCACCACTAAAAAGTCACCAATGGTCGTATATCCTCACTTCGAGGGCACATCTTTAACCATCTCCCCTAGCATTGAGATACTTGGCATCAACATATCGAGCGAAGTCCAGTTCCGATATCATCTAGAGGGTAAGGCCAAATTAGCCTCGAAGAAGCTTGGTGTTCTTAACAGAGCGAGACAGTGCTTCAGTCCGGACCAACGCCTACAACTCTACAAGGCGCAGGTTCGGCCTCATATGGAATATTGTTCTCATCTCAGGGCAGGGGCGCCAAAATACCAACTGCTCCCTCTGGATCGTATCCAACGTAGGGCCGCTCGGATTGTTGATTGCCATAGTGTTTCAAACAGCTTGGACCCCTTAGAATTACGCCGAGATGTAGCTTCGCTCTGCATAGTGCATCCTCTATCGGTTGTATCACAGGGAGTGCTCTGAGGAATTGTTCGGAATCATACCACCTGCAACTTTTCGCCATCGTCCCATGCGAAAAGCATACCATCCTCATCACCTTGATGAGTGGCAGTCTTCCACAGTGCGTTTTTCGCGTAAATTTCTACCGCGCACTGTGAAACTCTGGAACGAACTGTCACTAGCAGTATTTCCGGAGATAGAAATCTTTCCAACTCATTTAATACGATCAGGTAGCGACATCTCACGTTGGTCACAATGTCTCCAATCACGCCGTTGTTTGTTTTACAAAATTGGAGCCGGCTTACTGGAGGGAATGGAAATTATTTGAGTTTTTACGTCGGTACTAATGGTTCTCGTTTGTGATGTTATAATAATAATAACAGATTCTCTTACTAATAAGATCCACACTTTGTACATAGACATAGATGCAATTTCTGTGTAGCTAATTTTCTAACGGATCGAACAAGGACAGAACTTTTGTGTTAGTAAAACATCAGCATATACAAAACTGCATCTTTTCATTACTAAAGGGATGAATAATAATCCTGCAGGGCTCGATTCTCTATCCTCGAATATCATCCCTCTCAGGCTTTTTAACCGACTTCCAAAAAAACGAGGAGGTTATATGTTCGGCTGTAGATTTTTTTTTATGTATGTTCAACAATTACTCCGCCATTTGTGAACCTATTTTCAAAATTTTTGTTTTGTTGTATTAGGTTTCACTCCAATTTGGTCCCATTTTCACAAAAGTGGTGACCTGATGATGGGATCCATGAGTAATCGAGTGTCCATGAGTAATCCATGGTTTTTTTGGTGTCATATGAAGTATTCCAGGCATGTGTTACCAAAAAGTAAGATTTTGCACCAGGATATACCATGGTTCGAAGGTGGTGAACAGAACTCCTTTGGGGGTTTCGGCGTTGTATTAAGAACTGAAACCATATACTACTAAGCTAATTACATTAATCATCATCATCACCATCACCACCATTCCACCATACACCTTCACATTATGACCCTATTATAATTGGTAGGTATTTTTCATAGTATTTTTAGATCCAAACGGATCGCGGATGTCTTTAAACATTGTTCTCTAGAAAGTTAAGCTATTTAAAAAATATATTTTATTATATTATTTCGACCTGATGATAAGGTCCATAAGTGATCGAGGGAACTCCTCAAAATTTATATGGAAACATATGGTGATTTCGATTTTATGAGAAGTATCCTAAGCATATGCTACCAAAAAGCAAAATTTTGCACTAAGATATACATTGGTTCCGAAGATGCTAAGAGAACTCCGGATTCCTTAAAGATACAAGTTTGGGGGTTTCGGCTTTGGTTTAAGAACTCAAAGCATATGCTACTATGCACGTTACATTCATCATCATCATCACCACTACCACCACACCATGAATCATTAAATCATAACTCTCTATCTGTCGAACTAGGTATTTCAAAAATTATATTGGTGTTATATTGTTATATCAAAGTAAATGATTCAAACTTGGTGATCAGGTTACCAAGTTAGCAATTTGATTATGAGATCTATGAATTATGAGGTATGTCCGTATGTAGGAAACTCCTTGTTATTGGGACAAAATAAATAGTTATATTAACGTAGTTCTAAGTAGTTTAAGCATAATATTATATGAACAATAATTATAGCGAGCTACTGACTTTCCAGGAGTGTTGTGATAGAAAGAAAGTCACCGGACAGAACTTTAGAGCCTTTAGAGATAGGCGCATGAACATTAATTTTATCATTGCTTGATTAATACTATTAATAGTAAGAATTATTTAATAATTCTTACTATTAATAGTGCCTTATGCAGAATACTCCTAAACCTCTACTATTTTATCTAAGAACTCACCATTCTTAGCTGGTATCGACTTCGAAATAATGAAGATTGTGTAAAGAAATAGTAGAGGTTTAGGAGTATTCTGCAGAAGGCACTATTAATAGTAAGAATTATTTCATACTTTTTTGTTCTGTTGTAATTATTGTTTTTACTATGGAAGTCGGTTTTAATTTTTTGTTAAAAATAATTATTGCCTAATTTTGGAGGTCGTGTATTCGACAGTGGAAGCTTAGTACAATGCAAGCTGATCACGTAATTGATGTACACAGACACACATATTTATTACGAGCTTTTGCCCGCGGCTTCGCTCGCGTTAAAATTATTATATACAAAGTTTGATTCCATATTTCAACCCCTCGGAGGTAGAATTGATCGAAATCCTTTCTTAGCGGATGTCTACGTCATAACATCTACCTGCATGGCAAATTTCAGCCCGATCCGTTCAGTGGTTTGGGCTGTGCGTTGATAGATCACCATGTCAGTCAGTCACCTTTGAGTTTTATATAATATATAGATATTGATACATATTCGTGGTAGGGGTTTCTAATACGGGTAGCATCGACGTCGTCACGCGTCGCATAATGTGAGCCAAAGTAAATACATTACATCCTGTCATACTTGGGTTAAATTTCACCAACTTTTGGTAATGGAGGGTTAAAAGACCTTTCTCTTTTTTAAATATGAAAGACGAGAGAGATGCCACAATTGATGGTAGAATTTGTGTAGAGGGAGGGAGGTATGGAGTAGTAAGTTATTAATTAATATTCATCTCTGATCTCAGGATCAGAGATGAATATTAATTAATAACTGTAATTAAATAAAGATTTTCCCACAATCCCCCGTACATTATATTATGTCAAACTCTTAATGAAATTGTAATATCTGAGTGAGACGGTCATTTTATAATTTAATCTTTCGACATATTTTTTAGCTTTAAACCATTAAGGGCATACATTATTATGAATTTTTACATAACCTAAAAGGTCACAGAACAGCCCTTTAAACTTTACCTTTTAGAACTTGGACATTATCTTTAAACATGAATTATTGCAATACTTCGCAACTTCTCAACGTGAAACATTCTACAAATGAAATCTAAGTGCCGGTAATTTCGTTACTAAAACTTCGGAGGAAATGGACGCCATTATTATTAATTATTTTACTGTGTTAGAGCAAAATGTAGAGAAAACTAATATAAATTATAATAACCTACAAATTTCGGTTATCACCATAGAACCGAAGATTTTTCCAGCACAAAAGTACATGTAATAATACATGCCGTATATCCCAATATATTATGCCGTATATTAATACGGCATAATATATTGGGATATACGGCATGTACATCCCATCCGGTGAAAGTACCGTTATAGCAAATTTCATTGAAGTCTGTCCAGCAATAGAATATTTTATCAATAGTGAAGATATTAATAACTATTGCTAGGATAACGGAGATTATTGTGGACTTTAGTTGAAAAAAAGAGTACTAATAAAGAGTATTAAAAAACTATAATCTAAATTTAAATATGACGGATCGGGCCGCATTTTCTACATCCTATCGCTCCAGTTTTAAAATGCGGCCCACTCCACCCCTACAATGTGCGCGTTAAGCCTAAAAAGCCCACAAAATATATTCAGCTAATGAATATCACGTATAATTATAATATATTGCCTCTGCGACACAATTTACAGCCCCCAGAGAGTAATAGGTGCTTAATTACACTTATGTTACATACAAACATACATACATATTACAATTTACATACTTACATATTCTGGCCTCACAAATGCAGCTTAAGTCGTAATATGGAGTGTTCTACTGCTAATAACAAGGAAATGGTATGGTTAATTCATTTTCAACTGTATATCGTGGGTTTGAAGCTTGTACGCGTTATAGGTTTTTGTGACATTATTTAGGTTTTGGGACAAAATTTGTGTTTGTACTTTGTATGGGTTAGAGTAGGTACTACGGACTACCCTACTAGGTACTCTAACCCAAAAAAAATAATTAAATGTTCTCTAAGAATCTCTTTTCTTCTTTCTCTCTTTAACAAATTTCATCGAAATTGGCGTAGCAATTTAAGCGTGCAGATCACACTTCACAGACAGAAATTCTTTCGCATTTACAATTAGTAAGTATAAATTATGGAAAACTAGCGACCCGCCCAGGCGTCGCACGGATATAAAATATATTACAGCCACTGAAAAAATGATTAAAATCGATAGCCTATTATCCTTCAAATTGCTCCAGTAGTTCGCGATATAAGCCCTTTCAAATAATTTCCCCCGTTTTTTCCACGTTGCATTCTCCTATAGATTAGTCTATAGCCTTCCTCAATAAATGGGTTTTCTAACACTGAAAGAATTTTTCAAATGAAACCGGTAGTCCCTGAGATTAGAGCATTCAAGTTAGCCCTTTCAAATAATTTCCCCCGTTTTTTCAACATTTTCCTCTATTCCCTATTAGTCTTAACGTCATGAAAAAGTCGTAGTCATTGGTAAAAATCTATCGAAGAGGTCAAACTGCAGTTAGCGAATTTGAAACTCAAAAGTTCGATAGTTTCAAATTTCGAATACAATTTGAAAATATTCTGTTAGAAAAAGTACGCAGCCAAGTGGTCACTTTTGTCAAGGTTTTTCATACACTCGGAAAAATTGAAAAAGGTTGCATACTTTGTTATTTTATTTTGTACTTTTGTTTGAGGCTATGCAGGCATTTTTCACGTTTTTTTTTTCAATTTATTAGGTTCACTTTGGGCTTTGCAAGGCGGTAATTTTTTTTAAGAAATAATCTAAAGTTATAGAGACTATATTTAGGTACTGAGGAAAAAGCAATAATCCAGAATCCTAAAATTATTTGTGCTTGAAATTTTGACTAATAAAGTTTAAGTTATAAATAAGTTTAAAGTATGAATGAAATAAATGTATCCAACTTCAAAACACTATGAACATTACAGAAATCGATGCTTTTAAAATCGATACAAAACAAAATAAATTCGAATAGAGAACACAATAAATACGTCATTTAATTGTTATGCGCCATTTTGTAATAGAATTCAACATGGCCGTCCATTAGTGCAGTTTGCATTAGCTACAAAGTGATTTTGAAGCATTTTCATTATCATAAACATGATATTAAAGGACAAAGAATGCTTCTATTTCTGGTGTACTATTTTTGGTGAGGAGGGAACCAACGCCTTAAATAATTCAAGAACGTAGCTAAAGATTTCAAAGTTAGATATTTGACGAAAATCTAAAAGGTAAGTACAAATAAGTAACGATAAATGAAGTTTATATAAAGAACCTTCGATACAAAACTTTAGTAATAAAGTATAACAAATAAGAGCGCAAAATATTTCACTGAAAATTACAACCTTTGTTGAAATAGATAAAACCAAATTTTACAGCACTCAGTGGGCTAATGATGATGATGATGAACTATTGCTAAGAATACTCCCGATTTTTTTTAAACAGGCATGTTTAAAAATCGGTCCTACCGCTTTTTTTAACATGGACAAAAATGTGGCATTATTATTTTGTACCGTCATCAAATGACATTTTTTTTGTTAAAACCTCATATTTTATTTGTAAACATTTGTAAACATTTCTGTCTTTTTCCTCAAAATATTAATAAAAGAAGCGTCGCTAAAAATTGAACACCCTTTTAGATTAAGTGAGTACAGACGCGAGCAAAATGTCTAACACGAAAATGCATTAGTGGATTTTGCGTTTTTCGTGAAATTTGAGATTGAACGCTTGTGAGTGTGAAAGAGATAGAGTGTGAGTTAAGTGGTCGTAATAAGCGCGATTAGCGACGAAACATAAATCCCGCAAAATAAATATCACGGCAAAAATATTGCCGAAAGTTTGGTGGAAAATCTTGATTTATACCGACTTGTTAAACCCGGCTGTTTTGTTTATTTCAAAGCTTTGATTTAGTTTTGAAAGTTTGCGAAATTAGCTTTGTGGAGAATAAAACTACGTAAAGTTTACTCCTAATTTAAATTAAATACGCTTAACAAGAAAGACTACTTGCGTAGTTCTTGAATTTTGGTTATAGGTAATTGAACTTGTAAAAATCCATTAGGCTCCTTAATATGGGCCTCCTTCAGTCGATCGAAGCCTGGCCAACTATGTAATCCATTTAAGAAACCCTTCCTGGCAGCGCTGATTGGCTCCCTGCCACTTCAACGTTTCGCAGAATTATACCCGAATGAATAGAATATAGCAGTAAATTACACTTATGGCAATTAAACTAAGTTTTCGGGAAATGTGTCTTGCTGAGTGCTGCGACAAATCTTTACGTTTAACACTTTAGTTAATGTCTGTACTTTGTCTTTATTTAAATGGGGCTCCAATTTTCCTGTTTTTTTTTGTTAAAACATCATATTGGAATTATAGATTGGTATACCTAATGTTAATTTTAATAAAAAGAATCCAACGATACGCTGAATTTATAGATTTAGATATTAAAATTAATAAATAATGTAATAACTAATAACCTACTATTATTATATAGTAAAAAATATCTCAACATTTTTCACTTCATTATTTTGATATTTGATGATAGAAAAACAAATAGAAACTAAGAATCACTTTAAGCTCAAACACACAATATTTTAACGACTCATTATAAAATACAGATTGCTAATACTCGTATTGCTCACAACATCTTGCTACACAAAATTGAGAAAAATGAACACAACATGTGTACATTATGGCGCTGTTATCCCCCTGAATAATATAAAAGCACTTAATGCCATCGTGAAAATGTCTTTCAATCATTACATGACGTAACTTTGAGCAAAAAGCTTTGAGTTAAGCACTAATATGACGTAAAAGCTCGTAAAGTACGTAATGATAAAGTATGTTGCCCACAACATCATTTGAACTGAAATTGACAATGAACCATACATTTGTCCGTTAGTATTTATGTTTGTTCCTTGAGTTTCGAAGTATGTTTTTCAACATAATATACTTTCTATTAAAGTAATGCTACGATTTACCAACTGTATGGTGGTAAAAGTTCGTATCGCAAACCTTTTCGGACATTTACCATTAGGAATTAAATTGGGTCATTATTCAGTCAATACCATTAGATCTTAGGTTTACTAGAAAATCTTAGGATTTACTGCAGTTCGAGCTTTTACAGTAACATGTATGTACAAAATAACATCTTAATCAGTTCAACGGTTTGAACGTAAGTTGGCAACATACAATTTCACGTTTAAAATGTGAAAATATGGAGGATTAGGATTAGTACGTAAAATTTAATTTCTTAAAGTAGGTACCTAGTTCATATTGTCCAAAAATATTTTGTTTAGTATATATTATGTATAAGTGGCAGTTATTTTAGACATTTTACGGAATTTCATATGGAAGCACTAAGATAACTATAATAGGCCAGTCATTAAAGCCAAAACCCGAAAGAAATTAGTAACTTGATAAAATTTTAGGTGGTTGTTAAAGAAGGTAAAATAACTTACCGTGTGATTTTGCAGCATTCTGGGGTGTACGGAAAGGGTTGAAAAGGGGTGAAAAAGGTTTTTTGTGAATAACATTGCGTAAAAAATTAGTAACACGCTGCAAATTTGGAATTAGGTTGTTCTTACCGTTTTCTAACGTGTATTAAATTTGCAGCGTTTTGCAACATACAGAACATTGTTTATTATTAAAAAACAATGAAATTTGCTATTAACAAGGGTAAAAAATGTTGTAACACGCTGCAAATTTATAATTAAGTTGTTTTAACCGTTTTCTAACGTATATCAAATTTACAGCAATTTAGTAACAATGTTCCGTATGTCGCAAAACGCTGCAAAATTAATACACTTTAAAAAACGGTAAGAACAACTCAATTCTAAATTTACACCGAGTTACTAATTTTTTTTACCCCTGTTATTAACAAATTTTATTGTTTTTTAATAATAAACAATGTTCCGTATGTTGCAAAACGCTGTAAATTTAATACACATTAGAAAACGGTAAGAAAAACCTAATTCCAAATTTGCAGCGTGTTACTAATTTTTTACGCAATGTTATTAACAAAAAACCTTTTTCACCCCTTTTCAACCCTTTCCGTACACCCCAGAACGCTGCAAAATCACACGGTAAGTTATTTTACCTTCTTTAACAACCCCCTAAAATTTTAGCAAGTTACTAATTTCTTTCGGGTTTTGGCTTTAATGACTGGCCTATAAGTACCTACTAGCTTATACTTCAGTGTATGGAAGACAATTTTTACGTAGGTAGTGACTATTTAGTAATGTTTTAATCGTGGCAAAACGAGACACAATAGCTTTTTCATTGTTATCGCGGCCGGATGTGGCCGCTTGGGGCTTCATGAATTAATATAGTTAACAGCTTAAATATTATGTTTTATTTTAAGGCTATTTAATAATTATTCGTTAAATATTTCCAGTAACAAAAAAAAATCAAGTCAGTAATTGTCTTCGCGACTGTAGCCGTCGATTTTTGCCATTCACTCAATCATTTTAACATTCATTCGCGCGAAGAACGAGTGAATGTTAATTGGTGATTAACAACCTGAATAATTAATACAGCGGTTCCCGTACAAATATTAAAATTTAAAAGTGCCGCTTCATTTGTTAATTATTGTGATCAACGAATTATCTGACGTAAGTTTTTGACTGTGCAATTACATACATACGACCTCTGTGGCTTAGTTAGCACTTAGCTCGTTGAGGCGGACACGGGTTTGCAGTTCGAATCCCGGCGAAGGACAAAGTAGCGGCGACAACATTTTTTTAGGTTCTGTACCCAACGAGTAAAAATGGGACCCTATTAGAGCTTGTCTAACTTAAAATGACGCGCCCCTCCCTCGTATTCATAGTACAAAAATGTTTCATTTATATCAACTTCGAAGCGGTGGGGCGCGTCATTTCAAATTAGACAAGCTCTACTAAGACTTCGTTATCTGTCCGTCTGTCCGTCTGTCCGTCTGTCTGTCTCCAGGCTTGTATCTCAAGAACCGGTACAGCCAGACTTCTGAAATTTTCACAGATTGTATATTATTAATCTGTTGCCGCTATAACAACAAATGCTAAAAACCAAATAATAATATTATTAAAGGGGGGGGGGGGGGTCCCATACAACAAACGTGATTAATTTGGCCTTTTTTGCTCGATATAAATATCATATCCATGCATGATATTAGATTGAGCAGCTCACAACATTAGATTGAGTAGCTGCAGGTGCGTTGCCGACCTTTAAATCATGTTGCGAGACAAATATTTAGGCGATATTGCCGCGCAAGATTTCCGGTCCTTCAAGTATAATGTGTTATGTGAGGTAGCAGTTACCAGTTAGCAGATACACTGGCAGACAGCCATGCAGTCTGCAGATAGAATATGATATCTATTAAAAAATTGTAATTTGTCAAGGAAATAATAGCATAGTCAAATAAAAATCTCCTTAATTTTATAAACGCATCTCCTTAGGTATTATCAAAATATAATAATTATGAAGTATGTATTATCAAAACATAGATATTCTAAAAATAATTTGTGACATTTTATAATAGTAGGTAGGTAAGTAAGTAAGTAAGTAGGAAGATTTGTACATCGATTTAATGTTTGAACTTTATATTCCCTGATGAAAGGAAAAATCAACGTTTCCAGTTGTTTTAACCCAGCTACAGCACATTTTTAACTTTTTGGCGCCATGTTAAATGCTATTTTACATTTTAAAACAAACTGCAAAGTTCTTTGCGCTCCATTTCAGAATTGAAATTTGAAATTCGAACACCGAACTCAATTTAAATGTGTCAAAGAGGTTCTTTATTTAAAAACCGTTGTAAATATTGACATAACTGAAAGGAATGAATGAATGAATTTTGGAAAAAACTTTTACCTCAAATAATAATAATATAACTTATTATGTTATTAAGTATAAAGTTTTTAATATTTTTTAATGTAAGAATTCAGTTAAACAAGTAGGTATTTTATAGGTCTACCAGAATCTGATGGCAAAAAGTGAGAAAAGAAAATAAAATTAACTCTAGCTGCATAGTAATAACGAGGTATAGTAATTGGACTAAAACATTTAAGTAAAACCCTTTTTTGCCTTATGGCGGCTGATTCTGTGTGTGATTTTTTTTTATGCAATAAGGGGGCAAACGAGCAAACGGGTCACCTGATGGAAAGCAACTTCCGTCGCCGCAGCATCAGAAGAGCTGCAGGTGCGTTGCCGGCCTTTTAAGGGTTAATAGGGGAGGGTGGGGAAGGAAATAGGGAAGAGTAGGGAAGGGAAAAGGGTAGGGGATTGGGCTTCCGGTAAACTCACTCACTCGGCGAAACCAGCGCAAGCGCTGTTTCACGCCGGTTTTCTGTGAGGGCGTGGTATTTCTCAGGTCGAGCCGGCCCATTCGTGCCGAAGCATGGCTCTCCCACGATTATAATGCAAATATAAAAATTTATCCAATAATCAAGGATATTTTTTGAAAATCTGCCATCAACCATCAGAACATGGTAGACCTTATAATACTTAATTATTACATTGAAATGATTTAACCTCTGATTGAAGTATGAGTGACTCTCTCTATGACTATCGTAATAATAATATTGAGAATGGCACTAATCAAGTTAGTTCATAAAATGTTCTTCAAAAATATTTAATAATAATTACGGTACTTAAGTACTTAATAAAAAATCTAAAAAATTATAAGTAAGTAACTAGATGTTTCGCGCGACTTTGCCCGCGAAAATTACCTAATTCTAACGTAGTATTTTCTTCATGTGTGCCAAATAACATAGAACCCCGTTTTTTTTTCACATTTTCCTCTATTTCTTCGCTCCTATTAGTCTTAGCGTGATAAAATACAGCCTAGAGTACTGGCACCAGTAGTCAGACTTTTAGTGGAAAAAGCAAGTTTAAATGTGGATAGAAAATTATTGAAAATAGTAATCAAAAACCTTTTGTACTCATTCACTTCGCCATTTATTAAACTTTGTTATGAAATTAACATATAAGATAAATTTTCTCAAGAAGTATTGAAAATAAAGTATTTTTCAAAATAAGGCACATGTCCCCAATACTCAGCCGTCACAACCCCAGTTCTCGGCCAAATAGCTACCAGTAGTCAGCCTCTCCTTAGATGGGCCTTAAAAGAGACCTATGGAACTGAAACAAATAAACAATGCATGTCTGGTCTCTGACAATGCCAAAAAACTAAGAAATTACTTGGTAGGTAGGTGCTTCCTAAATAAATGAATAAATTAATCAGCGTAAGTTACTGATGGCTGAACACTGGGTATACCTCACCAGTACTCAGCCGTGGTTCGACCGTATCTAGTTAGGCGGCAGACTACTGGTTTTTATATGGAATTTTGTATGACCAGTACTCAGCCGGGGGTGGCCGAACACTAGATAATGTATAAAAAACGCATACCCAGAAGTCAGCCACCTCATTATTTAAATAACTATAAAGAAACTGTTCTATAACTCATTTGATTTAGACGTAAAAAATGTAATAACAATATATTTTAACATGACACAAAAGTTAATAAGAAATCACAATAACTCACCTTTTGTCGGGCACTTCCCACTAAGAAAATTTTGGCGCGCACGCCGCATCTTGGCCCGACTAGTGACAACGTCGAATCATCAATCAGATTACCATTTCTTGCAGCCATTTAGCGTCATTGTGACGTTCTGAACTGACCAATAAGAAGGCCAAGCTTTTTTTAAAAGTAATTTGATTGGTTAATTTGCAATAGAACGCTATCTATTATAGGTTTTTAGCTGGAAAAGGCTGACTACTGGTGTGGGGAAAGGCAAGAGGGGCGCCGCGCCGTGAGTCGATCCTCCATCATTATCCATAGACCATAACCACAAATATTGTATAATAAAACAATTATAATATTAATTATACAAAGCAGACAGATGATTTTAAATATTTGTTTATTATTATTTACTTGCTTAACCTAACTATAATCTTTAAAAGTGTTTATACTCGTAAATTATGTATCTCTTTGCAATAGCTAGGTGAAGTAGGGTGCCGTGACAAAATATTTATTTGTAAGTGCGCCGCAGGCTGAAAAAGTTTGGGAACCCCTGGCCTATAGCCTTCCTCGATAAATAGACTATCCAACAGTAAAAGAATTTTTCAAATCGGACCAGTAGTTCCTGAGATTAGCGCGATCAAACAAACAAACTCTTCCCAATTATAATATTAGTATAGATATTACTTAAGGGCCAATTCACACCGGAATGGCAGCGGCGCGAAGAGCACTTTTAGCTTGAAACAATTTTAAACTTTATTTACATACTTATAAGTACTAGTATCGCTTGAAAACTTCTAAAAGGGCTCGAGGCGCCGCGCGGCTGCCAGCTGCTCTTCGCGCCGCTGCCGATCGCGCCTCTGCTGACCGCTGCCGGCCGCTGCCGATCCGGTGTGAACAGCCCTTAAGATTACAATAGTAAAAAACTAAAAAGCTTGAATAATTTTAAATTCCTTTGTGTTTTGTGATTGTAAAGCGCATCACACACGGTGAAGATAATATAATATTTTATCTTAAGATGCCCAAATATAAAATATTATAGTATCTTAAGCTATCACACACGGCTAAGATACGATAATATTAAAAATATGTTCATTTCCTTACGAGTCTGCGTTGGTGCCACACGTATTCCTTGTTAGAGTTCTATATACAGGGTGATTGACTATGAGTGATAACTAATAACTGATACTGTCTTACTTCTTGATTTGTTAGACAACTTCTCAGACGATGATTCTGATATAGAATGTGAAATGCAGAATGCAGTAGCACATTCCAAAAGGAGAAACATTTGGATAGAGCCTTACATAAAAAAGAGAAAAACCTGCGGCGAATTTAACCTTTAGGGTCTACACAGACGGACTGCATTTCAACTGCAATCCAACTGCAAATTGCAGTTTGAATGCAGTTGACACGACTGCAATGCGACTGCAATAGAACTGCAAACCAAACACGCAGTCGGATTGCAGTTCAGTTGCAGTCGGCGTGCAGTCGTGTGAACTGGTTGGTTTGCAGTTCTATTGTAGTCGCATTGCAGTCGTGTCAACTGCATTCAAACTGCACTTGAACTGCAATTTACAGTTGGATTACAGTTGAAATGCAGTCCGTCTGTGTAGACCCTTATCAATAGCTGTCAACGAAGAAGTTTCAGGAGTATTTTAGAAATTCAAGAGAAACATTAATTTCGATTCATGAGCTTTTTAAGCAATAATAATAATAAAGCAATAAATTATAAGTCAATATTATTTAAAATTATCCGAAATGTTACTTTTTCCATCAAAATGTTACTTTTCGAATGAGAGTAGGTATGTAACTTTCTAACATACAGCACTGGCAACACTGCATCTACTAGTGCGTCCGATCACTGATGAGCCCGCTGCTCGACACAAAAACACCCTGTACCTATTCAAAAAGATATATTTCGCATCTTAAGATAACATATTAAGATACGAAATATATATTTCGTATCTTAAGATAAAATATTAAGGTACGAAATATATATTTCCATATCTTAAGATACAAAATATAAAATATAAATTAACTTCGTCGTGTGTGATGGTTCATAGGATTTGTATGGTGAGCGATATTCTAAAATATGCTCTAAGATCACATATATTTTATATTATCTTCATCGTCTGTGATACGCTTAAGTCTTAAAAATGATTATTCCACTGTATAAGAATATTATCATACAGAATATTATAATGTGCGACCATAATTAATTATTTTTTCTGACCCATAAAAAATTATTCTTGAGAGTTGAAAAGTGACATCTATACTACAAATTGTAAACTACCAACTTAGCCCACTCAGCATGCAGCAACAATATTGTAGCTTTTAAGTTAACCAACTACCATTTTAGTTCTAAGCGACGTCGCTAGATGGCGCTAACACGCTCTCGTTTGTTTCAGATTCCGATTTCCGAGGATGAACGAGTAATTCCACGAAAGTTCCTAAATAGCATAAGTTAGGCTTAAAAATGTACAGTTCCAACGAGTTCCTGCATAGCGCCGGCGTCAGCCGCCACATGCAAGCCACCGGCGAGGCGCCTTCCCAAAAAACGAGCATGAAGAGACGCTCTTGCGAAGTGCCTCTTGGGGATATATCGTCGAACAACTTTAAAATATCTTTAAACGATATCAACGACGGTATAAGCTTTGACTCCAGGTCTCTCCGATCTGAGGATACGCGCTCCTTGCGCTACCGACCCATAGACAGCCGTAGTGTCAAAAATTTTAGGTCCTCCTTAGTGGATCTTTCCAATGTCTCCACATATTCCCTCTCTCGCCCTCCGAGCTATGACCAGCTGTCCCGGAGGTCGATCATCGAGGGTCCGGAAGGCCAGGGCATGACGTCCAGCATCGAGGGAGTGCTGTGGTCTGATGAGGAGGAGACGCAGTACTTCTACCATGAGAACATCACTGCGGCTTGGAATCAAGGTGAGTGCTAGTATCTACTTATTTCTTATAATATAATATTTCCTTTCTTGGTTCTTTGACGGTTTGAAAATGGAGTAGGTACTATGTAAAAATTTCTTTGGTAAGGCAAGGAACCTAAGAAATCTATTAACGAAGTAACGTTTAGTTTTTATTAACTGTCTTTTATTAAATGTAGCTACTAAATTTCTTTTCCTGAGATCTGCAGGTCACAATCAATTATTCAGCTATTTACCTGTTTAAATTCTATCCATAATACGGTCATGAGGCGGTCATTTATTTTATTTTATTTTATTTTATTTTATTTTATCATGAGTATTACCTATCTTAAGGATTTAACATTAAATTATTAGTGTTCGAAAAAATCAAATCAAAATCTCAGTTTTTACAAAACTAACATTTATATACTACGAGTACAATAATTAGCCAATAAAAAAATATTAAAGTAGGTAGGTAATTCACGAAATTAATACCTACTTGTCACTGGCTAATTATTAATTATTATAATTATGCAGAATAAGTAACGAAGTAGCCGCTAAAATATTTTTCAATAAGTTTAATTTTATAATTGGCTGTAAGTACTGTGGGAGGTCAAGACTCACGCCCCTGTCAGTTATTATGAGCAAATCACCAACATTGAATCGTTCTACATAAGTGGAAAAAGCTACCTAGCTTACTACTTTTTAACCGATTTCTAAAAAAAGAAAAGGTTCTATGTTACACTGTGGATATTTTTTTTACATTATTTCTTGGCTTAGGCCAAAAATAGATCAATATGTAGGTATTTTTGCCTCAAGCAACGGTCTTGTATGTTGTTTATTAATAGACTTCACTCTACATTTTGCGTGTGTGACTGTTTTAAATTCTTTTAGTACTTAACTTTAATATTATTTTGTAGCGACATATACTTAGTTAAAATTATACCAAAATATTCCGCACATTGGTTAAGTATATAGCTAATGGGCATTGTCCAAAAAAAATCACATGTACTTTTTATATTTTTTTTCGTTAAAATAGGGTATTTTAAGAATATAAATTAAATAATTTTGAAATTCATTGGCTAGTTTTTTCTGAATAAATTTTTAAAGTTTCGCTCTGACGTCATCATCGGCGGCCAATTGACCTCTGAAGTATGTTTTTTTTCCTTTCAATCTTATTTATAATGGCTGGTTCGTCAAATGCAATTTCTCATTATGTGAAAGCTGATACGAGAAGCTTACCAAAAGTTCGAAACGTAATGTTGGTCGAATTTATTGCTAATTTAACACCATTGAAGGTCAAACTAAGGTTAAACATATTTGTTCAAAAATATAAGTAACTAATGGGTATTTTTTTCGTTTATATACAGAAAAACGATCACTGACCTTATTCCTCGAAATGTTTTTGTAATGAGCAAAATTTAAAAAAAATGGACAATCCCCATTCTCCTTTGATATTGTGATGATGAAAAAACAGTAAGTGCTGATAAGTTCTGTAATGGAATTAATTAATCTTGTAATTTAATTAAATATTGCAACACCAATACGATATTGATTACCACTTACAAAAATCGAGTATATTGTATAATATGTGTATTTTTATTTCATACCTGATAGTATAAAACATACTCAACCCTTAAAGGCTACAACGGTGTTTTTACACCCGGGTCACGAAATCTTTTGGCTATAGTTTTTTTATGCGCGAACTGATCGCTACGTGATTTCGTGTATTCTTCTAAAAGGTAAGTAGCACACGCAGATTTTGATATACGAAGGTGGACCGGGTGTTATTACACCCGTTGTAGTCATAGGGGGGTATAAAAATTTGTCGAAAATAAAATGTTTATTTTGATGCCTAGTTTTATTATTAACTCATTATTTAAAAATTCGTTGTTATGTTTCATTTAAGATCATAGACTGTCTCAAAAACTACTTCGGACATCAACAAGTCTGATAAATTGGACCACAGGCAAAAGTCATTCACTAAGTGATGCATAAAGTACCAAAAACCAAAAAAGGCTGTCAAGCTGAACTTTCTAAGCTTAATTCGATTTTGTTTACGTTATTACGATATAAAATTGTATTTTTTTGCCTTGTGGATAATTTATTTTGTGACATACAAATTTTTACTATACAAATTTTATGAAATTTTCAATTACAAAAAGAAGATATTTTTTTATAAGTTTATAAATATTTTGTGCGCCTTTTTATTGTCCGTTCTATGATTATAAAAAATAATAAGACTCATCAATAAATTAAAACACTTTTGTATACAATATAGGACATTTTTCATACCTGAGGTAGTAATATTTCTTCAGTTTTCAGGATTCTGCTTAATTGTCATGGTAGAAGGTATTTTATAATAAATATGAGGTTCTTATGCATTTGTTTAAAGGTTAAAAGTACAAATACTAATTTGAGCCCATTTTTGCAATATGAAGATTTTAATTAAGTCATTTTTTTCCAATTTTAAAAACCGGGTGTTATTACACCCGTTGTAGTCATAATACTTAATAGTACACGAAATCATTATAGCCTTTAAGGGTTAAGGTGAACGCAGATTTGGGCCGCACCGCACACACCGCAGTCGCCGCATTCGAATTCTTTATTTGAAGTTATAGACAAGTTCGCATACCTACCCGCGCCGCAGTCTTCGCAACTTCATATTATAATATTATGAAGAATTGTGAATGCGGCGACTGCGGTGCGTGCGGTGTGGCCAAATCTGCGTTCACCTTTATGAAACGGAATGTAAGGCCGTGTTCAGACCAAACTGACTATAATTATTAGTGTCCGACCGAATGTTCGGTTTCGGTTTCGTTTTCGGTTGAGTTTCGGTTTAGTTTCGTTTTCGGCGGCATACTTGCCGAAAGTCGAAACTACGACCGAAAACGAATGTGCATTCGGTTTCGGTCGTAAAACTAGTTTCGGTCGGATACTAATAATTATATGCCGCTGAATGTGAGCAGGCTCATTGTGAAACGAATAGTCATCTAGTACAAAATAAATGCAAAAGTATGTCTAATAAACAGACTGACTGAGATTTCTTTTCTGGGAGAAAAAAGCTATTCTTATATTTTTTTGCCTCTTAGGCCGTGTTCACACCAAACTGACTATACGCCGCTGAAAGTGAGTGAGCTTTACGCAGTTTATTGTATTTCCATACATATTCACTTTTTCGTTCACACCTAATGGACAATACGCCATTACGCTAAGCGTAGGCGCGGACATTCGATACCGTATATTTTGTATAATTTAATGTTCACACTGGGGAGTGTGAACATTAATGCGCGAAAACCGACATTTTCCGGGATAAAAAGTATCCTATGTCCTTTCCCGGGACTCAAAGCAGGTACCTTCATACCTTTCATCAAAATCAGTTTAGCGGTTTAGGGGGAGGCCAAACGAGCGTAATTTTGTGAGTCGTGACTCGTGAGTCGTGACTCGTGAGTCGCAGAATTACGGTCGCAACGTACGGACTCACAAAATTACGCACGTTCACACGTGCGTAATTTTGAAGTAGGAATTTTCTATGAAACTGAATGCAGCAGAATTTCTGCCAGCCGAAATTCTGCAACTCACAACTCACAAATTACGCTCGTTTGGCTTCACCCTAAGCGTGAAGAAGAAACAGACAGAATATACTCTTTTGCATCAATATTATTAGTCCTGGATACTAATATTAAAATGCGAAAGTGTGTCTGTCTGTCTGTTACCTCTTCACGCTCAAACCGCTAAACCGATTTTGCTAAAATTTGACATGGAGATACTTTGAGTCCCGGAAAGGACATAGGATACTTTTTATCCCAGAAAAATGTACGGTTCCCGCGTGATAAACGAATTTTGACGCACCGGAGTTGCGGGCGACATCTAGTAAGGATATAAACAACCACAGCTTCCTATATACCTATATTTTCACCTGGCAAAGTCGGTAACTTTCTTTACATTGTTAGTGGCGTGAGGCGTCTTGTCGGCCATCTTAGATAAAAGATACCATCTTGAGTGATGGGCGAAGGGCCCTGTACCTCTAATGACAACTTAAATGGTTTTCTATTTAAACTTATAGTTAGCTACGCCTTAACCATTAATACTATCAGTTTTCGACTTTGGAGATGAGTGTACGTTACTAGGTTTTGTTACACAACTTGTTGTCTAAGGACCCTGATTAATGTTAGGAGTACTTAGACTACTTGCATTCGAAAATATCAACGGCGAAATCAGAAAAAATAATATTATGTACGGGATTTGATACACCTAGCACATCGCAAAGTTGCACAGTTCTTTCAATGTTTCCTTAATCTTACCCCTTTCACTCTCCACTGCCGAAATTGGGCGTTTTCACACCGCAACGATAACGACACGACACGATATCGTCGAACTGGTAGTTTCATACAATCACTACTAAACGCTTTCACACTGTCGTTGCAGTCAACGATATCGTCGCCGACAGATTGTCGTGCCGATATCGGGACGACACACCTTTGCTGACGCAATACTACTAAGGGGGCGTCCACAAATTACGTGAGGTGTTTAGGGGGCCCGAGGGAGTCGGGTCAAATCTCATCTAATCTCACGTTTGGGAGAGGGGGGTCTCGGAAAATTTCATGTTGTTTTTTTCTCAACAAAATAAATACTACCTATTTTGGTACATTTATCCAGATTGTAATTTGTACGTATTCGTTATTACGATTAAGATCTTCGTTCGAAAAAAAGTCTACTGACTGTCAAACCAAACGTTTACGTAAGAAACCCACATTTCGGGGTAAATAAAATCTAACGGAATCTCACCAGGGGGAGGGGGTCAAAATATTTAAAAAACACCTCACGTAATTTGTGGACGCCCCCTAACCGCATGACAAGCTGTTGGTTTTATCGTGTTTATTGTGGTATCGACAAAACGACGTTGCGATGTGGTTGCGACGTGGTTGCGATGTGGTTGCGACGTGGTTGCGTCGTGTGCAAGTCGAACTATTGTAGTTCGCCGCCGGCTTTTATAGCGGAAACACGTCTTGCCCAAAGTCATGGATTTCGGAGAGGACACTCTATTGTTGCTATCCTATCGTTTTCTTCTTATCAATATATTATGTATTATTGATAAGAAGAAAACGACGGCGATGTCAGCGTAATCGTCGAAATAGAATTAATTGGGTACATCCTTTATTGGTAAACAAAAGTCAAAGCCAATTTCGTACTGATTATCTTATAACGAGAAGGTTCAAGCTGATAAAGTTTTTCAAAAAATACATATTGCCATTATGGATTATGACTTATGACTTATGAGCCATAAAGGCCAAAAAATCTCGTTTGTTGCATGGGAACCCCTTAAATATTAACTTTGTATTGTTTTTAGTATTTGTTGTTATAGCGGCAACAGATATACACAATCTGTGAAAATTTCAGAAGTCTAGCTATAGCGAATCTTGAGATACAGCCTGGAGACAGACTGAACAGACGGACAGACAGACGGACAGACATCGAAGTCTTAGTAATAGGGTCCCGTTTTTACCCTTTGGGTACGGAACCCTAACAAAACATAATAATATTATTATTATATTAAAAGAAAAACATTAAATAAAAAAATATACGGCAACGAAAAATTCGTGAAACGCATTCATGCGTTTCGTACTAGATGGCGTAATCGTTACTCGGTACCAACTTTTGCTACAGCTCTAATGAATTATGAAAACACAATATCTACATATAAAAAACCTTGACTGATGATAGCTACCACTTTCGAGATTTTTCGCAAATAAAAATGTTGTTCGTTTTATCAATATGAACCTACTCACAAAAAATTAGCTTAATGGTAATCAAATAAAAATTGTTCTAGGGCTCCCGGACTATATTATTTCCACGCCTCGTTTAATTTTCTAAATTTAAACAAGGCGTGGAATTTTTTCTTTCTTTCTCGTTAAAGTTTTGCTCCTTTCGTTCTTATAAAGGGCGACGTGTCGTTACATCGACGCAACGTTGTGGTTGCGATGTGGTTGCGACGTGGTTGCGATGTGGTCGATATTTTACAAGTGGTCGACAACGACTACAAAATGTGGTACGTGTGAATGGTCCAGTTCATTTACAATACGAAATATACGCCCGACCACGTCGTGTGTTTGTCGTGTGGTTGCGGTTGTCGTGTGGTTACCCTACCTACCCAGGTGACTATCTTCTGTCAATGGGGATTGTCCATTTTTTTTTAAATTTGCTCATTACAAAAACATTTCGAGGAATAAGGTCAGTGATCGTTTTTCTGTATATAAACGAAAGAAATACCCATTAGTTACTTATATTTTTGAACAAATATGTTTAACCTTAGTTTGACCTTCAATGGCGTTAAATTAGCAATAAATTCGACCAACATTACGTTTCGAACTTTTGGTAAGCTTCTCGTATCAGTTTTCTCATAATGAGAACTTGCATTTGACGAACCAGCCATTATAATAAGATTGAAAGGAAATTTAAACATACTGCAGAGGTCAATTGGCCGCCGATGATGACGTCAGAGCGAAACTTTAAAAATTTATTGAGAAAAAACTAGCCAATGAATTTCAAAATTATTTAATTTATATTCTTAAAATACCCTATTTTAACGAAAAAAATTATAAAAAGTACACGTGATTTTTTTTGGACAATGCCCATTACAACGGTCTCAGAAAAATCGGCGTACAATTGTTACATTTCTACACCTCATAACTATGACAAAAAAGCAGTATCCGCGTTTTTTTTTTCTTTGCCGTATCACATCAAATTAACGCACCTTCCGCTCTTAATGTATAGCGGATGGCTTATTTGCATACTGAGCAATTACTAGTTCAGTAGAAACGCCATAGAAACGCTAATAATGGAAAAAACTATGGGGGCCGATTTCTCTAAGCTTTCTTGTGTTGCATTTTATTGATATATACTTTTTGTCGCATGCTGTGTGACACATTGCGCTTACATAGAAGAAATTGTCACAATGATGTACAATGTACTATCAGAGAAATTGATTGTAATTTGGTCGCGTTAAGTCAAACCCATCTGACTGATCCAGAGTAAACAGAATGATAGAGTATACCGACTTAGAACTGATGTAAAAAAATTTAAGTTTGACGTATTATGACAAAAGTCGTCGCTAGGGTCGTTACCTACAAATTTAGTTGTTGTTTATATTTTGGCACATGCAAAGAAAACTGTCAGAATTCAATTTCAAAATCGTATTTTTAAAAATAAATAATACCAGCCAGCGCGCCAGCCTTTAACTTATAGGTATTGAAACCCGACGAATTTGACAGATATTGAAACCTGTCCATTTCTTTGTAGTCGAACTACTGGTAGTTATGTCTATTGTGACCGATCACAGCTAACATTGAATTGACATAATATTAAGCCGACCACATGACGTAGGTCCGTCAAATACCTATTGGAATCAATTTCCTCGATGGTACTATCAGAGATGTTAATTCCTAGGCAGATGGCGGATGTAAGTAATTTGGTCAAAATGGCTCCGTCTGTTACCTGTTCACGCCCAAACCGCTGAACCGATTTTGCTGAAAATTAGTACGGAGATACTTTGAGTCCCGGACAAGGACGATACTTTTTTTCTGTAAAAATGTAGGGTTCCTACCTGAGTTGCGGGCGGCATCTAGTTATATACTACCATAGAGTTAATTTTATACTTCCTTAAAGTAAGGTTAGGAAAAATTATAAGAAAGACTAAGCATTTGTCGAGGGTTTATCTATGGGTTATTTTTTTGATTGGTTAATTATGAATCTGAAGAGATCTAAAGACATTTCATTTGTAACGCAAGCGGCGCTCAAAGCGTTGTAAAATATTATAGAAAATACAGGATACCACAGAAAATATGGTTAGAAAATCCATATTTTCCATTACTTGACTAATAAGCCTGGTCTGTCAGACCATTATTTAATAGAACATAATTTCACTGAGAACACGACAGTAATCTGTTAATAAACTTACCTGTATCCGATCCACCTTAGTATTTTGCATATAGAGTATAGGTACTGGGTACTAGTTGGGTGTGTGGCCCAATGTATAAGCGAGATCTGTTACGACAAATCATAAGATTAATCAAAACTTATCAAACACCTTTTTTTTAATTTAAAATTACCTGCACTACATCTGATGATGATTTTATCGAAACCGGTCGTGTGAAACATAATTGTAATAAAATAAATCAATAAAAGTGGAAAAAGGGCATGAAAAGTGTATGTTATTACTTATAAAACAGTTCATAAACTGTGTATATTGTGGTTAAACAGACTTTTGAACACTTAAAAAGTAACATCTACCATATTTAATCTTAAATTGAAGCAGATTATTGTTGTGTTCAAAATTGCTTAGTCATCAAAATTGTCTGAGCTTATTTTAACAGTTTTACTATTACCTACCATCGAAAAGTAGACGGCGACTAGAATATTATTATGTCCGCTAAAGTCTCCACAATCATCATAAATACTAATCAATCTTGACCCAAGTTTTCGCATAAAGCTTATAACTTACACTATTCCACTCGTCTAGACGCTATAATGACGTCAACCCACTTGCGGGATGTGCAGGACGCGGCCCACATAGATCGCTATCGGCCGTGCCTTGATACAGGTGTGACTCGAATAGAAAACGCTATTAAAACATCTTAGCTGAGATGTGATACTTGTGAGGGATTATAAATAAATGACTTTATTTCTTCTGTTTTAAGTAGGTACTCGTCTCATGGGCCATGGCTTTCTAAGGTTACTAAGTTAAGTACTGTAACAAGATGTACGTATGCTATTTTCTTTATAATATTATATTCTCTATATTATTATACATAGAAGTATAGTTCGTCAAAAAAGGGAAGAAATTTAAAAGTGGTAACATCGTAATGTCATCCCTTTCAAATCAATCTAAGAAAAAAGGGATGATACTATGATGTTGCCACTTTTTAATTTCTTCACTTTTTTGACAGACTATAATTACCTATACCGAAAATTAAATTATAAAAAAAATTACATGCTTTCTTTTTCAGTGGTTTTAATAATTTATTTATTTTGATTTGCTTATCTTTATTTAATCTGGAAACAATGGATAAAGATTAAAATATATTCCAATTTCCCAAATTATGGCAGTGTACTATAGAAACGCTTTCGCTCAAGCCTTGGCCGTGAACGCTAAGCGCAAGCGTTTTTGGCTTCACAAAGTAAAGATAAAACCAAAACTTTAATTGGCACTAAAACAATCAGAACCAATATTAATTCAGTTTTAATTAATTTTATACTTCACCGACACTTAAAAATTAATTTTATACTGTTGTTAATTGGTCAATTAACGTTGGAAAGGAGAAATTATAATTAACCTCCACTAACAGGTAGTATAGGCCGTGGTGATAATTGTTGGGAATCGAAAATTAGTGCTTGGGAACAAAAATAACCCTTTCAAAAAGTATTGAGGATCTGGAAAGCACGCGTTAATTGATATAAGTTTGGTAAGTGACAAAGCCTTTGTTATTTTTCTAGTGATATGCCATGGACCGCACAAGAGTCGATATGTTTGATCCCTAAAAAAATTGAAAGTCCCATAAGAAAATCAAGTAAAATGGGAGTAACTTGCCAAAAGTCAATCTTAAAAAAACAGATTAAAATGGCAATAAAGTTAGGCAGACAATGAAAGTAGATTATAGTCATAAATCCTTAAAGTAACACTTTCTATCCTTCACTGTTGTTCTCAGTTATTCTACCTCTGATAGTTCCTTATTCTAACGAAATAAGGATCAACTTTGAAGTTGAGTAGGACTCTATTAATTTGTACAGTAGCTCAGAACTTTGAAGTCGTGCGTCACGATAGAGCTGTCTGCATGAAATATAGCCTATCAAATCACCATGCAGTCGAATCGAGACTATTTTAGCATTTAGTATGTTTCTTTCTCTTTAAAAATATCGTTTATAAATTACTAGCGTACCCGCCCCGGCGTCGCACGGGTATAAAATATAAAGCCACTGGAAAAAATTATTAAAATCGATAGCCTATGATCCTTCACGTGGTCTACTTCTTATATGTGCCAAATAACATAAAAATTGCTCCAGTAGTTCGCGAGAGAAGCCCTTTCAAATAATTTTCCCCGTTTTTTCCACATTCTCCTATTAGTCTTAGCGTGATAAAATATAACCTATAGCCTTTCTCAATAAATGGGCTGTCTAACACTGAAAGAATCATGAAAATCCGTTGCGTAGTTTTAAAGATTAAAGGGAACAAAGGGGAATGAGGGAAAAAAGCGACTTTGGTTTATAATATGTAGACTAGCTGTCCCGGCAAACGTTGTTTTGCCACTCAAAGTATTTCTACTTTATCAGTTGATACAAAATCTTAGAGAGGGGGGGGGGGGGTATTGTTATACACTGTATTTTGAGTTGTAAGGCGACAAATATATCTGCGAAAACCGTATGCAAATCAGTTCAGTAGTTTTCGTGTTAAAGCAAAAGTCTTATACAAAATCTGACCCCCTCTTTCGTCCCTTTACGAGTAGAGGGGTTGGGGGATTTTTTTTTATAGAATTCAAATATATCTGCGAAAACCGCATTCAAATCGGATTAGTAGTTTTCGTGTGATAGTGGAGCAAGCATACAGACAGACAGACAGACAGACAGATAGACAGACAAAAAAACTAACCACATTTTTGGCTTCTATAGCGATGTAGTAACACCCCCCGCTTATTATTTTTTGAATATCTTTAATGCACAGAATTTTAATTTCTACAGTTTTATTATATGTATAATATTGTATAGATATAGAAATACGTGATCCCGTGTTTTTAATAACTCTAGGTAGACCAATGTCATATTAGGTATCAGGCAGGCCAAAAGTTTATGATCTCACGATAAAAATGTGACACATTGTACAATATTTAGGTCTCCTTAGCGGGACGAGGAGTGAGCGGGGCGGGTGCCAGTGCACAGTATCACGCTATTGGTTGATCAGTGATCAGTCGGGTCGTTATTGGTCGATCCGATCAGGCGGTAATACGTTATTGGTAGCTATATTGTGTGCCAATTACTTCCTCTTTAAAAAGCGATCTTTAAGCTGTACGTGGCCTATAATACAGTATTCACAGACATTAGGTCACAAAATATTACATTTAACTCATCAACCCCCATAAGGACACCAGTGACCGCGACAACAATAGAATAACAATAGGTTATCAAGAATCCGCCATCAAAGGATTAAATAAATCTTACAACTACGCGCGCTACTATACATTGCCCTTTTTAAACGCTATTTGCAAGTTCTAATTTTAATAATGCTAAATCGATTTTAGCAATTAATTAAATCGATTAAATCGATGTTATAAATTAATCGAGTGACAGGCGAGATTACGTTCGTGATAGCAGGCAAATCACGGTGTTTCTATTAGTATCCACGATGGATGGACTTTCCACCGCTTTCCACGATAAATAATAACGTTACGTGCTTTCTACGGCAATTATTTAGGAGTATCCTTGCCTATCGATATGTTACTCGGACGTGTACATCATTATTTCTAATTAATTTGAAAATTATTATTGAGAAATACTAGGGCTGTTTGAGAAGTTCTCGCTATACGCTTGTTAGATACACAGAAGTATGTAAGGCTGAGAACTTTTCAAACAGCCCTCGTAGTTGATGCACTTGTCTATGTAACATATACTACGAGCATCTTTCTATCTTCATTATTTAGATCATTGTTTTTCAACCTGTAGGCTTAGCAGAATTTTAACAGGCGCACATACATGATACATCATAAATAATCGGCCAAGTGCGAGTCGGACTCGCGCACGTAGGGTTCCGTACCATTATAGAGCAAAATTAGGCCGAGAAATGTGTTTTTTGTATGGGAACCCCCCCTTAATTTTTATTTTATTTTAATATTATTATTAAATATTAAACTACACATATAACTAAGGATTTTGTGAAAAAGTTAAGAACCTACCTGTTACCATTATTGATATAGCGCAAAAAAGACCAAAAAAATCACGTTTGTTGTATGGGAATATTTATTTATAAATATTTATTTTATTTTGTTTTAGTATTTGTTGTGTAGACAGACAACGAAGTCTTAGTAATAGGGTCCCGTTTTTACCCTTTGGGTACGGAACTCTAAAAAGCAAAGTTTATGGGTCGTTAAATATTTTTTCATACTAGATACTCATTATGAAAAAGGTTGACATATTACGTAGTACTGATTTAGAATTTAGAATTAATATCATAATAAGAATAAAGATTACCACGCTTCCGTCATTTTTTTGTGCATAAGCCAAGCATAAGCTCAATCTTTTGAAGTATTTTAACATCGTAAGTTACTGTATTGCATTTTAACATGTTCTTTATAGGTAAAGGCAGACAATTTTTAGTAATTATTTTGGTGTTACCGCGTTTTATTGTTTTAATTTTATGTTGCTCATTACATTTAATGACTATTTATTTCAAGCATTAAATACCTTGTGATTGCATTTAAAGTGGACTGGAAAGTAAAACCCAGCGATAAATTCCGATTTAAATTAGAGTAAGCCACATTACTGGCTTAATTATTGTTATCGATAAACTCACTTTAACAGGCTTGTGCTTTCACGAAATTATCGATATTCTATTGTTATAGTGCACAAGTCACAACACTAGTTTGAAAGAAAATAGATGCTGTTTTAATAAAATTGAAATGCCTTTTAATAAGGTTTTTACTTTTTACACAAAAAAGTAAGTATTCATGCTTGCTTGTTTAATTATTTTATATTATTTAGGTATGTTTTAAATACTGACTTGTCTACAATTTCCGTATTTTGCCTACCCTTAAAAATTCACTCTGTTTATAAAATTTACTCGTTGAAAGTCTAAATTTAAATCGGTAGTGTAATATTTATTAGTGTTACATTCTTACTTTGTTTACATAAACATTAAAATGTTGTATAAATCACGTTTTATTTCTTACACTATCAAGAAGCTAGTAATTTTCGCAGGCTTCCTATAAAATCGATTACACAACATCGATTTCGAAACGATTATGGTCGATTCTGACGTGATAATTATCATAAAATTGTATGGTGATTGGTAGGCCATAGCCTATTGTTTCGTTATGGGTATTCTACTAATTGACTTGTAACGATCAACTCTTGTGTTATTACTATGTTTTACAACTTACATAACTCCTAAATTACTTGTAAATTGCAATCACAGGGAAAATATAAGGTGTTAAATTGTTGTTGTTTAGTTTTGTAATATTATCCTGTAGTGTTAATTTCCTAATTCAAATTGACTATAAAACATAACCCAAAATTGGTTTAACCGTTTGAGGCTGTAATGCCACATACAAACACACACACACCCAGGCAGGCACGTTAAACTTATAGCAGTCCTTTTTTTCGTCGGGGGCTTTTTCTACCGTAAAGGCTTCCTTCGTCAAATAATTTCATTACTTATCAGTTATCACGCGAGAATAATTGAGATATACTTTATTGAATGAAAACTGTTTTAAGCTAACTATAAAACTTTCACAAAGACCGTCCGCTATTTTTAATTACAATTTCAATCAACATCTCCTCTAGACAACAAAAAGAGAACATTCTTTAAAAAGAGAACATTCTTTAAAAAGAGAGAACTAGTTTAAATAGAACAAGTTTTGCAGCCAATTAATTTCGCACAATGCAAAGTTTTTTGCATTCAATTAATTCTGGCTTTGAATTAATTACGGCAAAAAGAATTTGATTAAGACTATGACTTGAGTTATTAATTTGAGTTAAGACTATGACAATGCTTGTTCCCATGAGAGTTGAGAAGGTGTCAAAGAGAAACCCTCACCAGTGCACACCTTCAGGAAGAAAGCGTATTCCCTTTTAAAAGGCTGGCAACGCACAGCTACAACTCTTCTGATGTTGCGACTGCGAGTGTCCATAGGCGACGATAGTTGCTTTCCCTCAGGTGACCCGTTTGATCGTTTGCCCCCTAATTTTTAGAACAGAAAGCATACACGCCGAAATAGAATACTTTTTATCCCGGCAAAATGTACGGTTCCCGCGCGATAAACGGATTTTCTCGAAACGGAGTCGCGGGCGTCATCTAGTAAAGAATAAATCATATCGCATTGTCTGTTCAGGCTTTTGTTGCCTCGGACTCCCTATAATATAACCTTTATGTCGCCGGCATAAAGCTTATATCCGGGTAACGAAAATAGCCCACAATCCACCATAACAATGTGACTGCGAATGCAGGACTTTTTGTTGTCATGGCGGCTGACTCACCGAGTCAACGCTCGCTATAAAAACTACAGCCTCCGAGATACAGATGGCTGGTTCATCATCATCATCACTCTCTTTAGCATCTCTTTAGTACTCATTATCATCTTTATCTGTTCAGCCGTTTAAGCGTGAAGAAGAACAGAGAGACAGACATACTTTCATATATATAATAATACTAGCTGTCCCGGCAAACGTTTCTTTGCCATATTAAGTATATAAAGTATTTTTTTTAAATTTGGTCGAAGCGCTAACTGTCGGACAGACTAAAATTAAAATCCGAATTCGAATATTATTTAAAATTTGACACTGCGATGGCAGCCGACTGTCGGATCCAATGTAAAACATTCCAAAATCAACAACTACTAATAAATTAAAAATTAATTAAAAAAACATTGTCCAGCGGACAAAATTGTGAATCTAAACCATTCCCAGATCCCCTTGAACACACACAAAAAATTTCATCAAAATTGGTTCAGTCGTTTAGGAGGAGTTCAGTCACATACACACGCACACAAGAAATATATATATTAAGACTAGCTGTCCCAGCAAACGTTTTTTTGCTTTTTTTTTAATTTGATCGCAGCGCTAACTGTCGGGACAGACTAAAATTAAAATTCGAATTCGAATATTATTTAAAATTTGACACATGTCGGATCCAATGTAAATCATTCCAAAATCAACAACTACTAATAAATTAAAAATTAATTAAAAAAACATTATCCACAGGACAAAATTGTGAATCTAAACCATTCCCAGATCCCCTTGAACACACACAAAAAATTTCATCAAAATTGGTCCAGTCGTTTAGGAGGAGTTCAGTCACATACACACGCACACAAGAAATATATATATTAAGATTAGTAAGGATAGTTGCAGATTACATCTTTATTTCAACTAAAACTTAGGTCTTAGATGGCTGGCTCATTATCATCATCACTACCTTTCTTTAGCATTTCTTTAATACTAAGCATCACAATATTTTGTGATGTATGTTTTAACATTTTTTGCACATTTGGATGATCAGCATTTGAACTAGGCTGTATAAAGACAACTTTGTTCAATCCTAAGTCCTATCTCTACATTCATAATACAGCTTCTATATTATGCCCGCTAATAATAATACTTAATTAATTTAATTAATTATTTTAATCGATTTTTGTGTCGTAAAAAATAAAAACACAAATTGTAGAAAATTAAATAGTGTTATTTGTTTTCATTTTGCGCAGACTTATTAACGGGAATATCTAAATACTACAGTTGGTAATGGTATGACATTCCGTTTAGCTAGAGTCTCTATTAAATAATCGGCCAAGTGCGAGTCGAACTCGCGCACTAAGGGTTCCATACTATTAATAGAGCAAAATTAGGCCAAAAATTGTGTTTTTGTATGGGAGCCCCCCTTAATTTTTTATTTTATTTTAATATTATTACTAAATATTAAAGAACACATAAAACTAAGGACGTCGAGAAAAATTCAAGTACCTACCTGTTGCCATAATTGATATAGAGCCAAAAAGACCAAAAAATCACGTTTGTTGTATGGGAGCCCCCCTTAAATATTAATTTTGTTTTGTTTTTAGTATTTGTTGTTATAGCGGCAACAGATATACACAATCTGTGAAAATTTCAAAGCTCTAGCTATTACCGTTCTTGAGTTACAGCCTGGAGACAGACATACAGACGGACAGACAGACGGACAGACAGACGGACAGACATCGAAGTCTCAGTAATAGGGTCCCGTTTTTACCCTTTGGGTATGGAACCCTAAAAAGACGGTTGGAGAGTAGTGTTTTGTGTCGAACTCGAACTCGAACTCGAACTCGACTCGAACTCGAACTCGACTCGAACTCCACTCGACCTCGACTCGAACTCGACTCGAACACGACTCGAACTCGACTCGAACTCGGTTGTCTGTAAAGTCGGTTTACTGACGATAGTTGAACGTGACAACGTCATAGCCTTACATGGAACGCCTCAGAGCGAGGTAACGCCGCATATATTGCGTCATGTTTTTTCGTGCGCGCAGCCCTTATCGAATTATAAGACGTTGTCACGTCAAAAAATTACTTACGAACATAATAAATCCTAAAACACAAGTTTGAATTCCAGACAGTATTATCCTTTTAACATCAAAATAATTTTTTTCCATAAAATTCAGTGTAACCCTTATTAGTGGTTAGATTTATAGCACAGCTGTTCTCACATAATTTTATTGTGGGTATTAAATTTAAATTCAACCCGCGTCACAGCCCTATTTTATCGTCGGTCTCATTAAAATAGTGATGTGCTTAGTATTAATGGTACAACACTAGTAACGGTGGTCGTCCTTATAAATTGCCTATTTAGTATTTACTTTAGTTGGTTGTAAATTGTAATTTATAGGTTTTTAGAAAAGTAACTTCTTCGCGCGGTATCCTATTTATTGCAGGAACCGCACATTTTTGCACATTCAGAAGTATCCTATGTCCATTCCGGGGATCTATAGTATATTCATGCCAAATTTCACCACAATCGGTTCAATGGTTTTAGCGTTAAGAGGTAACAAACAGTTTGAATCACTTTGACGTTATATTGGGCTTGCCTCCTTGTATTTTTTCATGGAAAGTAAGATAGTTGAAAGTTAAGGTAGAGTTAAAGGTATCCTTTAACTCTACCTTAACTTTCAACCTAACTTGTTCACTCGGTTCACCTAAATTGTTCACTCAGTTCCCAGGAATCTGGATTCCAAATTTAAACAGTGTGACAGATCGACACTTTTTTGCCGCCATTATCAAACTTTTTCATCTAACCGCACGTTCGTCTGAGTCATAAATGTTATCATCACAACAGTAAAAACGTTACAGTTGATGGATAGAAGATATTTTTGTAGCCTGTTTTAGTACATTTTGATAGAGCGGAGAGGTAAATTATAATATATTTTGTGACATATTATTTAATTCTTATTTTTTTAAGGATTTTTTCTTTTTCCAAAATATTACATTGAAAATTTGGGAAAAAGAACCATACTTTGATATACCAAAACTTTACGGTATTTTTATAAAATAAATCCGGCCGGTAACGCACCTGCAACTCTTCTGACGTTGAGTGTCCATGGGTGACGGCAGTTTCCTTCCATAGTAACCCGTTTGCTCGTCTGTACCCTAATTTTATAAAGATCATGAGAGATGTTTAACCTAGAGCAGTTTTAACACACAAGTCACAACCTTACATATTTGAACTCCTAGTATTTATAGTCCTTTAAATCTATTACTAAAACAAATTCCATTCTTTGCCTTCCATCACGTAAAAATGTTTGCTCGCATAAATTAAAAACAAAAAATATGGGAAAGTTCCAACTGAGGACGCCTAAATATGTCCGATGCCGGGACTCGGGAGCGGACGAGACAGGAATCTCAAACAGGAATCCTTTAATGGAATGAGTGGGAAAGAAACACGAAATTCGACCTTTCGATGGTCGTATGTCTATCATGATTCGTCTTGTTCTCTCTCGTATAAGTTTGCGAAGTAAATATTGCTTCAGTTTAGAACTTTAGTTTCTCGCAGAGAAAGTGATACTAAAAGCTATGGACTAAATATTAATTGGCATAACGCCTCCGTGATCCAGTGGGTAAGAGCTCGGCTCTTGACTCGGAGGTCGTGGGTTCGATTCCCGTGTTGGAAACATGTTATTTCCAAGTTTGGTTAGGACAATATTATGCAAGCTGCTCACCTGATTGTCTGACAAGTAAAGATGATCCATGCGTCGGATGGGCATGTAAAAAGTCGGCCTTCCGTCCCATTGGGGTATGAGAGTAAAAGGAATAGAGAATGCTCTTGTGTACTGCGCACACACTTGGGCACTATAAAATGACTCCTGCGTAACTGGTCTTGGTTTCAATGAAATCGGCCACCGTCGCCGAAACCGGTATGGGAGTTATTGATAACAAAATATATGGCAGAAATCCAAACCTGCCTCGAATAGGGATATAAGGGGAATAATAGGAATAACGTTCGCCTTACCTATAGTAATAAACTCTACTATTTATGTTCTTAACATTGTTTAAATTGGACCTATGATTAGAGCTGTGGTTTTTAACTTCAATAACAATTCAAGCCTCATTTGCCTAACTTTGATACAGGATAGTTTACGGTTGGACTGCTCTAAGGGTTCAGGGGGGACTAGTTCCCACGCAGTTCTAATCAAAACCACAGTTGACAGATAATTCTGAATTATTTACTGTGTTAAAACTGTATTTTATAAGCTACTACTTTTATTCACTGCTTTGCAGTTTGTAACTTAGAGCCTGTTTCACAGCTGTTTCACCACTTTTTGATTAAGTGCCGAATAGGATATTGCCTATTCACAACTTTTTTGACAGATTATCCATACTTCATTTTTCAAGTTAAGTGGTGGATAGCCTATTCTGCACTTATCAGGAAATAGTGAAACAGGCCCTAAGACTTGAGTTTTATTAGGTTCCTTGTTTTGTTAGGTTTCTTCAAACAGTCATTATAGAATCCTTGGACTGTAAATTATTATTAGGTACTGATTTAGGACAAACGCAGTCATTATCCTTCGCTGTAACTTAATAATAAATATTCTAGCAGTTATTCTTTGCCAAATTGAAATTTATAAAAATCACTTCTATTTTAACAAGAGATATCGATATAAAATATAATTATAATACTATACTCCACTCGGGCTAACTTGTCGCTAGCGGTCATTGACTCTCTGTCAAAAACTTGACATTTTTAACCGACTTCCAAAAAGGAGGAGGTTTCTCAATTCGACCGTATATATTATGTTCTTTTATTTTTTTTATGTTTGTTCGCGGATAACTCCGCCGTTTATGAACCGATTTTCAAAATTCTTTTTTTGTTGTATAGGATATAGTCTGAATTTGGTACCATGTTTCCAAACATGGTGACCTGATGATGGGATCCATGAGGAATCGAGGGAACTCCTCAAAATTTATATGGACACATATGGTGATTTTAGTTTTATGAGAGGTATCCTAAGCATATGCTACCAAAACGCAAGATTTTGCACCAAGGTATATTATGGTTCCGAAGATACTAAGAGAACTCCGGATTCCTTATAGATACAAGTTTGGGGGTTTAGGCGCTGTTTTAAGAACTGTCAGCATATGCTATTATGCAAATTACATTCATCTTCTCCCTTAAATTACCTAGCACGAGTTCACTTCGATTTTTTTAATGTATAGTTTAAAATTATTTACTTGATATTTGTGAGTGTGACTCTTAACAAATTATAATAAGTAGAATATACGCGATGGTTTACTAGATAACTAAAAAGAGTGAAATTATTATTTTTAACAAAAAATTAAAACCTACTTCCAAGGTAAAAACAATAATAACATCCTTATAATATGAACTAAAAAGTATTAAATAATTTTTCCTATCTAATAGTGCATTTTTCCGAATTCGGCTAAACCTCAACAGCTATTTCTGTACTCAATCTTCATCATTTTGAAGTCGGTACCAGTTCCAAAAGTTTCAAATATTCTGGCAGAGGAAGATTCAGCTGTATCTGGCATCATCTGTATCAGCAAAAAATTAAAACCGACTTCCAGTCGGTTTTAATTTTTTGTTTATGCATATAAACCGCGATTGACAATGAAGTGTCAGATATTGTCAATCGTGGTTTTATATGGAAAATGACAAGTTTTTGACATGGAGTCAATGACCGCTAGCGACAAGTTAGCCCGAGTAGAGTATAAGTTCATCTAGAACCAATGATATTGTCTAGGACCATATCTGTCAGACAGCTCAGAAGTTTAATTTATCTGCACTTAATCTAAACAATCGTTTATAGTAGTTATCGATTTTAATATTAGAAAATAATAGTCCATATTTCGTCAATCTTCCATACTAATTGCTAATAGTAATTCAAGCTATAAACGCGAAAGTGTGTCTGGCTGTCTGTTACGCAATGGCTGAACCGATTTCGATGAAATTATGCTTTGAGGGACCGAAAGGACTTTGGGAAAAGCGCATGTACGGTTCCCGTACGATAAAAATATCCAGCGCTATATTATAACTAGCTGTCCCGGCAAACGTTTCTTTGCCATATTATATAAAGTATATCGCCCGTATTATTTTATTGAATTTGTGACTAAATAAGTATGTCACCATGGCAACGTCCATCGCTATCCCGTGACCCGCGTCGCATAAACAATGGTCGCTCTTTATAGACAAATAATAATTTGCAATAAAATAAAATTGCGACTATAATTAAATATCTAAGCTATCCTATCTCTCAAGTTGGAAAAAAGCACACATTTAAAAAAATAAAATATTAAAATCGGTTAAGTAGTTTAGGAATCCATCGCGGACAAACATCGTGACAGGAGATTTATATATAATAGATATAATTATACACTTGACTTTAGCCATTTTTTACCGAGGGAACCGTACTTTTTCAGTGATAAAAACTTCGTCATCCATACTAATTTTATAAATCCATACTTCCATACTAATATTATAAATGCAAAAGTATGTCTGTCTGTCTGTCTGTTACCTCTTCATTCTTCACGCCCAAAGCGCTAAACCGATTTTGCTGAAACTTGGTATGGGGATACTTTGAGTTCCGGGACATAGGATACTTTTTTCCCGGAAAAATGTACGGTTCGCGCAATGGAGTTGCGGGCATCATCTAGTTTTCTATATAAACCGCGATTGACAATTAAGTGTCAGATGTTGTTAATCGCGGCTTTGTATAGAAAATGACAAGTTTTTGACAGGGAGTCAATGACCGCTACCGCCATATTTCGCCGAGTACAGTATAGAGTATAGACAGACACACAGTAAGGTTTTACTGTCTTAGCGTAAGAGCCAAGGTGTAATAGTCAGTACATACATACAGGGAAATAGTATGTAGAGTAGATGTAATTCTAATCAACATCAGCTTTCCAACAAAAAAACTAGATCAAAATCAGTCCACCCGTTTGGATGCTACGATGCCACAGACAGACACACACACAGACAGACAGACAGGTCAAACTTATAACATCCCTCTTTTTTGTCGGGGGTTAAAAATGAAATACCGTATATAAGTTAACACACAGACTTTCAAATTTATATTATTATTAGTACGAATAAAAACAATTATAGTCGGCAAAATACTTTGAAGTCTAAGTACACGGCGCATGTTTACTATCACGGTCATTGACCTTGATAGCCATCAAGTGTTTTATTCCAAGCACTAACCAAATGCTTCCCAGAATACTATTAATAGTCATCGCATACGCTATTAAAAGTTAAAACAGCCTGGTCGCGGTACATTTTACAGTTTTTTAACGTTTAGTTTACTTTATAGTAGCTTTTAAATAATGGTCCATACTCCAAAGTTTTTCTAGTGCTACAATATGAATGTTAACCCGGCGTCATGGGGGTTGGGTCTGTGAGACCCATCACTTTTTATTTCACTTGTAATTCAGTTACAATGCGTTCGATGTTGCCAAATTTCTCAATAGCTGGAGCTGTTGAGTTGGTCTATGAGTCACAGGTAACGCGTTAGTCCTGCAACGGCCGCAGCGGTAGTAACAGGGGCCCAAAGTTGCATAAGGTATGTGAGACCCATCCCCGCAGTCAGTGTAACAATTTCGGGACATCTTACGCAGACATTATTTTAATAATATTATCAGTGTTTTTAACATTTTATCTTTGTATTTTTGTTGCGTTTTATTATAAAATTAGATGATTTATAGTTAAATGTATTTTATTTTGTTATAGGTACTTACTTAATTACTTTTTGCGTTTTTGTAGGTACTTGAAGTAATTTAATCCTTCGATTGTGGATTTTTGGAAATCTATTGTTATTCTATTGTTGTCGCGATCACCGGTGGTTTTATGGGGCTTGATAAGTTAATCTCAAAATGGATCGAGAAGAGGCAGAACGACAATGTATTCTTTCAATTTTACAAGAGTTGGAACTCGGACTCTGCTTCTACCTCGTCAGACCAGGAAATATGCGAAGAAGAAGATAACTTGAGTTAACGAAGTAATCCTAGTGACTCAGAGCAAGATATCTCTGACGATAGAAATCGATTGCCGGAAGAGCATTGTACATCTGAATCGGCCAGTTCGTGGCAAAGACGGGTACAATTTGGTACAAGACGCCTATTGAAAAATTTCTTGGTGAATCTTCAGGGGATCTTCCGGCTAACTTGAGCGTCCGTGGCCTAATGGGTAGACCTTTGGTTCGCACTCTGAGGGTGCAGGTTCGATCCCGGGTGGAGGCGTGTACCAATGAGACAATTTCTGATCTCAAGTACATAATACGGACGGTCGTACGGTGAAGGAAAACATCGTGAGGAAACCCGCACATAGTTGGCCCCAGACGTATTGACTAGTTCTTTCCTCTGGACTAGGCCGACTATGTTGCGAGAATGCCGTATGCGCTTGGGCAACCATACGGACATTTAAAAATCTTGTCCCAGGCACTACAGTATTTGAGGAGTGGTTACTTCGCTCTGAAAATACTGTATAAATCATCCACAACGGATGAAAAGGCCTAGTTTTTTTTTTTTTTCTTCCGGCTAAGAAGCCGAATATTTGCAAAATATGCCAAGACTGTCCAGCCAATAAACACCGTAAAACGAATTATTACACTTGCGAAAGTTGCAACTTGCACCAAACACATTTGCTTAGAACATGTTGTACCTTTCTGTGCTGATTGTACCAAAGATAATGATTAGATGTGATAATTTGTCAATTTTTTATAAAAATATTTTAGTATTCTTTAAATAAATGCTATTAAAAAATTTAAACTGATTGTTAATTAGTAATAGAAGTAACATTTAAGTAGAGGAGAAATATTTTGTTGATTTTTGTCGTTCTTTTTTTAAAGCTCTATTAAATATGGTTAAAAATTATATAATATATTTGTGTTTCGTTAATTCATATAAATACATAATGAACTTAATATAAACATATAAAATAAATTGATTATTATAAAAAGTTGGATTAATTTTGATATCTAACACACGGGTATGTGAGACCCACCCCAACGTCCGTGTAACACTTTTCTGCCCCCATGACGCCGGGTTAAAGATAGAAGAGTAAGGTAGCCACTAGCCGACTAAAATCACGTGCGGGTGAGATAAGTACATACTGCTTTGTTAAGCTGCATCAAGTTATCTGAAATTACTCCTTTTTAAACTGCCCGAGTATATGCGCAATACACTCTACGGTCTACAGGCTATGTGTCTGTGATGCATGAAAAAAAAGTTGATTTGTGATAATACCTGCGGGAATTTCACTTTTCGTAGGCAAAGTAGTACCTTGACAGAACTTTGGCAAAGTCACAACGATCTCCCAGACGAGTGACGACCCCTTCAAAGTAAAAGTATCATAACAAGCCACAAAAACTGTGTCATATTTTAAGGATGGAAATGACCGGTTCGGCTAAATACAGCCTACACGGGAACAAAAAACGATAACACACCATTCAGATATATTTTACCTGTAACGGGACCTTTATATTAACGCTCTAAGGATGATTTTCGTTTAAACAGATAAAAAATAACTCTGGACTGTACGTGGGAACAAACAGGGCCTCCAAATTGCGGCAGATGGTTGAGATTTTATGTTGATTGGTTTCTGATTTGGCCGAAAATCAAAAGTCAAAATGTTCCTCCATTATGAAAGAGTTCGGTAGCCCATAGTAGAGACTAGACTCTAGTCTCTAGAGTCTAGACACTACTACGGACTACGAGTAGTCACTAGAGCAGTGGTTCTTAACAGGTGGTCCGCGAAGGCCGAAGCCATCCTTATAATATGTGAGAATTCAAAATTTAGCAAAGAGTATGTCATACCGTAAGTACCTTTAAATTTTTGCGAAATAAAAATAAATGAGTGCTAGGTAAATGCTAATTATTATAAAGTTGTCCATGCTTTCTTTATCAAACAACCCTTTATTTAGGTAAATCAACGGGGTGGTCCCTGGTAAGTGGTAAGACAAACATTTGGTAAAATGGTCCCTCATGACTAAAAGGTTAAGAACCACTGCTCTAGAGAGTAACTAAGTAGTGTAGCTTGAATCTGGATGCTAAGATTTTTTGATAAGAGTTTATCGCTTCAATAGCGTTTTTCATTGGTTAATTATTTGACGTTAGCAAATCTAAAGACCTAGGTATCTACTGAATTAAAAAACTGCCATTAAAGACTTAAAGACTTAAAGACCTACAAAACAGCTGTAAATATGGGGCAATTATAAAAAATCCTTAAATGACTGTATCGCATATTTTTTAAAATACTTACCTAACACTAATTTTAGTAAAACTTAGAAAGTTGATAATAATTTTCCATTAGAAAACTTTGATTCAACAAATAACATTGTGAGTTGGTATAAATTATTCCAGATCGAATAACGAGGTTTAAAATTAACAAGTATTGTTAAATGTGGGGTCGTAAAGGAACAAACAATACAATGGGCGCATGGGGTAGTTGCCCCTACTTTGCCAATTCGCAGAAAGTCATTAGAAATTGGGACTAACAAATTAAGTATTAACGGCCGCGCTCAGTGAGATTTATTGTATTAACTTTAATTCTAATCAAATAATCTGGATTCTGGACATAAAATTCGTACATTTTCTGTCAAACTCTTCGTTAAATTAAAGTAAGTAATCATTAATCAATGTCTATTCGAATAGACGATCGCTGGGAACCGATTACCTATAAATATTGTAAAATCGTCAAAATTTTGATTATCTGGGTGTTTCATTACAATAATTGGTTTTGACTATATTATAAGTCTAAAGTTGGTACAACTAATATACTTATATTCTGTGCCTAAAGTGATGCTCTGACGCAGCAAAGACACATAAAAAATGTATTGGGGCCAAAGCTATGGACTATGGTGACAAGTTGACAACAAATGTTTCATTCATATCGGCAATAGGAAATAGAACAATTCATATCACAAAGGGTATAGGTACTAATCTAATCAGATTATGTGCACAGTGCAGGTCACTTTCTGTGTGTGTGTGTGTGTGTGTGTGTGCGAGGCGTCACTCACTCATTCACTCATTCACTCGCGTAGTCGCGTCTCGCCATTCGCGTCGGGGCCTCGAAGCGTGGTGGCTGTCAGCGCGCGCGCCGCCATTTTGTTTATAAAATCCGTTGTTTTTTAATTTGTGTGGTGTGTTCTGTGACTGTGACATAGTGCTGTGTGAATATGAATACGAAAAAGTTGGAATACTTTAACAGCGATGATTCCGTGGATGAGAAGATCAATCTCAGTTGTCTAGGTAAGGTTTTAATTGAATATTGGTGGAAATATCATAAATGATAAGAGACGAGGAACAAACAATATACTTAAATGCATATGGATGCAATATTAACGCTTATCTTTTGAGGGCTATGCGGAAGCTGATCCCAATGGCTGGCACGCATAAAAACTACCTAGAACTTGAGATTTATTTACTTTGACCAACTTGCTAAAGAAGGCGGTTATTTTGTTGCAATTTTATTTATTAACTTTATACTTAACTACAAAACATAGTAACTTTAAGTAGGTTATTTTCTAGTTATTTACTTAGTTTCAAAGCTTCTAAACTTCTAGCCTGGTTGGATTAGAAAGTAAGAGACAAATAAATTTTGATAAAATAGCACCATAAACAGCCATTATAGATAATCTGGATACGGCTCCCTTTCTATCTTTTCTGTAAAGTAACAATAGGCAGTAATGTAGTAAGTAGAGTCCATACTAGCATTATAAATTCCAATGATGTCTCAGTTTGTCCAAACCAGCGATTTTCATAGACTTTGGTATGGAGATACTTTTAGTCCTGACTCCTGGCCCCTGGATAAGGACATAGGATAGTTTTATACCAAAAATGTACGGTTCTCTCGCTTTAAATAATTTCAGAATAGGTAAAGATTTTGGGAAACTTCACCGGCTTACAGATCTAAACCGACCGAATGAAATTTGGTATAGACTTATAGAGATACTTTTAGTCCTTTGAAAGAACATAGAATACTTTTTATCCCGGAAAATTGTACGGTTCCCGCGCGATAAACTAATTTTAGCGCAACGGAGTTGCGGGCGTCACCTGGCTTAGATTTGTGGCGGTACCCACAATTCGCCTAACATTCCTGCATCGCGCTATCGAAGTTTTCTAAGCGCGTCGGTATATAATATACGACAGCTGAAATGTATCACGAGGGCTTCGGCCTGACCGAGCATAACACCTCGCTCGGTCGGAAGATCTTCCTTTGGCCTACACGCATATATCCCACAGATTTAAATAACTTATAATGATAGTTATATTGGTAATAAACTATGCAGAGAGTTAGAGGCCAACCAAAGTAATAAAAAGTAACCAAATTACACCTTCATGGCTATTTAATGTTACATGTCTATAAAAATTCAAATAAAAACTTGTAGGCTTCCTACTTCCATACTTTGTAACTTAATATTTCGTAGCACAATGCAGAAATAAAACAAAGAAAGTTTTATTATGTCCAGGACTTCAGTTGTTGTAGCCGTGACCTTTATAGCTAATGAAACAAGGTTCACTTTAAACGCAGCTTTTGTGCACATGCGCAGGTATTTTGCAATTTCACGAGTATTAAGTAGAAACGTTATTTAATACTTTATTACCTTGTTCGCCTTCTATTATGTAAAATCCAAAATCAAAGTAAACAACTACGATAATTTGGTTTGTACCAGGGTGGGATGCATAGATATCAGAAACACAGTGGGATGATAAGTAACTAGCCCAATAGTAGAAAACTTAACTTTTCGTGATAACATTAATTTCATTTTTCGATAGAGTCTCTGTGACACTGTATGCACTTACTCCATCTTTGTTCTAAAGCAGTAATGCCTTCCATAAAGTGATTTCTTTCAAGGTCTGCAAAATACTCCTCTACAGCGGCTATGACTTCATCATTTGTGGCATATTTCTGTCCACCCAAATAAGTTTTGAGCTTAGGGAATAAAATATGGAAGTCGGATGGCGCTAGATCAGGCGCATAAGGTGGGTGGGGCAACAAATAATACTTTAATTCATTGATTTTCTTTAATTCTTTCTTGATCGTGCGTAAGCAATCGCGGCAGCCAATGGGCCGATAACTTTTTCATATTTGGTTCCTCACTTAGGATCATTGAGATCTTAGGATACGATCTACCCATTCTTTTAAGATACCTATAGTGTCTGCTATTTCAGATAACTTCAATAGTCGGTCTACTAAAACCATATCATATACTATCATGACCATTTCCGGAGTTGTGACGCTTTTTGGACGTTCGCGGCGCGCTTCATCTTTGACCCATGAACGACCGCGTTTAAACTCAGCCACCCAGTTTTTAATGTGGCATGAGAAGAAGCAGATTCACCCATAATATTTTATACTTCGTCACAGATATATCCCCCTTTTATCCCCTTCATATGAGGAAACTTTATCGGCGCTCTTTGTTCAATTTTATCCATTTTGAAAACAGCTGTCAACGAAATTTTTTCAAATGATAAAAAAATTATAAAATTTCCACGCCATCAAATTCAGATTTAGAACACAGGTTTCCAGAGACACGAGTTTAAAAATGACATACATATTTTTTTAATTTTAACTTTTTAAATAGCAGAGGCTAGTTACTTCTCATCCCGCCCTCGTACAATACCAGATTTTGCCCGCAAAGTTGTTTGTCTCGTGGACGTACATTTTTTGGGATTAAAACTTTTAATGCTTGTCCTTTTCCGAGACCAAAAGTAGATATTATCGTAGTTCATCCATACTTCCATACTAATATTATTATAAATTCGAAAGTGTGTCTGTCTGTCCGCCTGTCTGTCTGTCTGTTACCTCTTACGCCTCAACCGCTGAACCGATTTTGATGTTTGGTATTAAAGAGATACTTTGAGTTTCAGGGAAGTACCATCGAGGAAGTTCATTCCTATGTATTTGACAGACCAACGTTATTTGGTCGAATATTAAATTCAATGTTAAAGGTACAATTCCGTGCATCACGATCGATCGCGGTCGCGCACGACCTACGACTGTCGTCGGTCGTGCGCGACTGTCATAACTTCAAGACACGATCGCGGATCGCGCGCGGCTTACGACAGTCGTAGGCCGCGCGCGTCAGTCGCGGGCCTCGGAAGCGGTGCCATACATTTTCATACGCTGACTATGGTCGCGAGCGTCCGACGACAGTCGTAGGTCGTGCGCGACCGCGATCGATCGCGATGCACGGAATTGTACCTTAATTGTGATCTGTCGGCTCGGTTTGACGTAACTTAACCAAACTATATCCGATCTGCATAGGAATCAACTTCTCTGATAGTACATAGGATAATTATTTCATTTATATCCTGCAGGGCAATCGCGATAAATTTATTCAACTGAACCGCAAGTGAAACTCGGACGTTGATCGACTTTTGGAACGATTCGGTATCGCGCTAACGTTTTGACAGCTAGTTGAGACGTTACTGAACCTCAGCCCGAGCGCAAACGCTGTCAAAACAAAAAGTTGATACAATGCAACTTCTACTCGCACGTTTCTGAAACGTTTCTTATTTTGGTGTGTTAAATTGACAACAATCATCGATTTATATGTAAGGATATGCCTACTAGAACATTCTGCTAATAGGTTTTTCATACAAGGAAATAGAGAGTCATCTATGAAAAATCGATTGAACTACGTAGTGCGACACAATATGCAGGCGTACAATGTAACCTTGTATGAACGTACAATAAACACACTTTTTTAATATTAAATATTGACAATTAATGTAAGTATATTAATTTAGGCGTAGGGTTTTTGATTAACATACAAAAATAAGTAAATAAATAAATGCATTTATTCATTCTTACTCAACTGTAAAGGGAGGGTTATGTTTAGTTACAAATTGATATTCCAATAAATGAAATTTGTTTAATATAAATTTGTTTAATATTCCAATAAATGAAATTTGTAACTTAAAATTAAGTAAAAATGTATTTTAGCAACTTTATACGTGTAAACCAGCCATAAGCCACTTTGGCTACAAACTAAGGGGTTTTATGAAAAAAAAATCTGGTGGCCTCATTTCATCCATACATCTATTATAAAGCACATACCATAGATTATGGCACATACCTAACGGCAAATCTTAAAATAAATCTATTTTCTAAGAAAAATAATATTCATGCAAAATGACGTCCATGCAAAGTCACACAGGTTATGAAGCGGCCGCGTGTGAATGCTGTTTTACCGACGTTGCGCCATTACTCGGTAAAACAGTAGCCATGGCGGACATCGGTGGTAAAATTATAAATTAATTATTTCTTTACTTAGACAAACAGTTTGTGTTGTGTGATATTCCATGTGCTTTTTTAACTTTTTTGACGTAATTTTTGCAGCCTTTTACCACACAACTAGGCATTTTTATGGCAATGTATACACATACGATGACACACCCGATTCGTTCTGCGGACCACAGACGACTAAGTCACGTCGGTGTCAAACGAAGTGTTTTGACACCGACGAATCGGCATCATTGCAACGCGCGGTTGACCCGGTCCTTACGCTAGTAATATTTATGTCTATGACAACAATCGATGGAAAAATATAACATAGGCTATAATTAAATTATAATTTAAGCTTATGTTTTACTTTAAAGCTGTAAAATAACATGCTACGGACTGTTTTGTTATTTGAGTTTGTTAAAAAGTGAATTGAATTTTGACATTACTTCTTTACGTAAAATATGTTTTCTGCGCCACATAAAACTTTTGTCACAAGTCACAACTCACACTATGTGTCACTATTCACCACTTATATGGCGTTTGTAAAATATAGTAAAACAATATTAAGAATTCATCTACGTAAATTAAAAACTCCAAGTAATAATCATTCACATCATTGATCATAACTACCAAGTACCAAAACAACTTCACTCGTGTCATATTCATCCTTAAGTAAATAACTTATCAATTGACCAATTAACGCATCGGAAAAAATTTGTTCATATTTAAGCCAATCAAAATTAAATCAAAAAGGCGCTGATTGGTCCGCTGCATTGTCTGTCTAAAGGTCAAACGTTGCGCTTCGTTCGAGTTCCATCTAAGGTTGAGTTACGGTTGGAACGTTAGCACGATACTGAAATTTGCTCAGACGCAGCGGAACCGAACCGTAACTGAACCACAACCAAAGCAGATGTGAACCTGAATTGGAACGTTTAAAAATAACGCGATTGCTCTGCTGGGAAAGATGTCAAAAAAACTTATTTTGGCGCAACGGAGTTGCGGGCGTCATATAGGTACTACCACAGACATTTATTATTTCTGTGTCTACTACCGAATAAAGTAGGTAACAAACATACATTCACACTTTTGCATTAACAATATTATGGATTCCATTTTAAGAAATTTATGGAACCTTTTAGTTGTGTTTGGTTGGTCCTTTTTAAAGGGTTGTTCTATTCAAATGTCTAAAGCTAATCAAGCTTGGAATTAAAAGGGGTAAAATGTCGAGCTATATTAATGGAAATTTCATGGTGAATAAATGAATAATTCGAAATGCAATATATGCATATATGTAATTTATAAAATAGATCGGTCGGTATTTTTATTACTGAAACTAGCTTTTGCCCGTGGCTTTGCTCGCATGAAAGAGAATTCCTGGAATACACATTTTGATGACCCTGAAAATAGTCTTTTGCTAAATTTTTAAACTTCTTTAGCCTTTAGGTACCATTTACAGAAAATATATATAGTATTCTATTGATGAAAGAATTTTTAAGATTCAGAGATATGCCCTACAAAGTCACAAACTCTACTTAATAACATATGTAGTATAAATTTGTGTATAAGATAAACAAGGGATCTATTTCTCGCCAAATCTATATATTGTAGTATTTTATAAATAACATGCAACAGGCATTGTTCAATAAAATCTAGCCATAACTCGTTTATCTTAAGATTTAATGTAGCAATAAATCTTGTATTATAATTATACTCTAGTAACGCAGATACAATAATGTAAACAAGTGATGTATGTCCGTCGATAACGATTTAATTACTCCAGAACATGGGTGGTTTGAAATAAAAAATACTGGTCTATGAACTTGGCTCATTCTTGTATTAGTTATCCTTATTCTAAGTAAACTTAGTCTTAAATTATGTAGAGTAAGTCAGTTCTAAAATACGGCAACGAGTTATAAGACTAAGCTTAGAAAGAAATATAATGATTTTTTTTATTTCTAAATAGCTGATAAGAAACTAACACATTTAGCAAGTCTACTTAAATCTCAACAAAATTAGTAACTGTACATTATCCGCCATAAAAAGTAGATCTTCAACCTTTTCTCTTGAGTTTTGTAATTCGGTCCAGTAGTAAAGAGTATTCAGTTAAAACAAATAACCTAACATCAAAATTAGTAAGTACTGAAAAGATAAATAGGGTCTAAAAATAAAACTTTATAATAAAACTTTCGTCCCATTAATATAACTCACCTTTCGTCCATATGGTTCAAGAATTTGGGTATGAAATATGACGTAACATGAGGCAACCCCTTTAGTCATCGTGACTCAGGTTTCAGTCACCCACACGAGAAGAAAGTGTTAGTCATGTGAGTAAGACCTTAATCCTACGATTTCGTAGCAAATCCTAAGCATGAATTATGACTTATGAGTACTAAATACTGACATAATAACATAGGTACCCAATACCCATAAATGTCTTGAGGACATCGGGCACATGAAATAAAATATAGTCAAGTAGCTATCGTTGCCAGCAATTTCCTTGTGTATTCATTAGAATTCTGAATTTTTTGGAAAAATATATCCTGAGTCCTTCTGTACCATACCATTTGCGTGGGATCGACAATACGGTCTATATTTTCATGAGCATAATATTATGAATGAGACCTTGCGATAGGACGAATTTAGCTTACTTAAAGTTGGACCTTTCCAATCTCAATGAAATACTGCACTTATTGACAAATCTTACACATCACCCAAAGCTTAACCTTTCTAGAGATCAGTGAATGGTGTATGCCTGTTATAGATTCATTAATAAAAGGTGTGACGTCAGACGCCATGAATAATTCATACCACGTAGCGAGACTTGTCATGTTGTCACACCGGTGGTGTCGGTATCACGAAAACGTTTTGGAGATCAAGAGGAATCAATAGGACATGATCGTCTCACAAAAATAAAAGTACGTGTTCTACCTTTAGACATGACAGGGGTAGAATTTAGACATGGTTGTTCATAGCCAGAAACTCGTGTAAGAAATTGCATTTAACCTTCGGAAGGCAACAGGAGTGACTCGTCAACCCAGCACTCTAGAAATGTATCAATATCTAGTTTACTATGATTTTTTTTTATTTATAAAATTGGGGCCGTCTATGGGCTGTTCGCCCATATATCCTGTTTTAAAATATAAACATGTCCGTTTCACCGTCTTATCACTATTTTAAAATCTGGGGTGGTGAGTAACTCCTGTTGCCTTTTATGTCTACAAAAATAGTGTTTGTATCCGAAGGTTAAGATAAACATATGTTTAGTACTCTCTCCATATGTGATGTATTAAATCGTCTTTATTTAAAACTAGCTGGCCCGACAGACGTTGTCCTGTCTTAACGATGATTATATAATTCGAATTGGTATAATTAAGAAAACAATAGATTAAAATAGTATCTTCATGACAAATTTCATCGAAATAGATTAAATAGTTTAAGCTAAAATCATAAAAGTTTATTGTGCTGGAACCGTACATTTTCCGGGAAAAAAAGTATCCCTTGTCCTTTCCCGAGACTCAAAGTATCTCCATACCGAATTTCATAAAAACAGACTGAATAGTTTAGGCGAAAATCATAAAAGTTTATTGTGCGGGAACCGTACATTTTCCGGGACCAAAAGTATCCCTTGTCCTTTCCCGAGACTCAAAGTATCTCCATACCAAAATTCATCAAAATCGATTGAATAGTTTACGCGCAAATCATAAAAGTATATTATGCAGTAACCGTACATTTTTCCGGGATAAAATGTATCCTATGTCCTTTTCCTAGTTCTAAGCTATATCTCCACTAATTTTCAGCCAAATCGGTTTATCCGTTCTTGAAATAAAAGATTATTGTGCGGGAACCGTACATTTTCCGGGACCAAAAGTATCCCTTGTCCTTTCCCGAGACTCAAAGTATCTTCGTAATTCATCCAAATCGATTGAATAGTTTAGGCGAAAATCATAAAAATTTATTGTGCGGGAACCGTACATTTTTCCGGGACAAAATGTATCCTATGTCCTTTCCCGAGAGTCAAAGTATCTCCATACCAAAATTCATAAAAATCGATTGAATATTTTACGCGCAAATCATAAATGTATATTGTGCAGTAACCGTACATTTTTCCGGGACAAAATGTATCCTATGTCCTTTTCCTGGTTCTAAGCTACCTGTCCACCAATTTTCAGCCAAATCGGTTTATCCGTTCTTGAGTTATAAGTAGTGTAACTAACACCACTTTCTTTTATATATATAGATATGTTATCCGACGAAAAAACAAAGAAAACTCTCAAGTGAACTATATTTTAATTCAAATAAATATTTTCTTAAGTCATTCACACCCTCTGACCTAACTCCAACTGTAACTGACACTACAAACCTCGATAAAACATGCTAGTAGCACAACAAAGTATGAGCCCGTAAAGTGCGGTTCAGTGAACACGTCAATGACCACGGCGCAGGCGCAGGACCCCGTGCTATGTGTAATGTGCAATGTGCATACTGTCGCATATGCAACAATGTAAATGCTATACTCATTTTTTGTTGTGAAGGTTCCGTGCCATAAACGCCAGCGCCAGATATTTCTGGATTTATCGTTGGTTTTGAAGTATGAACATTCGAATAAGTTGTAAATGTGATAAAACTTGATGTAAAACAACCAAGGTTGAAAATAAGTAAGTACTAAACCTTTAATAAAAAACACAGAAAATATCTGAAATAAAACGCACCTGATAGATTTATAGAACGAATAAGAAATGACATAGAAATACTGACAGACACTGATGATGATTAACGTAAACAAATAGCAATAAATGACAATCTTAGGCGGCAGAATCAAAGCAAACCTTCATGTCCCACTAAGATAGGTATTGATAAAGATACAAACATGCTATTAGATAATAAAGATAAGGAATTATTAGAAAAAGTGTTAACAGTTGCACAGGATGTACTTAAAATAAACACAAGTGTGAAACGCATGATTTAGTTTATGTTTCTTGAACATAATACAAAAGAGATGATAATATTATTCAGTTTATTATTTTAATTCAAATTCAATAAAATTTTGAGAAGAAAAATGAAGAATAACTTAAGCTATTTTGTAACACTACAGTAAAAACGTACTTCCAAACGCCTTACACAATAATATTATGCATGTTGTTGTCCCTCCCAATTCTCAACGTTTTGAGGACGATAATGGAAAAGAATAGAAACTAATAGGCGAGTCAACAGGTGTCCGAAAGACAATGCATTAAGACCTCGATCCTAAGTAAATTTAACAGAGGCAAGCGTTCGGAGTAAAAAACATACTAATTTCTTGAAGAAAACTCCCGTTTTAACAGATCGTGCCGGTGTCAAATGCTTAAAATTTCCAGTCTTCGAAGTGTGAAAATAATAAAACGAGAAAAAATGTATTACGAGATAGGAGTACCACAAGGATGTCGCTTGGACCGAAGTTTTTCAAAAGTATGCTAACGGTCAATCTGGTTTTGATATTACTAGTTATCTTCTAAACTTGGCTTATTTCCTCGAAATGTTTTTACGATTAAACACTTACGAAGCAAGAACATCTCATATATAATATAGTAAAAAAACTCCGTCAGATAAACGCAAACATAACGGTACAACTTTAGTATCATTAAGTTATTTGGAAAGTAATTTTTCATAAAAATATATTGACACACATCTCCTAAACTGTAGATAACGGAGTATCAAAGATTAGGATACAAAGCGTTTAATTTTTGTGCGATTTTAGCTGATTGCGGTCTCGCAATATAAAAATCTTCATTTGCCTCTGCAAATGAAGATTTTTGTTGTTATCTTGGCTAATATTTGGCCTTATTGGCTTAAACATCAATCACACCCACAATTCGCAGATACGTCTGCCAATGTGGATGAATGTATCTGTTTAATTGGATTAGATAGAAAAAGAAAGATAACATTCATTTATCATAATAACCCACATGGTAGTAACCGTTCCAATTGTGTCTCTTCTAAATTATATTGCTTCTAATTTATATTATACTATGAAGAGTAGAGCCTCAACATGAATTCAAAACTTCAACCAAAAAAAAAATCATAAGTCTCGCTACTTTTCTTACTTCTCCTGTCTTCATTATGAAAATGAGGACGTTGATTTTAAGGGATCTTAATACAACTAAAAAGGCAGTCTAACTTTCAGATGTAAATGGAAAATGTAAATGCTTAAGAAACAGCTAAGTCCAATAGCTAAATGGGTCACGCTTGAATCTGCAATTAACACTAACCATCATTACCTCTTAACGAGTTCAATGAACCTGACACGTTTAACAATACTAAACAGAACTTGAAAATTAATAAGTTCCCAGTTCCCACTGCCGGAAATGTGCTATAAAGTTTATGGGTAAGCAGAGGCGGATTGGCTATTTAACAGGTAAAAGTTACTGATAAATGATAATATTATAGGAGGTACTCCGTGGTTTAAGTTAGAAGTAAAGAAAATAAGTTGATTCTTTCGTCCTTTTTACGTTACGTTTTGTTGAAGATTCGGAACAGATCCTGTTAAATCTTCAAATCTATTTCTAAGGTTACAAAGACTGTGACAAAAATTTCGTATGGGTGATGTATGTTTTATGTAAACCAATTATCTCACGTCTCTCCAATTTTTGAATGTCATTATAAACTGGAACAAACTATTTTTTAATATCGAGTCACTTGTCTTACATTTTTGGCACTCCCTTATTAAGCTTGCTTTGCCAGTTTGAAGTAGAAGAAAGGTAAAAAAATCGGATCTTCTGATTTATTGCTTATTGGTTGTCCGGGTTACAATGTGCTTGTGAAGTACAGTTTCCGTTGTCGGTTGTAATAACTTATGAAAAAAGTTGCAGCTGTGTCGCAGATACAGACTTGTGGAAGCAACGGTTTATTCTACAGTAAAGATTTTTATTAAATATCTGTATGTACATTTTTAATATTATTCAGATAGTTTTACGCTTATCTATAACGACTATAAGTTATATAAAATATAACTATATAAACGTAAACGACTGTAAGTTATATAAAAGTATCACTCCCTGCCTAGTACAGACCGAAAAGTCCAAAAGGTCTGTGGAACATTTGACCTCTAGTTGCGTTATAATATTTAATGATAATAATATTATAAAGATTAACTTGTAGAAATCGCAAGTTAACGCTAAAACACCGACTTTTGTGAATTGTGCTTTTGCACTCAATTTTTATGTTGTGATACACGTCCCATTTTTGTATTTAGTGCAATAAAGAGTTTTCATTAAATCGTTTCATTCCTTCAAAGTTTTTTTTAAATAAAGGAATAGTTATTCCTAATCCTTATTCCCTCCTATTAGTTATTATTTCTCGGAAACTAAATATTATTTCACCTACTTCTAAGTCTGCTTATAATTCTTATGTCCCCCACATTACCTGCTCATGTCACGGTCGCGAGGGGGTCACAAGGGTTCCATCAAACAGGTGCATGCGTTTTTTGTCCATCAGGCTTCTCCCAACTGTTGTTTAGCATAAGGCTTCTAAAGCAACCTTAACTTTATGTTATGGATCAAATATTAATTCACTAAAGCAGTACCTACAGTCAAAAGATTGTATTTTCTGGAAAATAGTGAAAATGTGATGTTTCTTGTTGAATTGTTTGGTTGTGGTGCTTCGTTTGGTTATGATTATTGATTACCAATTATTTGTATGTGTATAAATACAATTATTGACCAAACATTATATAATATGTAATGTGTGACATCTACAAAATGCTAAAACACTTTATTGGCATTGTAATTTGTACCATAATATTACTCTAGTAAACAAGTGCCATTTTCCTCGAAACTTGATCGCATGCACCGAAAATTATGATTTTGGTCTCATTCGATTTGGAATATCATCTAGAACATTCTATCAAAATTCCAAGACGGGCTGAAAAAAAATGCAAAAGTTATAAACAATTAAGTAAACATAAAAATAAAGGTTTGGTTTTTTTTTTAATATTTCAAAAACTATTTGAGATAATCAAAATTTGAAAATAGATCCTTAAAGAACAAGAAATTTCCTAAAAAAATCCTAGATCCAGGAACCTTGTCAATAATCCTTATAGCTTTAATTGAGCGGCGAAAGTAACGGTGAAACCGCGTGGTTCAGGTTTTGCGTGATTTGCCGCAATCTGCTACGTGAACTAAAAAAATATTTTAAGTGATTAAATATTAATATTAAGGAATAAAAAAAAATTGGGTACTAAGTAGACATATCAATAAATAATAATCCGTCAACAAAATTAAATTATCACAATTTGTTTAATTATTATGCTTTTCTTAATTAGTTAATAGTCACCATTTTAATGTTAACATAAAAACGCTGCTTATTTCTAAACAAGAAATCTAGAAATTTTTATTATTCTTTTGAGCTAATCCTAAAAGGGCTTAGAAGAGACATCCGGTGGAAAAATTCAATAATTTTGATTTTTCACTTTTTTATATATTAACATTCAAAAGCATTCCAAAATTATTCATGTAAATAAAGCAATTACGGTACTTTTATATCCAATTATTGTTATTATTTTGTTTTGTTGTTAGAAGCCAGATAACAATATATATTTTTATATTTATAACGAATGAAATTTAAATAATCATTTTTAATGATGAAAAAACCCTAATTGCTTTATTTACATGAAAATTTCATGAATGCCTTTGATTGTTCATAAAAAAGTGAAAAATCAAAATTATTGAATTTTTCCACCGGATATCTCTTCTAAGCCCTTTTAAGATTATCTTAAAAGAATAATAAAAATTTCTAGATTTCTTGTTTAGAAATAATCTGCGTTTTTATGTTAACATTAAAATGGTGACTATTAACAAATTAACAAAAGCATAACATTTAAACAAACTGGGATAATTTATTTTTGTTGACGGATTATTGTTTATTGATATGTCTACTTAGTACCCAATTTTTTTTATTTCTTTATATTAATATTTAATCAGTTAAAATATATATTTTCAGTTCGCGTGGCAGATTGCGGCAATTCACGCGAAACTCGAACTACGCGTTTTTACCATTACTTTCGCCGCTCATTTAAAGCTATAAGGATTGTTGGTAAGGTTCCAGGATCTAAGATTTTTTCTATTTTCAAATTTTGATTATCTTAAATAGTTTTCGAAATATTAAAAAAATCCAAACCCTTATTTTTATGTTTACCTAGTTGTTTATAATTATTGCATTTTTTTTCAGCCCCTCATGGAATTTTGATAGAATATTCTAGATGGTATTCCGAATCGAATGAGACCAAAATCATAATTTTCGGTGAATGAGATCAGGTTTCGAGGAAAATGGCACTTGTTAGTCAGACTAATTATTTTTAAGACCATAAAAAGCTTTCAATTTTAGCCAAGGGTCAAACACTACATCTGTCATAAAAAACAGTTTTTAACATCTTTATTTGGCATTATTGGTTTGCTTTTGTTATATCTGTACAGTGTAAACTGACCCCAATGGTCTGCACAGCTGATTCTAAAGTGAATCACTTCTAGACACTACACGTCTGAACATGTAGAAGATTGTGAGACAAAAATATTTAGTTACTGACCCAAAAAGAGCAAAAATGTAGGTCATTGAACTCGCGATTTGGAATTTAAGATAACTGATTAATGACTACACAGTAGACAATATAGTTAATTACTTTACTTTATACAGAGACATAGAAACGTGCAAAAATTTCAAGGTAATGTTATTGAACAAAAAAAGTCGACTATTATTATTTGCAAAGAATTTCGGATATAATTTGATGTTTGTAGACAATAATATGTTACTCTTTTACGCAAAAAGTACTAAACTAATTTTGATCTACTTTCACATGGTAGTAGTTTGCCCTTGATAAACTTTAAGCATTTAATCCCGTTAAGTGCAAAGTTTCTATCTGTAAACATCTGTTTCTACCATGTTTAAAAATTCAAAAGATATAGATATAAAAGAATATCAATTAAGAAAGCCGTGTTCTACAACCAAACACATAATAAGTATCGGCTATTACTAATTATCTGCAGTTAGGGTTGTCAACATTTTTCATAAAAAATAGAGTACATAATACATATACATTATAAATAATAATTAATATGTATTTAGATCTCTGAAATATTTTAAACAGTATTTTAGAAAAATGAACAGTATTTTTTATTTACTTATTCGTTTAAATACGCACATTATTAGAGCTTCTCGCCAAACTTACTAAAAATAAAAATAAAATGTCTGAGCGTCTAGTTTCTCATTTTGATGCTGAAAACAGTATTTTGTATACTTTATTTTAGTTCAACAGTAAAAAGTATGATTTAGTGAAAAACAGTATTGTTGGCAACCCTATCTGCAGTACCCTGCGGCCCACAAGATCCCCAAAAGGCGGACGGTGTACGTAATTGTTTTACACTCATACTTTCGATACCAAATTGTAATCTGATCGTAACAGAAACCTACTGCTCTCTCTTTCTAGGGTATGGCGCAAAAAAGAGATGACACATATACATATCGAATAGATCGAAAGTTTTTATGAAGTCAGTGGCTGTCAAACTTTAGTAGTTTCATGTATTTTATTGAACTTTTTACTGATGGGAATACAAATTACAATACAATACTAGAATTAGGTATTAGAAATATATTATACCAAATACGGTAATAATTGTTTTCAGAAGTCTACTACGAATTATGTTATACATAGACAAATTTGTTTTTATACTTTTTTAAATAATTAATTCTTTTGTTACATTTAGTTCATTTATTTATAAACTAAACTCACATAAACAAACATTACTAATCAACATTTACAAAGCATCAGACTCACTAGAATTACGCATACCTAAACAGTTTTTTCATGGTCTATTAAGCCTAATGCTCATATGAATTCTGACTTAGAATTTTTGAATCATCACTCATAGCGCCATTAATTTAAATAAATTATAACTTTGGTAAAAACTCCTAGATGTTCCAGACTTCTTCACTAATTCGATATCTCTACATCACAATATGTTTAGTAGTTATAATTGATAGTCAAAGATTGACTATCAATAATTGGACTTTTTAAAGATAATACATAGTTTAAATATCGTTTAAGTGGAGAACCACTGGCCTAATAATAAGTTCCAAATACATCAGTTACGTCAGACTTACTACCTGTTAACTCTATAAAAACGGGACCAAAACCGTCTGCTTCCACAACACACAAAAAATCAACTCTAACACACAATGATAGAGTTCAAAATGCTCCAGCAGATGTAGCTGATGATATCCGAATTAAAACTAATAATATAGTCCATCTAATAGATGTAAGGTATTTTAATGTTTAGTAAGATATTCTGTTAGTAATTGTTTTTATTTTTGTAGGAAGACCACCATGTAAAAGAAAAAAATATTCTACGGTGTGTAAAAGAAAGAAGTGATAATAGAATGTTCTTCGATACAATATTTTTGCGTCGTCCCTAGTATAGCGTTCACTGTAAAAATAGCAGAGCTGAACGAGTTACTTTTTTTTTAATTTTTGTATAACTAGTTACAGTTATGGCATTTTGAGGTATTTCTCATATGCCGCGGCCGCATACGTGTGTATCGTCACGATGCTTCGTGAAATGAGACGATACACACAGGTGTGACCAGCCGTTATCGGCTATCGTCGCGAATATTCGGGCTGCGTCTTCGTTATCGCGCGGGTGGCGGTACATCAAAGGGTTTTAGCGCGCTAACAATTCGCCCTGCGTGGTCGCATATGCGTTGTTCACTTTCGTGTTTGTTTTCAACACGTCAAGACGTGTCTTATGCAACGCGCGACGGCGCCGTTCACGGTTGATAATAATTCGTAAAAATGGAGTGGAGCGATAAAGTGGTGTTGGAATTTCTTCATAATAATTATGAAAATGAGCCCATCATATTATGGGATCAAAAAAACATCAATCATACAAAAAAGCATTTGGTGGCTGATGAATGGCGTCGTTTGAAAAGCAATCTAAGTTACGAAAACTCAACCACTATCGAATAATTGAAGAAGAAGAGAGATTCCTTGATGGCGTATTACATAATTAATCTGAATACGTGTGTGTTTTAACTTTTTATTATTAAAAGTCGTCGTCAACCATGTTCAAATGCCTAAATGACGCCATCTTGGATTATAGCACGATAGATCGTACAAAACAGCGAAGACGCATATGAGACCACTGGTTTAATGGCGATAACTTTTAAGCGTACAAAAAGCACGAAGCTTCGCCACATATAGCATTCGGGCGATACAAATATGCGGCTACGGCATTGTTAAAACTCTTTCACGCTGCTTCTTCAAAGTAAGCTCTACATTCCTGTAGAGCAGCGGTCGGCAACCTTTTGGCAGGCAAGGGCCACAAGGTAGCAAAACAAACTAGAGGCGGGCCGCAGGCATAATATTTTAACCCTAGACGCCCAATACCTACGCATAATGAGGGCTTTTCTAAACCAGAATTTTAAAAAAAAGTTGAACCTCATTGATGTACGGCACTAGTAAAAAGTGGGCTGCCAAAAGTAAGAGAGAGTTTAGGGGATTCAGACAATAAACATAGTTTTTATTACAAAATGACACAAACAGCTCTACGTTTTTAAGTTGCGATAACGATGGTAATATTAGAAAACATTGTTTTTTACTTTTTAATACGTTTATGACTTATTCTCAAAACATTCACGGGCCGCAAGTAAAACGTTCGCGGGCCCCGCGTTGTCGACCGCTGCTGTAGAGTTTACTTTGAAAACGACACAAAGTCCTATCGTTTCTTAAATTTTTTTTTTTATAAAATAAGGGGACAAACGAGCAAACGGGTCACCTGATGAAAAGCAACTACCGTCGCGCATGGACACTCGCAACATCAGAAGAGATGCAGGTGCGTTGCCGACCTTAAAGAGGGAATAAGCTCTTTTCTTGAAGGTTTGCAGGTCGTATTAATCCGGAAATACTACTGGTGACATTCCAGAGTATATTGGTACACTAGATGACTCCCGCAACTCCGTTGCGCCAAAACTCGTTTATCGCGCGGGAACCGTACATGTCTCCAGGATAAAAAGTATCCTATGTCCTTTCCCGGGACTCAAAGTATCTTCATGCCAAATTTCAGCAAAATCGGTTCAACGGTTTGAGCGTGAAGAGGTAACAGACAGACAGACAGACACACTTTCGCATTTATAATATTAGTAAGTAAGTATGGATTAATCACATGCGCCGATTGCCCCTCTAGATTCATCAAGCGATCTCAATAGTATGTGCAGCCTATAATAAAACTAGTTTTGTCATCATGGTATGCAATTACACATTTCACACACAGTAGACCGTATATTATTATTTATTATGCATGTTTTTCGGTCCTTCTGAACTTTTCAAGTTTCGCCTAAAATTTTGACGGCCATACTCGTTTAAGACTTGTTTACACTTCGAGTGTATATTTAGTGGCAAATTATACGTTAAGGTGGCAGTTTCATTATTTTCTCATGAAATCCTTACCTTATTAGCCCTTAAACAAGCGTAACGCGATTCCTTTACCATATATGGACATAGCCCAGCCCACCGTCCTTCCAATGTATACTTACATCATTATAAGCCTATAAGTGTAAAATTGAAAAGTAAGTGTTGATAAGGTGTCAGAATTGGGCAAAAAGTGTAATGAGAATAATGTGTAAAAAAGTGTTATGACAATCATGTAAGAACTGATGATGAAATATGGCATAAGCCGCGAGGGTCACAAAATTTTATATATTTGTAATTTAATGGAGTTTGGTGACTTGTCTTTTGATTTTTAGGGTTCCGTACCTCAAAAGGAAAAAAACGGAACCCTTATAGGATCACTTTGTTGTCCGTCTGTCCGTCCGTCCGTCTGTCAAGACCCTTTTTCTCAGGAACGCGTGGAGGTATGAAGCTGAAATTTATATCAATTACTCAGGTCTACCGTCCCTTGAAGCTGTGAAAAAATCAAACTTCTAAGCCAACGCAATCAAAAGATACAGCCGTTTATGCCGCAAATTTTCGACACTTGCAAGGGAATCAAAACCTACAGGGTGCTTCCCGTGAACTCAGAATCTTGAAATTTGGTACGAAGCAACGTCTTATAGCATAGATAAAGGAAAAATTACGAAAACCACAAATTTTTAGTTACATCACATAATATTTTTTTTTTAATAATTTTAAACTTACTACCCATTTCCTCATACTCGATTGTCGTAATGAACGAACTTTGTAAACCTTGCAGGTTTGTACGGAACCCTCGGTGCGCGAGTCCGACTCGCACTTGGCCGGTTTTTTTCATACAAAATGCAATTTTGTGACCTGGATTGAAGCATAGTTTGTAAGTTTAAAACAGTTTTACACACTTTCATTTAAGATGTAGAGACAAATTCAAACACTAAAATAACTAAGTTCTATTCATTTTTCAGCTTAGAAACCTCTAACTCTTAGCTTAAAATAAATGTTTTATTATAATATGTCTTATAAAATGGACTAGAGAGTAGAGACTCTAGAAAAATTAAAACAACCTTTCTCAATAGGAAAATGAATTCTAGCTTCAAACTTCTTCTAATTATTTATATTGAAACCATCTTAAAATCACCTTAATAACCTAATTATAAATCGTCTCGCATACATAATATGATAAAGGTCATACGTTTTTGGAGCAGATATTACGTAAGGTGGCATTAAGAAAAGGATTTCATAAGTCCTTTCACGAATGAGTTACTTGTACTGTATTAAATAAAGTTGTAATTTTTTTACTAAGCCAACACACACTACTGCAGGAACAACTACAAAAACACTTTAACAACTTTACGCACACATACATCAAACTACGCTACTTATTCCAGTGCGATTGGCCGTATCTAGCTTAGTTTGACTCACACATTAAAGCAACTGCAGGGCTAAAATGGTCGCTTTGAAGAATCATGATATGATTCATTTTTCTAAAATCGCAAAATGCAACTCTGCTTGCAATTCATTTCTGTATTTTTGTACTGATTTGACATTTTTCAATTTGACAGTTTTGTTGAATTGATTGAGAGGAATTGCTAAATGTGACCATTTTAGCCCTGCTGGCCTCACTTTGCTATTTGTGGAACTTTTTTTATACAAATTATTGGGTCTAAACTTTAAAGTTATATATGGTAATAATCAGTGGTCTGGATAAATACATTATTTTAGTAGCAAAATGATCGATTTTGCGGTAAAAATCCACAATATAATCGCATAAGAGTAAAGAATAACAAATACCACAGACGACCTCTACCTAGATTTGAATCAGGTGGAATATAATATGTGATATGACATAATTTGCATACACAATGTCTTATAGCGTATTTGAATTGCTAATATTATGACGTCACTATTTATTATTCTCGTTAATCTCTCCGTTGTAGTTTTATAAAAACCAGTTTATTATTTGATATCTTTTGTTATGACAATTTTAATAGTTTAATTAATATTAATGAACTAAACATTTTCTGCAGTTGGTTCAATTTTTAACATATTACATAAGTATAGAATTTATAAACGTACGATAAATGTAATATTTATTTTGAAATTATCTGATAAATACTTAATATAATATCCGAATTTAATATTTAACGTTCATAAGTTATTCAAAATGTCAAAATATGTATTATGTATGAAATATTGTGACTTGAAATTATAATAAGTCTTCCTACTTTCCCTCTACCATGAAACTATTTAGCGACTTAATCGCATCATAGTAGGGGTCGCACTTTGGTCGTTCAACACGATCTGACCTCGAGGCGTGATCGAAGAGTATCATTTCACACTTATTATTAATGTACTGGGACATAGGCTCTTTATTCGAAGAAAGCATTAAAAACTCCGTGGTCCAGTGGTTCAGAGCGTGGTTGAAACTTTGGTCGAGGGTTCGATTCCCGCGTTGGAAACATGTTATTTCGAAGTTTGGTCAGGAGTTAGGACAATGCAGGCTGATCGCCTGATTGTCTGACAAGTAAGATGATCCATGCGTCGGATGGGTATATAAGAATTTGGTCCTGCGCCTGATCTCTCGCCAGACGCGGTCATTCGTCCCACTGGGTTATAAGTGTGAAGGAGAGTGTTGCCGGTCACCGAAACCGTTGTGAGAGCCATCGTCATTAAAAATGCGTAAGTGTATCTGACTATTTCCTCTTCACGCCTAAACCACAGGATTTTGCTGAAATTTGGTATGGAGATACTTTGAGGCCCGCGAAAGGACATAAAATACTTTTTATCCTGAAAAAATGTACGGTTCCCGCGCGATAAATGACTTGGCGCAACGGAGTTCCGGGCGTCATCATAACTAATACCTAAACTCAAGTTCAAGCAACCAGTAAGTCGTCTTGGGAAGAATTTTTAATCGTCCATCGTTATTCAATACAGGTTGTACCGATGAAATGAGCAAGCATTAACTTAACGTCCGTAATAAAAGCACAGTAGTCGTTTTTTTATACGCCATAAAATACGATCTTTTCTGGTTTAGTAAAGCCAAGACAAGGTTATTTAGACAACTAGTATTCGAGTCGAAATGAATTGGATTTTACTGTAAGTTACAGTAAAATCTGTAACTTATGCTAACACCTTTACCACGTGCCAAAAAAAATTGTATAGCGCGGTCAATGAACACATAAGAATTCGGCCATTGCTCTATTACTTATCTTTTTAAAATCAAAATATTGCTATTGTACTTTCGTCAAATCATAGTACGCCTGTATAAACAATAGAACCCCATTTATTCGCGAATAAAAGAAAACAAAATTCGAATCGAACATGCAGAAGTTCAATGACCGAATTTCTACATGTTCCATGACCAAGCTATAGCCCAAAGCCAAGTGCAATCGTGCAAGATGGTTCCGATTAAAAGAAAGTTGACATTTCTAGTTTGTGCTAAAAATAAACGGGGCATAATTGTATAGGCAGGTTAATTTTATAGCCTGAGATGACTATTAAGATAAAGTTTACGCAACTCGGTGAAAGCCCGGCAAAATGAGGGGTTCTGATGCCCTATACTTTATATTAGATTTCTCTGAAGGTCTGGGAAAATTCAAGACCCTTGCGCACTTCAGTTTATTAAAAATTCTTTGAATAATGTAGAGATTCATCTTACTAGCTTTTGAAGTTTTGCCCGAGGCTTCGCTCGCGTTAAGAAATATTGTTAATTAGGTATCAAAGTCTCATCTCCGGTAAAATTGACAAAATTTTATATAAACTTTCGTCCCTTATTTTATCCCCAAGGGGATAAAATCCTTTCTTATCGAACGCCCACGTCATAACATCTACCTGTATGCCAAATTTGAGCCCGATCCGTCTAGTGGTTTGGGCTGTGCGTTGATAGATCACTATGTCAGTCAGTCACCTTTGAGTTACATAGATTTGGTATGGATCGGATAACTGTATCTAAGTTTTTATCAGAAATCACAGATCAACCTATTACAATAGTTTTAAAAACCGTTTGACTTTAAATAGTTTATTTTATTATGTTTATCATAAATCTAATGGAGCCATTTAAATATATTATACTACTTTATATTTAAATTCGTACATAAAATAGGTCTAATCCATATATTTTTCTTGCTTCCTTCCTCGTATAATTTATATCGATAAAAATTAAACTAAGTTATTTATATTAAACTCTTAAATTTTTATAATAATTAATTATTAATTTTGTATTTTGTTGTTTCAGGTAAGCACGCCGTTGAATTTTGTAAGCGTTTTGAATAATGAATCTATACACTAATGGCCGGATTACATTATTCCAATCCTGTGATTCAATTCAGCGCTGGATTGCTACTGAAATGCACTGGAAACGCACTGGAATACACTGAATTGCAAATCCTGGATTCGATCTCTGGTTTGCAATAATGTAAACCCGATATCAAGGCAGTGCTCACATAGATTCAATGATAACTTAACATTAACTTAATGAAGATTTGACATAACTTTGATATTCTTATCAAACTCTATAAAAAATTAAAGTGAAGTATGTATCTGTCTTATATCTTTATATAATTATACTTTTATAATTATACTTTATATAATTATACTATGTCCGGCCTTACACACTTACCGAAGATGTGGAGATTCGTAAAATTCCTTGTTTTGACATATTTTCTGCATATAGGTATTATGTATATTGTATAACTAATAAATATCAACGAAAGAGGCTAGTAGCGTGAGGTCAATGACATAATTTCTACGTGTTTAATGACCGGGCTATAGTTATCAATTATCATAAAATAAATATTTAAGTATTTACTCTTAAATATTTATATTATTTGCTCATTATTTATTACGCTAAACTGAAATAAGCAAAACCTAATAAAGTTATAAATTATCTAAGCATTATTTATGTGTTTGATTAATGTATCATAATATATTTTTCTTAATTTATCAAGTAAAGCTCTTAAAATGCCGTTAGACTTGAAATATGTGGAACCATCCTAAACTTGCTATTTATGAATCGTTAATTCAACGTTATAATACCTTATTTGGTGACAAATGATATAAAGAAAGATTCAAATCGGCAATAACATGTCAGTTATAAGTTTTAACCTTATTATATTTTTATTAAGTCTTTTGTCCGCTAATTGCTTCATTAATTTAACTACATAAGTCATAATAAATAGAATTCACGACAAGAATATTATAAAGAAGCTCTACATAATTATTTTCGAATCGATAACTAATCTGCTGTAAATTCCTTCTTAATTTTGACTAAGTATACATAAAGTTCATTCACTCGTATTATATTTAAATATACTATTTACTTTAAATAGACAAAAAAAACTGTCTGTAGTCTTACAGAGATGTTTTGTCTAATAATTACTTTATGTAGAGACTTATAGAGTCCACCAATAACACAAACGTACACCCATACAGTCTTATTCCAATATCTATTACGAAATATTGATCAACTATCAAACATTCTTATCGCCCTTATTTATTTCCTGCACTATCTGTTCGTTCAAATTTATTTTACTTCAGAGTTCAGGAAAATAAACCTTATGTAGTTTGTATAGGGTCCTATCATCGGTAAAATAACTACAAACGCCTAGGTTTTGTAATCGATGACCATAATTTTTATGGTTATTTCGGTTAGTCAGTCACCTTCTATGGAACAGCAAAATTGGTATGCTATCATACGTCAAATAAAACTCATAGAAGCTGCATATTATTATTATAATGTTACACTAGCTGACCCGACAGACATTGTCCTGTCTTAACGATGATTATTTAATTCGAATTGGTATAATTAAGAAAACAATAGATTAAAATTAGTATCTTCATGCCAAATTTCATCAAAATAGATTAAAATAGTTTAAGCTAAAATCATAAAAGTTTATTGTGCAGGAACCGTACATTTTCCGGGACAAAAAGTATCCCTTATACTTTACCGAGACTCAAAGTATCTCCATACCGAATTTCATAAAAATAGACTGAATAGTTTAGGCGAAAATCATAAAAGTTTATTGTGCGGGAACCGTACATTTTCCGGGACCAAAAGTATCCCTTGTCCTTTCCCGAGACTCAAAGTATTTCCATACCAAAATTCACCAAAATCGATTGAATAGTTTACGCGCAAATCATAAGAGTATATTGTGCAGTAACCGTACATTTTTCCGGGACAAAATGTATCCTATGTCCTATTCCTAGTTCTAAGCTACCTCTCTACCAATTTTCAGCCAAATCGGTTCATCCGTTCTTGAGTTATAAGTGGCGTAACTAACACAACTTTCTTTTATATATATAGATATAGATTAAAATAAGAACATCGATTGATGGAAGTTCAACGTAACTACACACTGTTTAAACTTTAAAGTTAATATCTTACTTTATAGATTCTTCTAAGATTAGATATTGAATAATAAAGTACAGATGTACGACATTAAATCTCTTTATAGTGCAACGTAAAGAAGCTTCTCTGCAATTTTCGATGCACTACAATTAACAATGCATCGAAAAAACGTATTTAATGGTTTTGTGGTTTTGATACTATTCAAGTTGTGTTAACTTCTTTACTGATAAAAATACGAAAACTCACATACAACAACTTTGGTTCTTGCTCTCTGGATATAATATATTAAATATCTCGCAACAAACATAGAGTATTATAAACATTAAACATATTGTATAAAGCTTATAACTGATAAAACTAACTAAGTCCTGATTGCGGGTTTGTCGTAAATACTCTGTTTTATGGGCGTTGTATTGCATTACCCTAATGAGAAATACGCATTAAGGCTTTTAAGGATTTTTTATTAAATACATAGTAGATACAAGTTTCAATATCTGTATTTACTATTACTATGTATCTGATAGGTACTAGGTTAAATAATATAATGTTCGTCTGTCTATGCACCCTTTAAAATTTCGTCCTTTATTTTTTTCGATATTCACCCTAAAAACTCGTCTCATGTAATTTTTATATTAATTGCTTTAGTGTTTTTTGCAAAATACTTAATCTATCTCTATGGATATTTCGAATATTAGGATCAGTTAATCAGTTGTTTCTATATTGATCACTATTGTTATGACTGAAAAAGTATCCCAACTATAGCATGCGTGGTAAATCCATATATCATGTATAGACTACATTTTGTTGCAGTTAGCTGTTAGGCAGTTAATTATAAACTTATCTGGACCGTTTAAGCTAGCATTCTTGTATGCATTATAGAGGCATTTAGAAAGCTCGGGCTAATTGATAGCATTTCTCCCAGTAAGTAGCCGACTTGTTTTTACACGTTTTCTATTTATTTATAGATCAGCTTTTGCCTGTGCGAATAAAGTAAACGCACTTATGACTATTCTACATATTCATAATTATATGTATTGCTAGCTGTCCCGGCAAACGTTGCTTTGCCATAATATAAAGTACCTATTTCGCCCATATTTTTTTTTTTATGTGACTAAATAAGTATATTACCATAGCAACGTCTATCGCTATTCCGTCGCACAAACAATGGCCGCCCTCAGTCTCAAGTTGTAATAATTTACTATTATTTATTCAACAAATGCACTTATCAATATAATAAGTACCGAGTAGCCGATTCTCAGACCTACTGAATATACATATAAAATTTGGTAAAATTCAGTAAAGCCGTTTCGGAGGAGTTCGTGGACTAACATTGTGACACGAGAATTTTATATATAAGATAATGGCGAAAGTGTCTACCTGTAACGCGTCGCGCTTTAACCGCCAAACCGAGGTGATGAAATCGGAAAAGGTTATGAGTTTTCGTTCCAGAAGAATGTACGGTTCCGACGTGAATTAACCCGACGAGGACTTTCATAAATTATATCCATTAATCCATTAACATACTGAATAGTCAAAATTAGCATGATTTAAGACAACTTGTATCATAGTTATATAGGTAGGGTAATATCATAGGTTCCGGAGGAGACTCCGGAACGAAGCGTCGAGTCACGTCGTCGGCAACAAGTGACAGTGTTAGTTTATAAGTAAGTATATATAAAATAGGTATGTTAGTTTTTAAGGTTACATTCATTATATTATTATTATGTATGTTAGATTTAAGGTATTTGCTATATAGGGCCTATCATGCCCGAAATAAAGTTGATTTCAACTATGATTGATGAGCAATCAACATCTCTATCATCTCTATGTTAGCAAGTTTGATTTCACGGACATCTCAGTGTTATACCGTATTATGCTTCTTAAGTTACAACTTACAAGTACAATTTTAAAATACCAAGCTATGCACATATTTGATATCTCTAAAAGTATCCTTACCATCAATATATTATCATGCTCGTTGCATAATGAATTGTTGGAAACAAAGGATTGTTAGATAATAGCAACAATTAAAGCCGAAAGGTACTCGTGTTAACGCAGTTAAGTGACGGGTTACATTTACCCGTGGATTTAACTGCGAGTTAATTACTCGGCCAGTGCAGTTACAGTACAGGTGTCTTAACTTACGTAATACTTTAGCCAGTAAGTAGGTTTAAATAAACCTATAATTAAAGTGTAAAATGTAACCGATTATACTAATCGGACCAAGAGAAGTGCAAGTCCAAATTTTAGCATTTTTTCTAGCGCTTTCTTAAAGATCGGCTAAAAATAATTACCTTTAACTAAAAACTAGATGTTGCTCGCAACATTATTATACGTATGTAATATAATAATTTCCACATCAAATTTCATCAAAATAGGTTCAGCTATTTAGATAATAATTATTATGCACTTTGTAAAGTACGTAACAGACGTAGAGATGTACATTTGCATTTTTAACCGACTTCCGAAAAACGAGGAGGGTATATGTTCGGCTGTGGATTTTTTTTTGTATGTTCAACGATTATTCCGCCGTTTGTGAACCGATTTTCGATATTTTTGTTTTGTTGTATTTGGTTTCACTCCAGTTTGGTACCATGTTCACAAAAGTGGTGACCTGATGATGGGATCCAGGAGTAATCGAGGGAACTCCTCGAAATTTATATGGAAACATAATCACCTTATGTTTCCATATAAATTTCGAGGTTTATGTGAAGTGTACTAAGAATATGCTACCAAAAAGTCAAACATTGGCTCAAGGTATACCATGGTTTCGAAGATGCTGAGAGAACTCCTGACTCCTTATAGATACACGTTTGGAAGTTTCGGCGTTGTTTTAAGAATAGAAAGCATATACTGCTATGCAATTCATATTCATCATCATAATCATCATCATCGTCATCATCATTACCACGTCGTGTTAAGGTCACCAATGTCTCATGGCACAGAATAGATAATAGTACAAGGCATAGGTATGGATATACTAATAATAATAATAATTATGTACTGTATAACAACACCTGTTTGTTTTAAGCGTATCACACACGGTGAAGATAATATAATATTTTATCTTAAGATGCCCAAATATAAAATATTACAGTATCTTAAGCTATCACACACGGCTAAGATACGATAATATTAAAAATCTGTTCATTTCCTTACGAGTCTGCGTTGGTGCCACACGTATTCCTTGTTAGAGTTCTATATACAGGGTGATTGACTATGAGTGATAACTAATAACAGCTGATACTGCCTTACTTCTCGATTTGTTAGACAGCTCCTCAGACGATGATTCTGATATAGAATGTGAAATGCAGATTGTAGTAGCACATTCCAAAAGGAGAAACATTTGGATAGAGCCTCACATAAAAAAGAGACAAACCTGCGGCGAATTTAACCTTTATTAATAACTGTCAACGAAGAAGTTTCAGGAGTATTTTAGAAATTCAAGAGAAACATTCATTTCGATTCATAAGCTTTTTAAGCAATAATAATAATGAAGCAATAAGTTATAGGTCAATTTTATTTAAAATTATCCGAAATGTTACTTTTTCCCTCAAAATGTTACTTTTCGAATGAGAGTAGGTATGTAACTTTCTAACATACAGCACTGGCAACACTGCGTCCACTAGTGCGTCCGATCACCGATGAGCCCGCTGCCCGACACAAAAACACCCTGTACCCATTCATAAAGATTAAAGATATATTTCGCATCTTAAGATACGAAATATATATTTCGTATCTTAAGATAAAATATTAAGATACGAAATATATATTTCCATATCGCTCGGTATCTTAAGATACAAAATATAAAATATAAATTAACTTCGTCGTGTGTGATGGTTCATATGATTTCTATGGTGAGCGATATTCTAAAATATGCTCTAAGATAATATATATTTTATATTATCTTCACCGTCTGTGATGCGCTTTATACGCGGCGGTCAGCGCCGTTGAGGCGACGGCATCGCGTGGCGGCACTCGACAGATCGAATACTTTACTACTTTATATAGAGATCGAATACTTTACTAACTACTTTATAAAATTTTAATAGACAAATAGAATTAAAATAAAGTTATTTTAAAAAGAGCATTTAAACAAAACAAAGTCATTAAGTGTATTTTTAATTAGTTATACTTATTAATCGATAGATGGCGCACTAAGTATCGATTTGAAATTGAATTCTTGATTACAAGAACAGCTGTCAATGATTATGATAATATTATTTATTATGAGTACCTAGCTACACTACATTCTATGCAAGTTTATACAATTTTTTATCTGATAGATCCTTCGATCGTGGAAAAAACGAGACACAATAGCCTTTCTATTGTTATCGCAATCGCCGGTTACCGCTTGGGGCTTGAAGCATTAAAATTGTTAAATTACTTAGCACAATATTATGTTCACTTCACTGATCATATATTATTTTGTGAGTGTGAATTGTGACTCTTAACAAATTGTAATAAGATACGCAAAATATACGCGAAGGTTTACCTACTAGTGTAACTAAAAAGAGTGAAATTATTATTATTTTTAACAAAAAATTAAAACCGACTTCCAAGGTAAAAACAATAATAACATTAATATGAACTAAAAAGTATTAAATAATTTTTACTATCTAATAGTGCATTTTTTCGAATTCGGCTAAACCTCAACTATTTCTGTACTCAATCTTCATAATTTTGAAGTCGGTGCCAGTTCCAAAAGTTTCAAATATTCTGTCAGAGGACTGAAGATTCAGCTAGGTACGAACTTCAAAATAATGAAGATTGAGTACAGAAATAGTTGAGGTTTAGCCGAATTCGGAAAAATGCACTATTAGATAGTAAAAATTATTTAATACTTTTTAGTTCATATTAATGTTATTATTGTTTTTTACCTTGGAAGTCGGTTTTAATTTTTTGTTATAAATATTAGTATGGATAATATGACTAGAAAAATACACTTCTTGCTACATGCGCTTATTACCATGGTAACAAAACTGATTAAACCATATTTTAACCAGACAACAAAAATAAATCCAATGGGATAATTCATGATCCATTCTGTTCCAAATAAGGCTACGCCGAAAGTGATCTCCCAAATCCGATGGTCTCCCCAAAAATGGACGATGGTTTTATTTTTTGTGAATGTATGTAGATTGTAGAGTGAAATTTCTATATAGGCGTGGTAAGTAAATAAATAAATACCACTGATATAATATTATACTAAATACACATTTATTTGACATTATATTATGCCCGCAACTCCGTTGCGCCAAAATTAGTTTTTCGCTCGGGAACCGTACATTTTTCCGCTAAAATAAATAATAAACGGAATAAAAAGTATCCTATGTCCTTTCCCGGGACTCAAGGTATCTCCATGCCAAATTTCAGCTAAATTGGTTCAGCAGTTTGGGCGTGAAGAGGTAACAGACAGACAGACACACTTTCGCATTTATAGGTAACTAGATGACGCCCGCAACTTCGTTGCGCCAAAACTGGTTTATCGCGGCGGAACCGTACATTTTTCCGGGACAAAAAGTATCCTATGTCCTTTCCCGGGACTCAAAGTATATCCATGCCAAATTTCAGCAAAATCGGTTCAGCGGTTTGAGCGTGAAGAGGTAACAAGAGACAGACAGACAGAGATTAGTCTGGATTGTATAGATTCTACTTGTGTAGCGTGGTCTACATTAAGTAGGTACTCGTAGGACTTAGGAGGCTACACAATACACATACACAAATAGAATAAAATATCCGGAGCTAAGCCTTCTGAAACTTACTTTTATCAACGTTTTGACCATAGATAAACATTAAACATTAATTAAGTAAAACTATTCTTAGTGGGTACCTATAAAACAAGTAGGTCACTGAGCATTGAGGTAAAATATTGTAATTATAAGATTAAAACAAATATAATAATGATTATTTATTTTTTTCTAGCGCTTTTAATACTTATATCTACGTCTAATTATTATAAAATATACATAGTTATATATTATTATCACACCTTTGTACCAGACAGATTTTATTGTACAAATTATATAATATAATTAAATTATAAATAAATGCTTAAGAACTATCAGATAGACCGATATTTTTTAGTTTCATAACGTGAAAAATACAATAAATTTTACTATTAAATCGTCACCTCCTCACTTGTAAAGGATATCATGCTAATCCTTATTATCGACGCGCGACGGTACCGTTATTCGGGCGAGATGATCTTTGAAATAATTTGTAGAAGGAACATCTCGACTTGGGACGAGATTTAAATGTAGCGAGATGCCTATATGCCATTTTAATGTAGATCTGCAAGCAAAATATTTGCTTAGTAGAATAATTCGGTTTCACAGTTTTTTTTATAGAAATTTTATATAGCGCAGTTGTAAATGGACAAACTTCTCTCAAAACTTCAGAAAGCAGAGACTAAAGAATTATTTTAAATTTTCATGCCTCAAAAATAAAAAAGAAAACCAATTCCCAATCAGTGTATTAATATTTTCCCTATCAAATAACATATTTCATGCAATTAACATTATCAAAACTTGTCTATTAATTGGAAGCAGTGTGGGCGAGCATTAGAACATATTTTTTTCTTAAGTCAGAAGAAATTGATAAGACTGTTTACATTATCTAACTTTAAAATAGGCAGGTATATATTATTATGTAGGTATAAATTCTTACTAGAAAGAAATAGTTTAGGGGAAGTTTCTGTAAACAGAAATAAACAAAAAAAATGGAATTTGGGCTGGTTTTCTAGAAATAGAATTAAATTATGGGTGGCGCAAGTTTAAGGTTTAAAGTCCGCACTAGCCACTAGCGGACCCTTAAGTTAGTCTTAACTCTATAATATAATAGTACCTATGTATGAGGAAAATTGCAAAGAGTAAAAAGCAGTTAAAAAATATGCTTGTAGCTTGATAAATCACCAACATAATGTATGAAGTCATATAATTACATAATATACAATTTATTACCCATTAGCTCTAGTATTTGGCATTGAACGCTCCCGCCATTGTCTACACGTGCGAGCAGAAAAACTGACCCCGCTCCAGTAACGATGAAAAATTACCTTTTTTTTGCTGTTTTGATATACTTGTTATGATATGTGTTTTGATCTCGGCACGTGGCATGAAATAAATTTAAGGATTTTGATATTGAAATACAGGGTTTTTTGCACATTGAAAGTGTTTTGAAATTGAAATACATGTCAAAGTTAAACTGAATTGGTACCAACTTTCATCTATAAGTTGTTATTAGGTTATGTTACCCCAGCCCACTTAGTAGTGGTGGCGTTTTCTGCGACCATTTATATTTACTTAAAAAAAATAGGGTAAGTATGAATTATTATTATCAGTAAGCCGAAAATAAATCATCTATAATATCTTCTATTATAAAAAGTAGATTTTCAAATGTGTTAGTCGCGCTAAAACTCGAAAACAGCTGAACGGATTGGGCTGATTTTAGTCTTAAAATATTCATAGAAGTCCAGGGAAGGTTTTTAAGTGACACGAAGTTCAACGGGACAGCTAGTTATGTCTACAAAAACATTTGCAAATCAATGTTTTGATAGATCAGACAGTAACGGCAGCTATTTAATATGTTTAGACTGATAGATAAGACCGGATTGATTAATCGGATTAGATATTATAAACAAGTACTACATTAGTTACTATAAATTACTACAAGTTATATAAACTAGTTTCTGCTACTATGATAACTGTTCGATTTTAACATGGTTATTATAATGTTAAGCTATGTGATAAAAACTAAAGGTTGCTCAGGTTTTAACATTAATCAATCAATTCTCGCTGGTTTAGTTCCCGAACCGGTGGCAGGCACCATAGTATCAACATTCTGAAAGCATTTTTCTTTAAATCTACTCAGAAATAAAATAATTTTTATTTTATTTTAATTACTTAATATATTCTACTCACTTTTTAAGATTTTGGGCGTATATTTATTGCCGATATTCGTTCAGCGGTAACCATACTACTTTTGCAGGAACAAAAATCATCCTGTCTCGTCTCATTACGCACATGCAAAAAAATTGCACCAAGGATTTAAAATTGCATGTACTTAGTTGGTTTTTTGTACGTGGTGTGGTAACAGACAGACTACACTTTCGCATTTATAATGTTAGTATGGATACATTGAAATTAATTGAAAAGTTGATATCAATCCATATTTTTTAAATTGTCTTAAATCATTAACATTTTAAATAGTTTCGAAGTGGTTAAAGTTATTTAGTCACTTAACCATATCAAGGTAATTACCGTGCGACTTGGTAAGATATAATTAATATAATAATTATATGTTATTACTATGTAGGTCAGCATATTAAAGTAGTATATAATAATATGAGTGATGTCATTTTTTCAACATCTTACAAGCTTGCCTTGTGGTAATTGGTACTGTCATAATGAACATAATGTTTTGTATTTTATTTATATGAGGCATGATTTTTTTGCTCTGCATTGTATTTTAAGTAGCTGTCATATTTTAGCGATGGAACTTTTTTGACTTAAAATAATCGGTACAATACTATCGTTATTCATAACTAGAATGAAGTTAAGTATTACATTTTTTATTAGCTCTATTATGTTCAGCTTAAAATTTCTTGCTGCTAAAAATACTCTATTATAACGCTCATAAATATTCCCTGTATATCAATCTGCTTTTTAAAAAACCGCATCAAAATCTCTTTGCGTAGATTCAAAGATCTACCATCCATGATGCCCATAATTATGGATGGTGATAGACAGCGGTAAGCGGATATTTTGTTTTATACTATGTGGTTCACTGCATAGTCCTGTCTGCAAAATTTTTTTATCTTTCCTGACACTTATGATGGTAGAGACAAAAAATCTACGTAGATACATGAAGATTATCTATCCCTTTCTAAACTTCGTCTCTATATCATCATTTTGCATATTAGAAACGTTATTGATGTCGCCAACTGACGATAAACCTAAATTGTGGTTCATTCAGACCGATCCCCGTTCCCCATTGTATGTAGATTTCCCCCATAAACTACACGAGGAAATTGGAATAGTATTTATTTCAACGATTTCTAGCCAAAAAGTGGGGAATACGGTGGGGAAAAATCTAAGCAATCACTTTTTCTAATTGTTTGAATATTCTATCTAGTAAAATTTTTAATAAATAGACTAAGCCAGGGCAAAAAACTTACTTAAAAATTGGGACTATTTCGGTACTGTTTGGAACCATTTTGAAATTTGAAAACTGTTCTAATAAGATTTTAGTATTTTTTCTTACTTATTAGTTATTACGTTTCCTTCATATGAATTGCAGTGCCATTCTTCACATTTAAAGTCTTTGTTTATGTAATGTTTAAGTATAACTTTTCACCTCATTCATTATTTAAGTTGAGTGAAATAAAAGCTCAGCAAACCGTAGCTTTTGTGCTTTTACGCCATGAGAAAGTAATGAGTTAGCACATAAAATTCGTGATTCATTATAGCACATCCATTGCACAATAGTGAAAGTTCAACACCTAAGCTCTAATAATACTCATTTACAATGTACTGGAGCTTTCTTAGGGTTTAACAGATCAGAAATACGTGATGCTTAAAAGCCCTTCAAAAATAATATAGTAAACTAGCGTTTTCGGACATATTGAATTAATTTGCAATAGTAACTGCTTCTATAGTTAGGTACTATATTATGAACATTGAACGTATGTATGTTTGTTACCAAATTTGTTACGGAAATACATATAATATTCACAGGACGAGTAGTCCTCCTGTGAATATTATGTGTATTTAGAGAGGCTGTAGAGCCATAGGATAGTTTTAACCATAGAAATGTTTGATTCTCGTGCGATAGATCTAGTCTACTGTTCCTACGTTTTACGAATTTTATCAGGTCACATGTCCTGAGTAAATCCATATCCCAAAAAGTACACTACTCCGATAAAAAAGTTTTCACTACCGAACCTACATACATATATTATTATAAATAGTTTTAAATAGAACTGTCCATACAAGTACATCAAGATATTTATCAGATTGCTTAACACTAACTTGTCTATAACAATGAGTTAAGTGAATTAACTGATGTCTGATACCCAAACTCAGTTATCTGAGATCAGCTAACCTCTGGTTAAATAAGTAAGTCACGAATGAGTTAACGTCTAACGATACAATATTTAAATACTGGTAATTAATGAGCGTTTTTCATACGACCTGATGAAAAAAATTTTATTAATTTTTAGAAAAATTGTAAATGAAAATAAGAGTGTCCAGATAGCTTAAAAACTGCCAAAAACCTGTCAGAAGCGGCCACTGAGTTCGTAAAACAAAAAAACAAATTTGTTGTATCATGTATAGGCTATTCATAAAAATCTCTGTTTCGTATACCGCATGGGAACCGTATCCACATTTTTCTGTGATAAAAAGTATCCTATGTCCTTTTCCGGGACTCAAAGTATCCTCATACAAAATTTCAGCAAAATCGGTTTCGTGGTTTGGGCGTGAAGATGTAACAGGCAGACAGACACACTTTCGTATTTACAATCTTAATATATATAATTCTTCTGCGAGTGTGTATGTCACTGAACTTCTCTCAAACGACTGGACCGATTTTGATGAAATTTTTTGTGTATGTTCAAGGGGATCTGGGAATGGTTTAAATTCACAATTTTGTCCGCTGGACAATGTTTTTTTAATTAATTTTTAATTTATTAGTAGTTGTTGATTTTGGAATGTTTTACATTGGATCCGACAGACGGCGCTACCATCGCAGTGTCAAATTTTAAATAATATTCGAATTCGAATTTTAATTTTAGTCTGTCCCGACAGTTAGCGCTGCGATCAAATTAAAAAAATATATGGCAAAGAAACGTTTGCCGGGGCAGCTAGTATTACATATTTGTATGGATTGCAAAAAAAAAAACAACATGTCAACTCTACATCAGGAGTCACAAAAACTTCAACACCTTTATCACGTTAATTAACTTAAAAGCATCCACTTTCATTTTATCAAACAATGGCGAGATCGGTTGCTGGCTGTCAAACCTGTCACCTGTCAGGCGGCTGTCACTGTCAAAAACGTTTTACACCGTGTATCAATGCAGATTAATGAAGATTTGACATAAACTCCAGTATATAATATTCTTATCAAACTCTATAAAAATTAAAGTTTTGTATGTATCTGTCTTATATCTTTATAAAATTATACTATAACCGGCCTTATATAACACACTTACCGAAGATGTAGATTGTAGAGATTCGTAAAATTCCTTGTTTTGACATTTTTGCATATAGATATTATATTATGTATATTGTATATTATTATCAATGAAAGAGGCTAGTAGTGTGAGGTCAATGACATAATTTATGCGTGTTTAGTGACCGGGCTATAGTTATCATTTTATCAATTATTATCATAAAATAAATATTTAAGTATTTACGCTCATTATTTATTACGCTAAGCCTGCGCTAAACTGAAATAAGCAAAACTTAATAAAGTTATAAATTCTCTAAGCATTATTTATGTGTTTGATATGTATCATAATATATTTTGCTTCATTTATCAAGTAAAGCTCTTAAAATGCCGTTAGACTTGAAATAATATGTGGAACCATCCTAAACTTGCTATTTATGAATCGTTATTTTAACGTTATAAATTATAATACCTTATTTGGTGACAAAGGAATCATTTTAAGTCATAAAGAAAGATATAAATCTGCAATAACATGTTACATAATATATCATATAACCTTATTATATTCATGTTAATAATATTATTAAATCACTTTTGTTCGCTAATTACTTCACTAATTTAACTACATAATAAATAGAATTCACGACAAGAATATCTAAAAGAAGCTCTTCATAATTATTTTCGAATCGATAACTAATCTGCTGTAAAGTCCTTCTTAATTTTTACTATACAAAAAGTTCATTCACTCGTATAATATACTCTTTACATCAAATAGACAAAAAACTGTCTGTAGTCTCTAAATAGATGTTTTGTCTAATAATTTAACTTTATGTAGAGACTAGGGTCCACCAATAACACGAACGTACACCCATACCTATTACGAAATATTGATCAACTATCAAACATTCTTATCGCCCTTATTTATTTCCTGCACTATCTGTTCGTTCAAATTTATTTTACTTCAGAGTTCAGGAAAATAAACCTTATGTAGTTTGTATAGGGTCCTATCATCGGTAAAATAACTACAAACGCCTAGGTTTTGTAATCGATGACCATAATTTTTATGGTTATTTCGGTTAGTCAGTCAGCTTCTATGGAACAGCAAAATTGGTATGCTATCATACGTCAAATAAAACTCATAGAAGCTGCATATTATTATTATAATGTTACACTAGCTGACCCGACAGACGTTGTCCTGTCTTAACGATGATTATTTAATTCGAATTGGTATAATTAAGAAAACAATAGATTAAAATTAGTATCTTCATGCCAAATTTCATCAAAACAGATTAAAATAGTTTAAGCTAAAATCATAAAAGTTTATTGTGCAGGAACGGTTCCTGCACAATATTTACATAGATATATAATAGACATTTTCCGGGACAAAAATTATCCCTTATGCTTTCCCGAGACTCAAAGTATCTCCATACCGAATTTCATAAAAATAGGCTGAATAGTTTAGGCGAAAATCATAAAAGTTTATTGTGCGGGAACCGTACATTTTCCGGGACCAAAAGTATCCCTTGTCCTTTCCCGATACTCAAAGTATCTCCATACCAAAATTCATTAAAAATCGATTGAATAGTTTACGCGCAAATCATAAAATTATATAATATATTGTGCAGTAACCGTACATTTTTCCTGGACAAAATGTATCCTATGTCTGTCTCCTGGTTCTAAGCTACCTCTCCACCAATTTTCAGCCAAATCGGTTCATCCATTCTTGAGTTATAAGTGGCGTAACTAACACTACTTTCTTTTATATATATAGATATAGATTAAAATAAGAACATCGATTGATGGAAGTTCAACGTAACTACACACTGTTTAAACTTTAAAGTTAATATCTTGCTTTATAGATTCTTCTAAGATTATATATTGAATAATAAAGTACAGATGTACGACATTAAATCTCTTTATAGTGCAACGTAAAGAAGCTTCTCTGCAATTTTCGATGCATTACAATTAACAATGCATCGAAAAAACGTATTTAATGGTTTTGTGGTTTTGATACTATTCAAGTTGTGTTAAATTCTTTACTGATAAAAATACGAAAACTCACATGCAACAACTTTGGTTCTTGCTCTCTGGATATAATATATTAAATATCTCGCAACAAACATAGAGTATTATAAACATTAAATATATTGTATAAAGTTTATAACTGATAAAACTAACTAAGTCCTGATTGCGGGTTTGTCGTAAATACTCTGTTTTATGGGCGTTGTACTGCATTACCCTAATGAGAAATACGCATTAAGGCTTTTAAGGATTTTTTATTAAATACATAGTAGATACAAGTTTCAATATCTGTATTTACTATTACTATGTATCTGATAGGTACTAGGTTAAATAATATAATGTTCGTCTGTCTATGCACCCTTTAAAATCTCGTCCTTTATTTTTTTCGATATTCACCCTAAAAACTCGTCTCATGTAATTTTATATTAATTGCTTTAGTGTTTTTTGCAAAATACTTAATCTATCTCTATGGATATTTCGAATATTGGGATCAGTTTATCAGTTGTTTCTATATTGATCACTATTGTTATGACTGAAAAAGTATCCCAACTATAGCATGCGTGGTAAATCCATATATCATGTATAGACTAGATTTTGTTGCAGTTAGCTGTTAGGCAGTTAATTATAAACTTATCTGGACCGTTTAAGCTAGCATTCTTGTACGCATTATAGAGGCATTTAGAAAGCTCGGGCTAATTGATAGCATTTCTCCCAGTAAGTAGCCGACTTGTTTTTACACGTTTTCTATTTGTTTATAGATCAGCTTTTGCCTGTGCGAATAAAGTAAACGCACTTATGACTATTCTACATATTCATAATTATATGTGTTACTAGCTGTCCCGGCAAACGTTGCTTTGCCATAATATAAAGTACCTATTTCGCCCATATTATTTTTTTGATGTGACTAAATAAGTATGTTACCATAGCAACGTCTATCGCTATTCCGTCGCACAAACAATGGCCGCCCTCAGTCTCATGTTGTAATAATTTACTATTATTTATTCAACAAATGCACTTATCAATATATAAAGTACCCAGTAGCCGATTCTCAGACCTACTGAATATGCATATAAAATTTGGTAAAAATCAGTAAAGCCGTTTCGGAGGAGTTCGTGGACTAACATTGTGACACGAGAATTTTATATATAAGACTAGCTGTCCCGGCAAACGTTGCTTTGCCATAATATAAAGTATTTCGCCCATATTATTTTATTGAAGTGACTAAATAAAGTATGTCACCATGGCAACGTCCATCGCTACTATGGTCGTCGTTTTTCTCGAGTTGTAATAATTTACTATAATTTATTCAACAAATGCACTTATCAATATAATAAGTACCGAGTAGCCGATTCTCCGACCTACTGAATATACATATAAAATTTGGTAAAATTCAGTAAAGCCGTTTCGGAGGAGTTCGTGGACTAGCATTGTGACACGAGAATTTTATTTATAATATAATGGCGAAAGTGTCTACCTGTAACGCGTCGCGCTTTAACCGCCAAACCGAGGTGATGAAATCGGAAAAGGTTATGAGTTTTCGTTCCAGAAGAATGTACGGTTCCGACGTGAATTAACCCGACGAGGACTTTCATAAATTATATCCATTAATCCATTTACATACTGAATAGTCAAAATTAGCATGATTAAAGACAACTTGTATCATAGTTATATAGGTAGGGCAATATCATAGGTTCCGGAGGAGACTCCGGAACGAAGCGTCGAGTCACGTCGTCGGCAACAAGTGACAGTGTTAGTTTATAAGTAAGTATATATAAAATATGTATGTTAGTTTTTAAGGTTACATTCATTATATTATTATTATGTATGTTAGATTTAAGGTATTTGCTATATAGGGCCTATCATGCCCGAAATAAAGATGATTTCAACTAAGATGATGATTGATGAGCAATCAACATCTCTATCATCTCTATGTTAGCAAGTTTGATTTCACGGACATGTCAGTGTTATACCGTATTATACTTCTTAAGGCCGTCCCCCAAGCAAACGACCTTGGACATACATTTGCCGCGTTGCCGAGATCGCGCCAAAACCCTATTATTTTTACTTATCTTAGTTCAAAATTGTCCTAAAAAAATTTTAAAACGGCGAATATGTAGTTTATGATATTGTCGATCTATTGGCGTGAGTTTCAAATAAAAGTAATTTGTAAATCCTAAGGAGATGCTGAATGTATGCTTGAATTCTAACAAATTGGTATTACTTTGGAAGCTGATAACATGAGTATAAGAAACAAAAATAGAAAATTTAAAACGACAAAAGGAATGTTGATATACTGAAGATTATTGCTGTATTTTTATTATAACTTTGTAGCTTTCAGATTATGAGTTTATAAGGTTTTAAATACGGTCAATTACGGAATCTCCGGACGGAACGCCCTTAAGTTACAACTTACAAGTACAATTTTAAAATACCAAGCTATGCACATATTTGATATCTCCAAAAGTATCCTTACCATCAATATATTATCATGCTCGTTGCATAATGAATTGTTGGAAACAAAGGATTGTTAGATAATAGCAACAATTAAAGCCGAAAGGTACTCGTGTTAACGCAGTTAAGTGACGGGTTACATTTACCCGTGGATTTAACTGCGAGTTAATTACTCGGCCAGTGCAGTTACAGTACAGGTGTCTTAACTTACGTAATACTTTAGCCAGTAAGTAGGTTTAAATAAACCTATAATTATTATCTGTGATTAGTAAAGTGTAAAATGGAACCGATTATACTAATCGGACCAAGAGAAGTGCAAGTCCAAATTTTAGCATTTTTTCTAGCGCTTTCTTAAAGATCGGCTAAAAATAATTACCTTTAACTAAAAAGCAGATGTTGCTCCCAACATTATTATACGTATGTAATATGATAATTTCCACATCAAATTTCATCAAAATAGGTTCAGCTATTTAGATAACAATTATTATGCACTTTGTAAAGTACGTAACAGACGTAGAGATGTACATTTGCATATTTAACCGACTTCCGAAAAACGAGGAGGTTATATGTTCGGCTGTGGATTTTTTTTGTATGTTCAACGATTATTCCGCCGTTTGTGAACCGATTTTCGAAATTTTTGTTTTGTTTCACTCCAATTTGGTACCATGTTGACAAAAGTGGTGACCTGATGATGGGATCCAGGAGTAATCGAGGGAACTCCTCGAAATTTATATGGAAACATATGGTGATTTTGGTTTTATGTGAAGTGTACTTAGAATATGTTACAAAAAAGTCAAATATTGGGTCAAGGTAAACCATGGTTCGAAGATGCTGAGAGAACTCCTGACTCCTTATAGATACACGTTTGGAAGTTTCGGCGTTGTTTTAAGAACAGAAAGCATATGCTACTATGCAATTCATATTCATCATCATAATCATCATCATCATCATCGTCATCATCATTACTACGTCGTGTTAAGGTCACCAATGTCTCATGGCACAGAATAGATAATAGTACAAGGCATAGGTATGGATATACTAATAATAATAATAATTATTATGTACTGTATAACAACACCTGTTTGTTTTAAGCGCATCACACACGGTGAAGATAATATAATATTTTATCTTAAGATGCCCAAATATAAAATATTATAGTATCTTAAGCTATCACACACGGCTAAGATACGATAATATTAAAAATCTGTTCATTTCCTTACGAGTCTGCGTTGGCGCCACACGTATTCCTTGTTAGAGTTCTATATACAGGATGATTGACTATGAGTGATAACTAATAACAGCTGATACTGCCTTACTTCTTGATTTGTTAGACAGCTCCTCAGACGATGATTCTGATATAGAATGTGAAATGCAGATTGTAGTAGCACATTCCAAAAGGAGAAACATTTGGATAGAGCCTCACATAAAAAAGATAAAAACCTGCGGCGAATTTAATCTTTATTAATAACTGTCAACGAAGAAGTTTCAGGAGTATTTTAGAAATTCAAGAGAAACATTCATTTCGATTCATAAGCTTTTTAAGCAGTAATAATAATAAAGCAATAAATTATAGGTCAATTTTATTTAAAATTATCCGAAATGTTACTTTTTCCCTCAAAATGTTACTTTTCGAATGAGAGTAGGTATGTGACTTTCTAACATACAGCACTGGCAACACTGCGTCCACTAGTGCGTCCGATCACCGATGAGCCCGCTGCCCGACACAAAAACACCCTGTACCCATTCATAAAGATTAAAGATATATTTCGCATCTTAAGATACGAAATATATATTTCGTATCTTAAGATAAAATATTAAGATACGAAATATATATTTCCATATCGCTCGGTATCTTAAGATACAAAATATAAAATATAAATTAACTTCGTCGTGTGTGATGGTTCATATGATTTCTATAGTGAGCGATATTCTAAAATATGCTCTAAGATAATATACATTTTATATTATCTTCACCGTCTGTGATGCGCTTTATACACGGCGGTCAGCGCCGTTGAGGCGACGGCATCGCCGCGCCGCCGCGCGGCGCGTGGCGGCACACGACAGATCGAATACTTTACTACTTTATATAGAGATCGAATACTTTACTAACTACTTTATAAAATTTTAATAGACAAATAGAATTAAAATAAAGTTATTTTAAAAAGAGCATTTAAACAAAACAAAGTCATTAAGTGTATTTTTAATTAGTTATACTTATTAATCGATAGATGGCGCACTAAGTATCGATTTGAAATTGAATTCTTGATTACAAGAACAGCTGTCAATGATTATGATAATATCATTTATTATGAGTACCTAGCTACACTACATTCTATGCAAGTTTATACAATTTTTTATCTGATAGATCCTTCGATCGTGGAAAAAACGATACACAATAGCCTCTCTATTGTTATCGCAATCGCCGGTGACCGCTTGGGGCTTGAAGCATTAAAATTGTTTAATTACTTAGCACAATATTATGTTCACTTCACTGATAATATATTATTATGTGAGTTTGAATTGTGACTCTTAAAAAATTGTAATAAGATACGTAAAATATACGCGAAGGTTTACCTACTAGTGTAACTAAAAAGAGTGAAATTATTATTATTTTTAACAAAAAATTAAAAGCGACTTCCAAGGTAAAAACAATAATAACATTAATATGAACTAAAAAGTATTAAATAATTTTTACTATCTAATAGTGCATTTTTCCGAATTCGGCTAAACCTCAACTATTTCTTGTTTTTTACCTTGGAAGCCGGTTTTAATTTTTTGTTATAAATATTAGTATGGATAATATGACTACAAAAATACACTTCTTGCTACATGCGCTTATTACCATGGTAACAAAACTGATTAAACCATATTTTAACCAGGCAACAAAAAGAAATCCAATGGGATAATTCATGATCCATTCTGTTCCAAATAAGGCTACGCCGAAAGTGATCTCCCAAATCCGATGGTCTCCCCAAAAATGGACGATGGTTTTATTTTTTGTGAATGTATGTAGATTGTAGAGTGAAATTTCTATATAGGCGTGGAAAGTAAATAAATAAATACCACTGATATAATATTATAATAAATACACATTTATTTGACATTAGATAATGACCGCAACTCCGTTGCGCTAAAATTAGTTCGCTCGGGAACCGTACATTTTTCCGCTAAAATAAATAATAAACGGGATAAAAAGTATCCTATGTCCTTTCCCGGGACTCAAGGTCTCCATGCCAAATTTCAGCAAAATCGGTTCAGCGGTTTGAGCGTGAAGAGATAACAAGAGACAGACAGACAGAGATTAGTCTGGATTGTATAGATTCTACTTTAGTAGCGTGGTCTACATTAAGTAGGTACTCGTAGGACTTAGGAGGCTACACAATACACATACACAAATAGAATAAAATATCCGGAGCTAAGCCTTCTGAAAACTTAGTTATATCAACGTTTTGACCATAGATAAACATTAAACATTAATTAAGTAAAACTATTCTTAGTAGGTACCTATAAAACAAGTAGGTCACTGAGCATTGAGGTAAAATATTATAATTATAAGATTAAAATAAATATAACAATGATTATTTATTTTTTTCTAGCGCTTTTAATACTTATATATACGTCTAATTATTATAAAACATACATAGTTATATATTATTATCACACCTATGTACCAAACAGATTTTATTGTACAAATTATATAATATAATTAAATTATAAATAAATGCTTAAGAACTATCAGATAGACCGATATTTTTTAGTTCCATAACGTGAAAAATACAATAAATTTTACTATTAAATCGTCACCTCCTCACTTGTAAACAATATTATCATGCTAATCCTTTTTATCGACGCGCGACGGTACCGTTATTCGGGCGAGATGATCTTTGAAATAATTTGTAGAAGGAACATCTCGACTTGGGACGAGATTTAAATGTAGCGAGATGCCTATATGCCATTTTAATGTAGATCTGCAAGCAAAATATTTGCTTAGTAGAATAATTCGGTTTCACAGTTTTTTTATAGAAATTTTATATAGCGCAGTTGTAAATGGACAAACTTCTCTCAAAACTTCAGAAAGCAGAGACTAAAGAATTATTTTAAATTTTCATGCCTCAAAAATAAAAAAGAAATCCAATTCCCAATCAGTGTATTAATATTTTCCCTATCAAATAACATATTTCATGCAATTAACATTATCAAAACTTGTCTATTAATTGGAAGCAGTGTGGGCGAGCATTAGAACATATTTTTTTCTTAAGTCAGAAGAAATTGATAAGACTGTTTACATTATCTAACTTTAAAATAGGCAGTCATATATTATTATGTAGGTATAAATTCTTACTAGAAAGAAATAGTTTAGGGGAAGTTTCTGTAAACAGAAATAAACAAAAAAAAATGGAATTTGGTCTGGTTTTCTAGAAATAGAATTAAATTATGGGTGGCGCAAGTTTATGGTTTAAAGTCCGCACTAGCCACTAGCGAACCCTTAAGTTAGTCTTAACTCTATAATATAATAGTACCTATGTATGAGGAAAATTGCAAAGAGTAAAAAGCAGTTAAAAATTGTGCTTGTAGCTTGATAAATCACCAACATAATGTATGAAGTCATATAATTACATAATATACAATTTATTACCCATTAGCTCTAGTATTTGGCATTGAACGCTCCCGCCATTGTCTACACGTGCGAGCAGAAAAACTGACCCCGCTCCAGTAACGATGAAAAATTACCTTTTTTTGCTGTTTTGATATACTTGTTATGATATGTGTTTTGATCTCGGCACGTGGCATGAAAGAAATTTAAGGATTTTGATATTGAAATACAGGGTTTTTTGCACATTGAAAGTGTTTTGAAATTGAAATACATGTCAAAGTTAAACTGAATTGGTACCAACTTTCATCTACAAATTGTTATTAGGTTATGTTACCCCTGCCCACTTAGTAGTGGTGGCGTTTTCTGCGACCATTTATATTTACTTAAAAAAAAATAGGGTAAGTATGAATTATTATTATCAGTAAGCCGAAAATAAATCATCTATAATATCATCTAATATAAAAAGTAGATTTTCAAATGTGTTAGTTGCGCTAAAACTCGAAAACAGCTGAACGGATTGGGCTGATTTTAGTCTTAAAATATTCATAGAAGTCCAGGGAAGGTTTTTAAGTGACACGAAGTTCAACGGGACAGCTAGTTATGTCTATAAAAACATTTGCAAATCAATGTTTTGATAGATCAGACAGTAACGGCAGCTATTTAATATGTTTAGACTGATAGATAAGACCGGATTGATTAATCGGATTAGATATTATAAACAAGTACTACATTAGTTACTATAAATTACTACAAGTTATATAAACTAGTTTCTGCTACTATGATAACTGTTCGATTTTAACATGGTTATTATAATGTTAAGCTATGTGATAAAAACTAAAGGTTGCTCAGGTTTTAACATTAATCAATCAATTCTCGCTGGGTTAGTTCCCGAACCGGTGGTATGCACCATAGTATCAACATTCTGAAAGCATTTTTTTTTAATTTGCTCAGAAATAAAACAATTTTTATTTTATTTTAATTACTTAAAATATTCTACTAACTTTTTAAGATTTTGGGCGTATATTTATTGCCGGTATTCGTTCAGCGGTAACCATACTACTTTTACAGGAACAAAAATTATCCTGTCTCGTCTCATTACGCACATGCAAAAAAATTGCACCAAGGATTTAAAATTGCATGTACTTAGTTGGTTTTTTGAACGTGGTGGGGTAACAGACAGACTAAACTTTCGCATTTATAATGTTAGTATGGATACATTGCAATTAATTGAAAAGTTGATATCAATCCATATTTTTTAAATTGTCTTAAATCATTAACATTTTAAATAGTTTCGAAGTGGTTAAAGTTATTTAGTCACTTAACCATATCAAGGTAATTACCGTGCGACTTGGTAAGATATAATTAATATAATAATTATATGTTATTACTATGTAGGTCAGCATATTAAAGTAGTATATAATAATATGAGTGATGTCATTTTTTCAACATCTTACAAGCTTGCCTTGTGGTAATTATAATGAACATAATGTTTTGTATTTTATTTATATGAGGCATGATTTTTTTGCTCTGCATTGTATTTTAAGTAGCTGTCATATTTTAGCGATGGAACTTTTTTGACTTAAAATAATCGGTACAATACTGTCCTTATTCATAACTAGAATGAAGTTAAGTATTACATTTTTTTATTAGCTCTATTATGTTCAGCTTAAAATTTCTTGCTGCTAAAAATACTCTCTATTATAACGCTCATATATATTCCCTGTATATCAATCTGCTTTTAAAAAAATCTCTTTGCGTAGATTCAAACATCTACCATCCATGATACCCGTAATTATGGATGGTGATAGACAGCGGTAAGCGGATATTTTGTTTTATACTATGTGGTTCACTGCATAGTCCTGTCTGCAAAAATTTTTTATCTTTCCTGAAACTTATGATGGTAGAGACTAAAAATCTACGTAGATACATGAAGACTCTCTATCCCTTTCTAAACTTCGTCTCTATATCATCATTTTGCATATTAGAAACGTTATTGATGTCGCCAACTGACGATAAACCTAAATTGTGGTTCATTCAGACCGATCCCCGTTCCCCATTGTATGTAGATTTCCCCCATAAACTACACGTGGAAATTGGAATAGTGTTTATTTCAACGATTTCTAGCCAAAAAGTGGGGAATACGGTGGGGAAAAATCTTAGCAATCACTTTTTCTAATGGTTTGAATATTCTATTCAGTAAAATTTTTAACTTTAGCTAGGCGAGCTTAGGGCATAGAATAAGTCAGGGCAAAAAACTTACTTAAAAATTAGGACTATTTCGGTACTGTTTGGAACCATTTTGAAATTTGAAAACTGTTCTAATAAGATTTTAGTATTTTTTCTTACTTATTAGTTATTAAGTTTCCTTCATATGAATTGCAGTGCCATTCTACACATTTAAAGTCTTTGTTAACCGACTTCCAAAAAACGAGGAGGTTATATGTTCGGCTGTGGATATTTTTTTTTATTTTTTTAATTTTTTTTTTTGTATGTTCAACGATTACTCCGCCGCTTGTGAACCGATTTTCGAAATTTTTGCTTTGTTGTATTTGGTTTTACTCCAATTTGGTACCATGTTCACAAAGTGGTGACCTGATGATGGGATCCAGGAGTAATCGAGGGAACTCCTCGAAATTTATATCGAAACATATGGTGATTTTGGTTTTATGTGAAGTGTACTAAGAATATGCTACCAAAAAGTCAAATATTGGGTCAAGGTATACCATGGTTTCGAAGATGCTGAGAGAACTCCTGACTCCTTATAGATACACGTTTGGGAGTTTCGGCGTTGTTTTAAGAACAGAAAGCATATGCTACTATGCAACTCATATTCATCATCATAATCATCATCATCATCATCATCGTCTTCATCATTACCACGTCGTGTTAAGGTCACCAATGTCTCATGGCACAGAATAGATAATAGTACAAGGCATAGGTGTGGATATACTAATAATAATAATAATTTTATACTGTATAACAACACTTTGTTTAAATATACACGGCGGTCAGCGCCGAATACGCCGAATCGAATATACTTTACTACTTTATATACAGATCGAATACTATACTAACTACTTTATAAAATTTTAATAGACAAAATATAGAATTAAAATAAAGTTATTTTAAAAAGAGCATTTAAACTAAACAAAGTCAATAAGTGTCTTTCTAATTAGTTATACTTATTAATCGATAGATGGCGCACTAAGTATCGATTTGAATGGATTTGAAATTGAATTCTTGATAACAAGAACAGCTGTCAATAATTATGATAATATTATATTATATTACTAGCTGTCCCGGCAAACGTTGTTTTGCCATATAAATAATTTTTGGTATGAAAAATAGATGTTGGCCGATTCTCAGACCAATATCCTCACAATATGCTCACATAATTTCATGAGAATCGGTCAAGCGGTTTCCGAGGAGTATGGCAACGAAAACTGTGACACGAGAATTTTATATATTAGACGAGTAGCTACGCTACATCCTATGCAAGTTTATACAATTTTTTATCTGATAGATCCTTGGATCGTGGAAAAACGAGACACAATAGCCTTTCTATTGTTATCGCAATCGCCGGTGACCGCTTGGGGTTTGAAGTATTAAAATTGTTAAATTACTTAGCACAATATTATGTTCACTTCACTGATAATATATTATTTTGTGAGTGTGAACTGTGTAATAAGATACGTAAAATATACGCGAAGGTTTACCTACTAGTGTAACTAAAAAGAGTGAAATTATTATTATTTTAACAAAAAATTAAAACCGACTTCCAAGGTAAAAACAATATTAACATTAATATGAACTAAAAAGTATTAAATAATTTTTGCTATCTAATAGTGCCTTTTTCCGAATTCGGCTAAACCTTGACTATTTCTGTACTCAATCTTCATAATTTTGAAGTCGGTGCCAGTTCCAAAAGTTTCAAATATTCTGTCAGAGGACTGAAGATTCAGCTATCTGGTACCGACTTCAAAATAATGAAGATTGAGTACAGAAATAGTCAAGGTTTAGCCGAATTCGGAAAAAGGCACTATTAGATAGCAAAAATTATTTAATACTTTTTAGTTCATATTAATGTTAATATTGTTTTTACCTTGGAAGTCGGTTTTAATTTTTTGTTAAAATAATAATTTATGTAATGTTTAAGTATAACTTTTTTTTTGTGGGTATGTCCAAGAGTCAACACCTAAATTTGTGCTCTCTAAATTTAATTTTAATATTAAATAATCTAGTCATTAATTGTTGATAATTTTATGACACACATGTTCTAAGAAGTATCCTGGACACTTAAGCATTAAAATTTCCACACACAGTTGCATACATTTTGTCTCTACAACTTCATATTCAATTGAAGATGGATATTCACAGTGAATTGAATAAAAATATGCAGAAAATCGTTGAATTATTTCAATCACGGATGGATCAATATGACAAAGCGCTAGAGGAGACAGCAGCCAAAACTTCTACTGCACCTTCAACCTCATCGGATGTCTCCAAACTTGCAACAGATTTCAACAACTTTAAGAAAATTGTATGGGACTCCTTATCATTATTAAAAAATCAAGTACAGTTGCTAGCAACTGCTATTGACTCCCAGGAGATGCGCTCACGCCATAAAGTCCTGCTCATTCATGGTCTCGAAGAAGATGAAGGTGAGAGTGCAGAGGAAAAAGTATGTGCATTCATAAAGAGCGATCTTAAATGCTCTCACATACAGTCTGACTCTATCGATGTCTGTCATAGACTGGGTATGAAGACGGACAAACCCAGGCCAATGTTGGTTCGCTTCACTACATTGAAATTTAAGCATATCATATGGACTAGCAAGACTAACTTAAAAGGCTCAGGTTATTCAATATCTGAATTTTTAACGAAATCTCGACAAGAAGTGTTTGTGGCGGCGAGGAAACACTTCGGCATTAGAAATTGCTGGTCTTCAGATGGTGTTATACATTTAATCCTTCCTGACAAGAGTAGGAGGAGGATTGTGTCAATGCATGAATTTCATGACGCTGCTGCCAAGTTTCCTTCGTCTGCTGCTACTGCTGCTAGTGACACTAAGTCTATTAGAACCAGGAAGGCCAAAAGTGTGAAAAAGGGACCTTAATAATATCATCTTTGATGTTAAGTGTTTACTTTTGATATTATGACAACTTTTAAGGTATTTGTATTTTTCAAACTAACACTTCACAACGTTGTATTTCTAACTGCCAGTCTAAATACCCTTTGTTTTCAACAATATAAATGTAAACATTTTCAAAAGTAACTGCCTAATTTAATAATTTTACTACGGTTAGATGAAAAATATTCGGTCCTAAACATGACGTTCAAAAACACTGACAAACTACAAAGTACAAACACCTGACAGTGACAAATGTCAAATTGTCGCCTGTCACTTGTCAAAATATATATTTTTTTTCTTTCTTCCTCCATTTCAACGCTAAGAAACTTGTTAGGACTTGTTATCTTGAATATCATACTATATCATAAATTATTATCATTGTCTTTGTTATCAATTTTTAGAATTGTTCTAGTTGGAACCTGGAGGTAATTAATGTTAATATCTATCATGTATATGATGTGTATTGAGTAATTTCCATTGTATGCAGTATGCTTTGTGTTATTAAATATTTACTTTATATATTTTTTTGCTCTAGTGTGCAGGCTATTAGAAAATTGTGACTAGATAGTAGATTATAATAAAATAGTTATATTATTTAACTGTATAGTTTAGTTAATTAGGTATAATATTTTATATTTATTTTATTTATATTATTTATTATAATATTTTTTTTTATTGCTAAGTAATGAATACAAGTGAAGATCTAAATAACATATCATTGTTTGAAGACAGTTTTCGCTCTTGTGGCTCATCTGACGACTTTCTTAGCGCTACCAGTGACCCTAACCTATCTGATGATGACTCCGCAGGATTCATCCCACTGGATAGCAAACTAAAAAATGTTATATTTTCTCGCAAACATCCATGTCTTAACATTGCTCATATAAACGCCCAAAGTGTTCCGGCTCACTATTCAGACTTGCTGGCAACGTTTAATGATGTTCCGGTGGATTGTGTTTTGGTGTCGGAGTCTTGGCTGAAACCTAGTCTTCCTTCTACGATGTTTCCATTGTCTGATTTCAGTCTCGTTCGTAATGATCGTACAATTGGCAGGGGTGGGGGTGTGTGCATATACATCAGGAAGGGCTTTTCTTACAGTATTCTAACTCAATCTCCAAACACTTGCCGCGATTGTCTCGAATACTTATTGCTAGAAATATGCGTGTCACATAGTAAGGTTCTTCTCGGAGTTTTGTACAGTCCTTCAGCCTCTGTTGACTATTTCGGTGATTTAGAGGCCCTGCTTGATCAATACTATCCTTGTTACGATCACGTCATCTTAATGGGTGACCTGAACACCTGCTTGATCAAACAAAACTTACGATCTCATAAATTACAGTCGCTTATATCATCTTTTAATTGTCACATTTTACCCCTTTCTGCTACGCATTTTTCTCCCAACCATGATCCATCTCTACTCGACTTAATGTTTGTCTCTCAGCCCTCTAAGGTTATTAAACATGGACAACTGACTTCCCCCTTTTCCTACCACGATCTTATTTACCTATCATATAACCTACGAAAACTAAGACGGGTAAGTAAAATAAGGATACAGCGTAGTTTTGCTCGCTTGAACGTAGAAGCACTTCGTAATGACGTTGCTAATATCGATTGGTCTATTTTACGTGAAGCAAGCACAATAGATGCTAAGGTCGACATTTTCACCTCTGTCATAACTAGAATTTATGATATACATGCTCCCGTCAAAGCTATACGAACTAAACATTTGCCAGCCCCATGGCTCAATGCAGAAATTAGAAAACTGATGACGAAAAGAGACAAAGCCAAATCGAAATGTAAGCGTTTTCCATCTGCCCCTAACATTGCCGGTTATAAAAAACTACGCAATCTATGTAACAAAAAATGTCGCGATGCCAAACGTCGTTACATTCATTCTTCAATAGAGCATCTACCTCCGTCTCACACTTGGAAATTCCTTAGTTCCCTCGGGGTTGGAAAATCATCTAATTCTAAAGACTCCCCCTTAAACTTTAAAGACGTCAATGGATTAAATAAATATTTCGCTGATCCCCCTTTACTATTAAACCCTCAAAGCAAATCCAAATGCCTTCATCTATTATCAAAGCGCACCATCGGTGATCACAATACATCTTTCTCTTTTGCGAATATTACTGAAGACGAAGTTCGCAATAGTCTCCTAAATATTTCCAGTAAGGCGTTTGGAAGCGATGAGCTCAGTAGAGACATGCTTGTACCAATAGCAGACCTAGTTATTCCCATCATTACGCACATACTAAATCACTCTCTCACTTCTAACACTTTTCCGTCATCCTGGAAGAAAGCCCATATTATACCTCTACCTAAGGTTCCCACTCCTAATTCTCCTTCACACTACCGTCCTATTTCGATTTTACCCATCCTGTCCAAGATCCTTGAGCAAGCAGTTAATAGGCAACTTACGGAATATTTGAATCAGAATCAGTTACTGAATCACTTCCAATCTGGTTTTCGCACGGATCATAGCACTTCTACTGCATTACTGAAGGTGACTGAAGACATTCGCCAAGCCATGGATAATAAGCTACTGACAATAATTGTTCTCCTCGATTTTAGTTCTGCATTTAATTCAGTGGATTATGACGTCTTAATCGGTATTCTTCGCTCGGTAGGCGTATCGGCTTCGGCTCTGGCGTGGTTCAACTCCTATCTAAGGGATCGGCAGCAGCGCATTTATATACCCGACATCATATCTGATTGGATGAACCTGGTTGCTGGCGTTCCTCAGGGTGGTGTCTTATCTCCAACACTTTTTTCATTATTTATTAATGAAATAACACGGTTCATAATTTCTTTTTTCCATCTGTATGCTGACGACCTACAGATTTACAAGCATACTGCGTTAAATGACATTAATAATGTAGTGCACCAGCTCAATGAAGACCTAGAGAGAATTAGGGAGTTTGCGGAAACCTTCGGACTGCTGGTAAACCCTAATAAATCTCAGGCTATCATTATAGGTAATAGACAGTTGCGCAGTAGAATAGATTTTGCGAACCTTAATATTGCGAACCTTAAGATGAGGTTAAAAGTCTGGGAGTTTACCTTGACCCTAACCTAACATGGACGGTACATGTTAACGATGTCAGTAGGCGTGTTAATGGAGCTATGCATGCGCTTAAACGCTTACAGAATTTCCTCCCTATCCCAACTAAGTTGTTACTGGTGCAATCTCTCATTCTCCCGCTTATTGACTACGCTGATGTTGTCTATTTAGATGTGTCTGAAGCGTTACTCAATAAACTGGAACGGCTTCAAAATATGTGCATCCGGTACGTGTTCGGTCTGCGTAAATATGACCACGTCTCAGATTTTCGCAAGCGCTTGAACTGGCTCCCGATACGATTGCGTCGAAATTCACACATTCTCACTCTTCTTTTTAAGCTTCTTCGCTTTCGTTCTCCCCTATACCTTTATGAAAGGTTTAGGTTTACCCCACCAAGCGAGAGACCTGTTCGATCATGCACAGTGAAGAGGCCCCTTGAATTACCACACTGCAACACAATATTCTATGAGAACTCATTTTCAACTGTCGCAGCGCGTCTCTGGAATGGTCTGCCGGATTACGTACGTGAAGCCCAAACTGTCAACACATTTAAGTCAAGATTAAAACGCTACTTTTTAGCTTTACCTTGACTCTTGAGTGGCTTCTTTAAATGTGTGTTTGCTTTATTTATATATACATTTTTTTTTTTCTCCATTATAGAAATTTGATTAAATTTTTTTTTTCTCACCAACGTACATCTGTCTTCACATTATTCTTCCGTTTTTGTTATATATTATTTTGCTTCAAATATTATTGTATGTATTATATTTATTTAAAGGTTGTTAGTTTTATATTAGTATGTATTATATGTAGGTATATTTGATAGTATTATGTAGTATAATATCGTATTTTGTGTATTTATGTAAGTATTTTTTATTTATCTATAGTTATAGTTTGTTAGTATTTAAGTTAGCATAAGTTTATGTTTTTTTTTTGTTTTCTTTTTCTCTCTTTTAACTTTTTTTTTTTTTTTTGTCTCTTTGTGTACATGGCCCATCTGTGACAAATACATTCACTATTTATATAAGGTTTGCTGGAAGAGATCTCTTAAAGAGATAAGTACGCCGATGCATTATTATAACATTTAAATGTATCTTTGTAACTTTGTGCATAAAGAATAAATAAATAAAAATAAAATAACTTTTCACCTCATTCATTATTTAAGTTGAGTGAAATAAAAGCTCAGCAAACCGTAGCTTTTGTGCTTTTACGCCATGAGAAAGTAATGAGTTAGCACATAAAATTCGTGATTCATTATAGCACATCCACTGCATAATAGTGAAAGCTCAACACCTAAGCTCTAATAATACTCATTTACAATGTACTCGAGCTTTCTTACGGTTTAACAGATCAGAAATACGTGATGCTTAAAAGCCCTTCAAAAATAAAATAGTAAACTAGCGTTATCGGACATATTGAATTAATTTGCAATAGTAACTGCTTCTATAGTTAGGTTATATTATGAACATTGAACGTATGTATGTTTGTTACCAAATTTGTTACGGAAATACATATAATAATAGCTCCCACACCGGTTTCGGTGACGGTGGCCGGTTTCATTGAAACCAGGCCAGCTACGCAGGAGTAATTTTATAGTGCCCAAGTGTGTGCGCAGTACACAAGAGCACTCTCTGTTCCTTTACTCTCATAACCCAGTGGGACGGCAGACCGACACGACTGGCGAGAGGTCAGGCGCAGGACCGACTTTTTACATGCCCATCCGACGCATGGATCATCTTACTTGTCAGACAATCAGGTGATCAGCCTGCATTATCCTAACCAAACTAGGAAATAACATGTTTCCAACGCGGGAATCGAACCCACGACCTCCGAGTCAAGAGCCGAGCTCTGAACCACTGGACCACGGAGGCGTTAACATATAATATTCACAGGATGAGTAGTCCTCCTGTGAATATTATGTGTATTTAGAGAGGCTGTAGAGCCATAGGATAGTTTTAACCATAGATATGTTTGATTCTCGTGCGATAAATCTAGTCTACTGTTCCTTCGTTTTACGAATTTTATCAGGTCACATGTCCTGAGTAAATCCATATCCCAAAAAGTACACTACTCCGATAAAAAAGTTTTCACTACCGAACTTACATACATATATTATTATAAATAGTTTTAAATAGAACTGTCCATACAAGTACATCAAGATATTTATCAGATTGCTTAACACTAACTTGTCTATAACAATGAGTTAAGTGAATTAACTGATGTCTGATACCCAAACTCAGTTATCTGAGATCAGCTAACCTCTGGTTAAATAAGTAAGTCACGAATGAGTTAACGTCTAACGATACAATATTTAAATACTGGTAATTAATGAGCGTTTTTCATACGACCTGATGAAAAAAATTTTATTAATTTTTAGAAAAATTGTAAATGAAAATAAGAGTGTCCAGATAGCTTAAAAACTGCCAAAAACCTGTCAGAAGCGGCCACTGAGTTCGTAAAACAAAAAAACAAATTTGTTGTATCATGTATAGGCTATTCATAAAAATCTCTGTTTCGTATACCGCATGGGAACCGTATCCACATTTTTCTGTGATAAAAAGTATCCTATGTCCTTTTCCGGGACTCAAAGTATCCTCATACAAAATTTCAGCAAAATCGGTTTCGTGGTTTGGGCGTGAAGATGTAACAGGCAGACAGACACACTTTCGTATTTACAATCTTAATATATATAATTCTTCTGCGAGTGTGTATGTCACTGAACTTCTCTCAAACGACTGGACCGATTTTGATGAAATTTTTTGTGTATGTTCAAGGGGATCTGGGAATGGTTTAAATTCACAATTTTGTCCGCTGGACAATGTTTTTTTAATTAATTTTTAATTTATTAGTAGTTGTTGATTTTGGAATGTTTTACATTGGATCCGACAGACGGCGCTACCATCGCAGTGTCAAATTTTAAATAATATTCGAATTCGAATTTTAATTTTAGTCTGTCCCGACAGTTAGCGCTGCGATCAAATTAAAAAAATATATGGCAAAGAAACGTTTGCCGGGGCAGCTAGTATTACATATTTGTATGGATTGCAAAAAAAAAAACAACATGTCAACTCTACATCAGGAGTCACAAAAACTTCAACACCTTTATCACGTTAATTAACTTAAAAGCATCCACTTTCATTTTATCAAACAATGGCGAGATCGGTTGCTGGCTGTCAAACCTGTCACCTGTCAGGCGGCTGTCACTGTCAAAAACGTTTTACACCGTGTATCAATGCAGATTAAAGATAAACTAGGCTTTAGGGTGTTTAAACGTTTGTTCTTTTGTTTAGCTTCAAATTAAGATTTTCTGATCCACTTTTTTTTGTCAAACGGTGTACTAGTAATAAAAACTTAAGACGACTAGGTTAGCTACCTAGTCGTTTTATTAAGTTGTTAGCATTTTTTATAGAAAAAGGAAATCAAGAGCTGAAAAAAGCTAAATTGGCATGGCATGTTTATTAGGTCAAGTTTATGTAACGGTGTTGTTAAAGCTATGTTATTTATTTAGTAGTAGACTAGGTGACACCCGCAAATCCGTTACGCCAAATTTCTATTATAGTCCGGAAACCGTACGTTTTACCGGCATAAAAAGTATTCAATGGCCTTTCACGGGATTCAATGTATCTCCATACCAAATTTCAGCAATCGGTTTAGTAAAATACAGACAGATCGACACACATTCGCATTTATAATATTAAGTACCTTTTTTTATTTATTAAATAAGGGGGCAAACGAGCAAACGGGTCATCTGATGGTAAGCAACTACCGTCGCCCATGGACACTCGCAACATCAGAAGAACTGCAGGTGCGTTGCCGGCCTTTTAAGAGGGAATACGCTCTCTTCTTGAAGGTTTGCAGGTCGTATAGGTCCGGAAATACTGCTGGTGATAGTTTGTTTCAAAGATTTACAGTGCGCGGCAGAAAGTAAACCTATGAACTAAAACCTACCTTTATAAGGTTTCTCATACTGAACCAACATCCTGTATTCGGTAGTACAATAAACGCACATGAAGTTACACAGTTAACTCTGTTGTTAACTGGTTAGCACCTTAACTGGTACAAATAACCCTTGACACGGTGTGAAAACCGCGGGATACCTTTGTCGATTAGTAACCGAAAGATTTTTAACCGAATAAAAAGTGCGGGTTCTGTGTTTGAAGCTTTTCTAGGTCATACTATCTTATATAAATACAGTATAACAACTACATATAACATATTTACCGTAGTTTACATGTAATTTATTAATAAACAATGTAGATACTAGTATTTAATACGCAAGCTAACTCTTTTACGGGTGTAATTTGGTAAACATTTTGCTCAGTCAATACTAAGCAAAAAATATAAAATATCTTCTCTCTTTTCAGGTAAGCGCAAAATCAATTTATAAGAAACAATGTTCTCAAGTGTGTTATTTCGGTAAGTAATAAGTATAGATTTGACCCCTAGATGTGGGTAGGGGTTTTTAACCGACTTCCAAAATGGAGGTTATATTGACGTTTTGGCTTGTTGTTTTCGCGGTCATGATGATGATGTCCATTGGCAAACATGGTCAAGAACCAGTAGTGTCGTAAGTAGCAGACACAGTGGCGTAGCTAGAGTGTGGGCGAGCCGGCCCTCCATTCATGAGTTGGTCAACTCAACCCACGCGGTACCAATTATATTAATTAATATACTACGATGCAAAAGATAGGAAACGATGGTTTTCTTAATTTTAAGAAAATTTTATAAGTAACTTGGTAACTTGGCATCTAAGTTGGTGTCGTGCGTACAACTTAAAAGATAGGGCTCTATTCTTTTAAATATCAAAATGGAGATCAAATATCTTAAGTCGATTTTTGTTGTATAATTAACTATTCAATGCTCAAATTTTGATAAACATAATTATTTCATGTGATGATGATAAAATATATTATGGTTGTGACTTCAGATGCGTAACACATAAAAGTTAACTAGGCAACAGATAACTCGGGAAGGTACCAAGTACATTTAACTGGGTGTTAATAATTGATTGAATTATACAGGGTGTAACGAAACTAAGTGATAATACATTGGGGTGTGTATGGGTCCCCTATATGATGTTCGCGCTGAAAGAGTATTTTTTTCCATCTTTGTATGGAAAAATTCATGACGCATGGAGCGCTTGCCAATCACAAAATAAAATTGGGTTTTTTAGCGCTGCTGTAAAATCACTTGCTTTTGTTACAACTTCTATTATTCTAAATATTAATTTATGATAACACTAAATAGATTTAGAAGCACACACTTTTAGATCGTTTACATAAGATAGCTGATGTTTCATTACCAAAGTTGGAATAAGTTGCTTCGCGGTGAGAACTGACTCCAACTCCAACAAAATTCTCACAAAGTGACTTATTATGCCTTATTCGGTACGCCCACGTATATTAAAAATATCGACTTAAATACTGACATATTAATCACAGTAACAGTACTACGCCTACGCCAAAACCGATGTAACTTTTACAAACATATCTGATTACTGGTTACGAAATGACACTGTGGTCACTCAAGAGGTGTCGGATAACAGAATATAATTATTATTGAAATGTAACTCATTAGGGGCCTTAATTGTACAGTAGTTTCGAATCAACAAGCTTGAAATGAGTTTTGGATATTAGTATGGAACCAAAGATTCAAGTGCTTGGATAAGTCCAAAAGTCACTTCTTAATTAGACGCCAAGGTAGGTAATATAAAGCGAGATCCATATTATTTATGTTGCTAGAAGGTTGCTAATGCAATGGGCATTGTCCAAAAAAAATCACATGTACTTTTTATATTTTTTTTCGTTAGAATAGGGTATTTTAAGAATATAAATTAAATAATTTTGAAATTCATTGGCTAGTTTTTTCTCAATAAATTTTTTAAGTTTCGCTCTGACGTCATCATCGGCGGCCAATTGACCTCTGCAGTATGTTTTTTTTTCTTTCAATCTTATTTATAATGGCTGGTTCGTCAAATATAAGTTATCATTATGTGAAAGCTGATACGAGAAGCTTACCAAAAGTTCGAAACGTAATGTTGGTCGAATTTATTGCTAATTTAACGCCATTGAAGGTCAAACTAAGGTTAAACATATTTGTTCAAAAATATAAGTAACTAATGGGTATTTTTTTCGTTTATATACAGAAAAGCGATCACTGACCTTATTCCTCGAAATGTTTTTGTAATGAGCAAAATTTAAAAAAAATGGACAATCCCCATTAAGCTCTCTATATGTCAATTTGTCACCTCTTCTGCTAGGCTATTCTCTAAGGAACACGTTAAGGCTGTGCTCTCCGCTGTTATCACGGATGTCGCAGCCGTGACATCGTTCGCTGTTACCACGGCTGTAGAATTCGTATTCTCTAAGCTCTATTAGCTCGTCGACGATGTCTCGGCTGCGTGAGCGCTCGGCTGTCGGCGAGGCTGCGACTTAGATAGTGGACTCGACTATAGATACATTTTTGTCTTAGGAATTTTAGTAATTTTGTCACTATAAACTCTATATTATTAGAACTTTTATACTAATATACATTTGCAGTACATACTTGAACAAATTCAAATAGACAAAATCATTAATGCATCGAAAAAATATCTAAAAAGTTGAAAGTACCAAGATATGAACCTCGTATCTATAAAGTTCTTGTAGTTAAATTAAAAAAAAAAACTCGCTTGACCTTCTATAAACTTACGTATGTAAACAAAATATAATGTACGGTATGTAAACAAAAGTGCAAACCAAGGGACATGGAATAGATCGAACTTCATTTAGTTTTAAAATAAAGAATTTCTACTACGCGATAAGAGGTAGTGTAGCTTGGCTCGAGTGACCCGCGCCAACCACTTGAAATATTTCGTGGAACATATTTCATAATAAACATTGAACTAACAGTCTTCGGCTAAGATTCGTGAAAGTTGGATTGCTGTTTAGTATAAATCAATGTGGTTTAATTGTTTAATAAGTGTAAAAGTAATGATTATAAAAATCTAAATGTGCTGCGTAAAATTACTAATAAGTATTGAATACTTGGTGCGCCTGTATCCGCGTATGTTTATCGAACTCAGTGTTCTCTATAAGTGTAAAAACTTGATAAAACGTGGTATGTAGAAGAAAGTTAGAGAATAAAACGATTTATACAAAATGTGAATTTCAAGCCTTTTGTGTGTGGAGTTACAATTTTGTCATGTACCGTATCAACTCGCAAGTCGGGACTCGGGACTCTAGCGACTTTTTAAGGTAAGAGTGTTAAAGAGAGTTTTAAAGTGATTTAGCACTTTACTTTCGGTTTTTACGTAACAAAAATTAAAACTGTACAATAATTAGGGTATATATTTGAGTAAATAAGTACAAAATCATACAAAATCTTTGGCGACAGCCACGAAATAGTAGCTTTTCGTTTGACATTAAAAGTTGTAGGCGTACGCCGAGGCTGTAATCGAAGCTGTAGGCTGTTGAGCTTAGAGAATACGAATTTCGAACATGAAATGTCAAAAAGTCATATCACTTCGCTTTCAGCCGTGCGGCGCTAGTGTCGAACAGCTGAGAAAACATAAGCAAGTGAATACCGATCTCGATCTCACGGCTGTAACAGCCGATGCGATTACGGCTGTTTTGATTGTTGCTCTTAGAGAATAGCACTGCTGATTGAAACCGCTAAACCAATCTGGGTGAAATTTTACATGGAGAAAAGTTTTTTATTTTGATTTTTGAGAGACAACAAAACCGTCTTGTGTGCAATGAAAATACTATTCCAACTCTTTAAAAACGTTATAGTAGATACTAGATTCCTATTGAAAAAACTAAACCGTACAAAATGAAGTTACAAAACTCATTCTAGAAAGCCCTTGCTGTGTTCACAGCTGGAAATAAAAACCCTACCTGCAACTGTACATTGAGTTGTTTTATTAAGATACGTTTAAAAATCTTTGCTATTACATTTCAATGGTAAAAAACGTACCACTTAGTACAGAATACAAAGGGCTTTTTGCAGTTGTAGATTTAGAAGTAGAACAGATAAGGAATAACTCTGATTTTGGTGACAGTAGCTTTAATACAAAATACAAAAATATGTACAACTAAATGAGTAACTATAATATATATGCAGCTGTTAAAAGTATTTGTCCCTTAAAATAGTATTTATTCCCGATGTAAAAACAGAAAAGGTTCTGAGCGCTTTTCTAAAAGACAACGCATATGCGTTGTCTTTTAGAAAATGCGCGCATTTCGCAAGTAGTTTAAAACCTAGATAGTAAATATCTTTAACCTTAAACCAATAACACATTCGATGATATAAGCTATCAACAACAGCGCTTCCAAAACATAATATTTTATATCTTTGCTTTCTTATCCGATATTGAAAGCCATACTACTCCTTTCCAATATTCTGGGCATATCTATCCAATAGTGTCTCTGACCGTTACTCGAACATATCTATTAGCACCAACATTGTCGGGAAATAGCCCATTGTCTGACCGATTATATGGTAATTATATACGACGTCCGATTTTGTTTAGCACTATTGTGGGAATATGCCAATACTGAGTGGACAGTGCATACATAGCAACATCTATCTATATAAATAGAAATGAATTTTAAATTTGCTTAGTCTCACAAAGGGCCGGGACACAAAAACACGACACGACGTCGTGTCGTGGGAATCTACGACGCGCGTCGTAAAAAACCACGACACGACATCGTACGACGTCGCGTCGTAGAAACTCACGTAGAAATTCAAATATGTATGAGTTTCTACAACGCGACATCGTGCGACGTCGTATCGTGTTTTTGTGTCCCGGCCCTAACTTGATAACGGCTTAACCGATTTCGCTAATTTTAGTCTTGAAATGTTTGTGGAAGTCCAGGGAAGGGTTTATATTAGTGGGGAAATGATATGAAGTTCACCCGGTCATCTACTGACAATATAAATACATAGTAGACAATCTTGTTAGATCGCTCGATGCGCGCTCACAATAGCGTGTTTTCCTAACAGCTTGAAATACCAAAACGGTGCAGCATCGGCCATCGCTCAAATTTTTGACGTGACAATGTCTTATTCGATATGGGCTGCGCGCGCGAAAAAACATGACGCAATATGCGGCGTTACCTCGCTCTGAGGCGTTCCATTTAAGGCTAAGACGTTGTCACGTACAACTATCGTCAGTAAACCGACTTTACAGACAACCGATATTTAGCAAGCAGAAGCTTCTTTACAATATAAAGTCTCTATGAACACGCTGTATACTCTAACACTTAATATAACTTTATCCTCACACATAAAAGACTTTGCACTACAACACAACTTTCGCTTTAATGTATGTAGGAAGCAGAATTATCTTGTACTTATTATGTAGCTCATTAGAATAGAATCGTCGTTAGGACCCCATCAGCTTCTGTTATTAAAATGTAATCTGCTTGATTGTGACGTGTGAAGACTTTGTACGACTAAATTATGACTGGTTAACATAGAAACTACTGGTAGAATTTATTATGTAGATGCTAATTGCTAATGATATTGTTTGTTGAATCAAACTACATGGCTAAGATACAACATGTCACGAGTCACAAACTCACAACATACATTAAATAAGTTACAAAAATTAAAATTATTTTTAATTTTTGTTGAGGGCAAAGCTGCTTATAAAACTACTATCCATATTTTCGTAAAGACTTTTTTTTTTCAAACTTCTTATTCTTACGTGGACTAAATCCGTGTCCTTATTTTGTGCACTTAATGAGTTTTAATTTCGTCAAGTGATTAACAATTCTCAGTAATAAGATCGATTAATATTTATGTTGTCACTTATATAGCGCCATACAAAATATATATTTTACACAAAATATTTTTTCGCTGTTATAAAAGCTTTTATATTGACAGGGTTAACAAGGTTTTTTTTTATAAAAATATAGAGAAAGTTAATTTAAAAAATGAGTTTAAAGTATTGGCGCAACGGAGTTGATCATCCAGTAGAAGTACAGATAATCAATAAAGATTAATACAACTTTTATATAATGGTATTTGGACATAAGGACCACAACCATCAAAAACTTGGTCAACCAACATGTTTTTCGTCAGTAAAAAGTAAGTCATATTTCTGTTACTCAACAAATGCGAGCAAACTTAAAAACTTCCCGTTCTCTCAATTAAACTAGTGACATTTAAAGGTATGTCATAATACTTTCTCAATTAGCGATTTCGTAACGGCCCCATTAAAAATAAATTAACTCCAGGCTGGGACATAAATGTCCCATGGTGTTATGGAACTAATTGAAAATGAACAGAACATCGTTTCATTGGGTATATTCTAGGTGTTATACGGCCTTTATAAGATTTAGGCAGAGCTAACTTCTCCATGTTTTTGTCTTGTAAGATAAAAAAGCTATTAGACAATGACAGCGACCTTGCTTAGTTAGTTCTGTCGTTTATTATTAACGTCCTATGACAATGCAAGAATCAATAAATCGCGCTTTAGTTAATTTACAGTTTGTTACATATTATTATGTAATTCCATGGGATATATTTTATGCCTCTAGCAGACGATGTTATTATTATTATTGAATTTATTAGCGCTTTTTGAAAAAAAAAAAGTCGTAAGTGAGCTATGGAAGCTAATAGCAATATTTGCTTTAATATAAAATGCCAAGAGCTCTACATAATATTATAATGTATTTTTTTAGGAACAGAGTTAAAGTAAAAATAGATTTTCTGAAGTACCGACACGTGTGGTAATAATCAAGGGACCTCCCTTGACATGAACCCTCCAGTACCACAGGGGGTGCACCATATTCCAGCAGTCAAAACACAATTATTACATTAAATGAAAACGCAATAATTTTTTATTAACTGAATATTATTGTTGTTTTGGGGTTACATCACAGAATACATAATAGTACCTTATGGTTACATCTATATTTAGTCAGTTTGTTTGTGTGAGACATTTTATTTATTTTAGTGCTAATATGGAAAAAAAAATATTCTTGGTAATTGGTATAGTAAACTATATTTATTTCTGTGATACAACTTATATGCTGCAAATTGTTATGATCCCTAAAAGACTAAAATGTTATTCTGACCTATAGTTTCTCAAATTTAACTAGAAATAAATTCGTGTCAACCTGCTTCACTTTAATTACACATCACTACGAAAAACAAACCCCCCTTCTCTAGTCAGGTAATTTAAAACCTAACCGAAAGCTAAGCCGTTAACGTCTGACATTTGCAAGGACCCCATAACTCAGCGTTACTCACCCTTGCATTAACCAAATGTCAACTCCCAAGAGTAGACCGTAATTGCTACTAAAGATCATCATATTTATTAGCAACGGCTGCAGTTGTTTCGGTCAAAATAAAATTCATTTGAAAGAAAAAAAAATGTGGGCGAGTATTTATTGTAGTTGAAAAATTCCAGCTAAGTTCAGTAAAGCTAAAAGGTTAAAATGAAAATAAGTTGTTGAAACTTGTGCTATTGCTGTTGTTGAAAAAGTTACAGCAAAGCTACTCGTAAAAGTCGTAGAATGCGTTATTAAAATTGTAAAGGTTATATAGCTTTATATAGCTATTAATATTATCAGCAATGTAATTCTACATTCCTAATGTTAATTGACTTCATTTGCATATAAAACTTGACTTTGACTTTGAACCACATTTGAACCGTGAAAGTTTGAAACAGATGCGAAGTAACCGACAAATTATTTCCCATCCGCAGAAACGGTAAACGTTTTTGTAACCTGCCGTGGTGAGTAATGGTGACGTCATTCGCAAATGGTACAAAAACGACCCACATGTAGTGACAGGTTGTGTAACGTTAAGCTGTGTCTAGACAAGGCAATATTTATGTTTGTTTGGACATTAACTAGACATTGGACAGTATTTAATACGAAACCAAATGCGAAGAAAACTGACCATGATCTCTAAATTTGATCGTCAACAAAAAACTTTTCGCGTTTCTTTTTTGTCATTCCTGCGATGTCATCTGTTTTGTGTCTTTTTGTCATTGATGGAGAAGGTCATTGACTAATCTTTGGTGACAAAAATTTTGGGTCTCAATTACCCCAGTGACGTCATTCGCGACCCACATGTAGCCGGCCTCATGTTGAGTAACTGATTGCAGTTTTGGCTTTACCTACATGATGACGGTGAACAAATTGTTTGTTTGGACAGTAATTTTTATACAATCAATTGCATTATGTTAAGTTTAATAATTAAGTACTTGTCGATAGCATACAAATTTTAATATAACACAATTTCTTATTGAAATATTATGTAATTAATTTTTTGGTAAATAAATCCCGTCCAAAAATATTCTTTGAACTCTATGGGTCTCTATGCATTAGTCTGTTATCGTTTAAGCCGACTTTAGACTCGTCTACTGACTGTATCTGGTCCAGTATCCTGTAGCGCTTAGTATTTAGATCATTTAGTGTGAACTTGTCCTAAGTGTAGTAGGAAGTGTACAAAACACAATTATCGTGCGTTTAAGTCATGAAACTGTAGTCAAGCTGTTACTGGAGTAAGCGTTAAGAAACGTTTCGATTGTAGTACGATAAAATCTAGTTTAAAAGCTACCAACTGATAGATTAGTTCTAGTTTACTAGTATAATTTGAGGGTAGATTTTGAGATTTTATTGGCACGAATAGACTCGGCAGTGATACAACATTTTCTGTAATGCTCTTGTATCAATTTGAAATTTAAGTTTTCGCAGTTAAAAAAATATAAGGTACAGATTCATTCAGTAAATTTACATCTTTTAGAACCTTTATTGAAATGAATAGAATGTACAGTTTTAATCCTGTTGAAATTGCGACGACCAAACTACGTAGGTCCCCCATCTGCCTAGGAATCAATCTGATAGTACAATTATAGCAAGTCGTTTATCTCTCGTTATAGTGAAAAAGTCTTATGCTCTGTTATTGCTCAAAACTAGGCACTTTTACACCACAAAACACTTAGGCACTTTTAGATTGCAATTCTGTCCCTAGGTATTGTTTAACAAAATGCGGGCCTCTATAACTATTGACATGTGCCGGAAGGAAGCGACCAATTAGTGACGCGTGCGCCATCTTTTTTGTCAGTCTGTGAAACCATATGAGGACGTAACTCGAGTTTAATTTACACACCTACATAAAAACATCTGGCCATCTGGATTATGCCTTTTAATCTCGGTGGACACATGAAAGCGTACTTTCTTTAACTTTTTTGATAACTTTTGAACGTACATAGTTTACTAGTTTAATTATACTTTTTTTACTACTATAATTATACTTTTTGATTTAGTTATAACTAGCTTGTCCCTTAATATAAATGTCCTTTATCTATGTAAATTGAATGCTTTTGATGTTGCGATTACATTTTTCTTTGGTTTTTCAAAAATTGCATTAGACCTATGCTTGGACTAGTCTTTTAAGAGAGACCCAATGAGACTGACGGTCTTATAAGTTAGGACTTAACCCATCAAGCCCCGTAAGGCTCATATGGGCCGCGAGAACAAAAGATTTCCAGGAATTGGTAATCGACGGATTAAAATTACAAAAGCGCTAATCTGTGCAAATTTTTTTTTTCAAAATTTCCATAATAATAACATGACAAAACGTATGCCGGGTCAGCTAGTCAAATATTTAACTTATCTAATAGCTTAAAGATAACTTAATAAATCGCGGCTTTCAAATTCGTATAAATCACGGTACCGAATACCCGTGACCTGCGAGGGGTTATCGCAGCGAAAGGCTTCTTTGGGAGGCATCTGACATAATGAACATAAATTATATACTTTTACTCTATCGATGTCTATCTTTTTACCGACGGCGACGTTTCGTGTTTATTGTGAAACTAAAGACTAATGGAGATAGAATCCCCAAACCAATCATATTATCATAATCGGTGCAGCAACATTAGGGCTTATAATTAACTGATCACCAGAATAGTAACATTTCACAGACAAAAATGGTAAACGATCAACAAAACACAGACCAGCATTTTAATGTAAAATGCTAACCGAAGATTTAACGTCTTAAAACCAAAAATAGTAAATGATCACCAAAATAAGTAAATGATCGCCAAAATTAATAAATGATCACCAACATAATACTAGCATTTTAATGTAAAATTATCACCAACATTATAGTAGCATTTTAATGTAAAATTATCACCAAAATTAGTAAATGATCACCAACATTATACTGGCATTTTAATGTAAAATGATCACCAAAGATTTATGATTTCGCTATCCTATTTATGCAAAATGACTCCAAATAAATCATTGTTAAACCAAAAGTAGTAAACGATCACCAAAATTACTAAATGATCATCAACATTATACGTTAGAATTTGAATGTAAAATTATAACCAAATCTATTTTTATTTAACAATCCTATTAATAAGAAGAAGACAGATAGACGGACAGACAGACATCGAAGTCTTAGTAAAAGAGTCCCGTTTGTAACCTTTGGGTACGGAACCCTAAAAACGGGACTCTATTACTGAGACTTCGATGTCTGTCCGTCTGTCTGTCTCTAGACTGTATCTCAAGATCCGCTCCAGCTAGACTTCTGAAAACTTCACAGAATGTGTAAATCTGGTGCCGCAGCTATAACAACAAGTACTAAAAACAAAATAATCTATACTAATATCATAAAGCGTAAGAGTTTGTTTATTTGAACGTGCTAATCTCAGGAACTACTGCTCCAATTTTAAAAATTATTTCAGTGTTAGATAGCCCATTGGTCGAGGAAGGTTATAGGCTATATTTTATCACACTAAAACTAATAGAAGCGAAGAAATAGAGAAAAATGTGGAAAAAACGGAACGGAAATATATTTGAAAAGGCTTATTGGAACGCGGTAATCTCAGGAACTACTGATTCGATTTGAAAAATTCTTTCAGTCTTAGATAATTCATTTATTGAGAAAGGCTATATGCTATATTATATAAGCTATAGGCTACAACTAATAGGAGCGAAGAAATAGTGGAAAATGTGAAAAAAACGGGAGAAAATTATTTGAAAGGGCTTATTTGAACGCGCTAATCTCAGGAACTACTGGTTCAATTTAAAAAAATATTGCAGTGTTAGATAGCCCTTTATCGAGGAAGGCTATAGGCTATATTTTATTACGTTAAGACTAATAAGAACGAAGAAATAGGGGAAAATGTTGAAAAAACAGGCTGAATAATTTGAAAGGACTTATTTGAACGCGCTAATCTCAGGAACTGGTACTGGTCCGATTTGAAAAATTCTTTCAGTGTTAGATGTCATTTATCGAAAAAGGCTATAGGCTATATTTTATCACGCTAAACCTAATAGGAGCGAAGAAATAGAGGAAAATGTGAAAAAAAACCGTATTATATATTTGATAGGGCTTATCTCACGAACGACTGGAGCAATTTTTATGTTATTTGGCACACATGAAGAATAGACCACGTGAAAGGACATAGGTTTCTTTTGTGCGAAAAAATGTACGGTTTCCGTGACATTCCTAAATTACGCGGGCGAAGCCGCGCGGAACATCTAGTATTTGTGGCCTTTTTTGCTCGATATCAATAATGGCAACCGGTAGGCACGTTGATATTTTTGCAAAGGCCTTGATTATAATGTGTATATGTTTACTTCAATAATCAATAATAATATAAAAAAATTAAGGGGGCTCCCATACAAAAACACAATTTAAGGTCTAATTTTGCTCTATAACGGTACGGAACCCTCCATGTCCGACTCACACTTGGCCGATTATTTTGTTAATAATATGCTTACGTTTTTTGTCAATCGTAGTGATTTATTTGGACAGAAATATCGCATTGATTTGCTCACAAGGATTTGGTGATCATTTACTATATTTGGTGATCATTTACTATATTTGGTGATCATTTACTATATTTGGTGATCGTTTACTTTATTTGGTTATCATTTACTATAATATTTGGTAGTCATTTACTATATTTGGTGATCATTTACAATTTGAAGTGTTCTCATGACTAAAATAGCTGGTAGTATTGCAATTTTAGACTTTCTTTTTTTGGTGCTAAATATCTTTTTTTTGGTAAACAAGTTTAGGTTATCAGTTCATTTTTTGGTGGTCATTATATTTGTTCCCCAACTTTAGCATGGAGAGATAACAGAAGTTGTGTACAGTAATAATAATAATATAATATCTATGGACGCTTCACACCACGTCAGTCTGGCCCCGTGCTAAGTACCTAAAGGACTTGTGTTACAGGTACCAGACAACGGAAATATATTTAATACTTTTATACTATACATATATTTAAGATTTTTATTATATCATACACATATTTAATACACATCCAGACCCGGGAACATTAAAAACTTTTTGTTCCGCCGGCGGGATTCGAACCCGCGACCCCCGGCTTGAGCTACCAACGCGCTCACCACTGAGCCACAGAGGTCGTCAAAGACTGTGTGTGTAAAATGTAGAGTAGGACAGACATGAGTCTGTACTCATGTATATTAGTATGGATGCGTAAGCGTTCGTTCGTATGTAAGCGTATGAACGCTTACGTGTCCATACTAATATCATAATGGGAAAGTTTGAGCTGATTTTACGGTTATGAAGATAGTTCGAGTGACAGGCGAGTCCTGAGAAGGGACATAGTGCGATTTACAAACTTCTCCAACTCCATAGCGCAGATGCGAAACAGAGTTTTTTTTAATTGAAGTAATTTCAATTGTCTATGGGCTTTTCGCCCATATTCTATGTCGCTTTTTTATATAATTTGTATCCCAACGGAGTTGCGGGCGTCATCGTATGGATGAGAGGTGCCTACTGTCTACTGTTTACTTACTCCTATAAAAATACCCTCTGGGTTATTGTCAGTTGTTTTTGTGTAGTGGCAATAAAAATGCATGTGTAGTGTAGTATCTTCTGCGAAATCCCCTACTCTGCAAAAGGTGGTTGCATGAGTACATATTATTATAATATTTTATAGCTATTATCTGCAGTTAAATACGCATTACCTGAATTAAAATTGTTTACTCGCGAATTCTTTTTGTTTTAAGAACAGTTATTGATCAAGTTTCTCTAAATGTCCTTATACGGGTAACATTTGGGTTTTACGATCATTATACTTTCATTATAATGACCACCAACGTTGTCGCCGACGTTAAGTAATGTTTAAGTGATCTTAATCTTTATCATTGGATCTAAACAATAAAAACTCAAAGAAATACCTTATTTGTTTGAGTCAAAGAACTTTTTATGCACCTTGAACATTTCGTTCCAGCTAAACAACAGCATAAAATTGTATGTAAAATATAATTATTTATAGTACAGTCATTTTGCAATTAATTTTATCCCGACCAAGCCAAAAAGGAAGGAGGTAATTAAGAAAATCTGTTAATTTTTGTCTGCTCTGCTATAGCTTAAAAATCACATGCCATATAAAAATCGTTTTATTTGTCCGTTCCATTTGCTCTTTATACAAAGACGCTAATGAAGACTGTAACGGAATATAGAACCCGTTTAAAGACCTAGCTAGGTTCGCAAAAAACAGCTCGAAACTGCCCTGTACGGACCCTTATATGGGGCGAAACGGAATTCGCTTAAACGGTTCAAAAGACGGTATAATCATCATAATCAGTCGTTGTTATTGAAAAATGTAGATTTCCTGCCCTATTCATTACAACAAAATGACATTGCAAGGTTCACGGAATTAAAAAAATATAATAATTAATGATATTCTAAGGGTTACGGAATTAAAAAAATATAAACAACAGTACCTATTCTACTTTAAATTATTGGTCTTAGGTATAACATTTTAAGAGAATACCGATTTGTAGCTTGATAGTAAACGTACTGGAGTAAACAAAAAACAAAGCTACAATATTATTAATGTAGACCCTATTCGATTAAGTATTCGTTCAAGATTTTACTTTAAAAGCAATTCAACAACCTTTTCTATACGAAGCAAACTTTCAACGATCCAAATCCTGTTTAAAGAATATGGCCAAACCAAAGCTTCTCATAAGATTAGTACAAAAAAGTTAATTCAATTGGGCTGCAGTATGTAACTGCACTGTAACCGATTGCAATCTTATCTCGCTGTCGGCTTTAGGCTAATTAGCTTAAGATTGTGAAACGCTTTTGGCTTTACTTGTGCTTCAATGAGTAATGATGCTAAAGCTCTGTTCGGTTTAAAAGTTAAAAGTGTTGGCCCATCATCATCAGCCTTTAAGCCATAGATTCCAGTAGATTGCGTTCGATCACCTACAAAGAGGATCCCAATACGAATTTATACGGTTGATCATAGAGGTTAGATTGTCGGGCAAGAGACCACCTGGTAGACCAAGAAAAAAATGGATCGATGACATAAAAGAATGGACCAGATGTAGCTATCCACAACTGAAGAAATTAGCCCAAGACCGGAAGACATTCAACCTCGAACTTCGATATGAAGAGGGCACTACATGATGATGTTCGAGAAAAAGCATCTTAGCAACCCAATCTTGCTGTTCTGCTTAAAACTACCACTGATTAATCTTTAAAATCTCAGAAACTACAAAACCTAGACCTAATAACTTGATATTTGGTAAGTATGTCCTAGGATAGAGGGTAGACATTATCCAAGAATAGATTTTACGATACTCTACCCCTTAGGGTGTGAACTCTACCCCGAAGGTATATTTAGCGGACAAAGACAAAGACAATTTTTGCTATTTCACCTAAATGCTTTTACACCTGGGTTATACCAATAGTTAGAAAACAGTTTTATTTAATTGAAATCCGAATAAATTAAATGTCACAGTCAACAAACTGACCGGATGAAAACTGCACATTTCCTGTTCCATCCCAGACAGGACGTGATAATCATCATCATTATCTTTTGTTGCCATATTCTCGCTCTGCTTGCTCTATAGTCTATACTCTATGCAATACTGACGTCATAGACAATTGCTTTAATATAGAATTATGGCGTTTTAATGTGTGAATGTGACTCAGGAGGAAGTAATTAAAATTCAACTTTTGGCTCGTCTCGTGACCTCCAGCCATTGTGCCATTCGGAGTTATTTTACCTCGGAGTTCTCACTTATTAACCATACAATAAAGGAAATTATGGCACTGCATTTTTGCACATATAACAATAGTCAGCCAAGTGCGAGTCGGACTCGCGCACGAAGGGTTCCGTAGCGGGTGGTACCTGTAATAGAATTTAGCTGAATACGAATGTATGTGTATATAACACATATTTTATCCTGTAGGGTACAGTAGATCGTCCGAACCTGTATCCCCATAAGATACAGATCTCAAACTTATAATAAATCATGTAACGTAACATGCCAATGAGAACAAAAAGTTGATTAAAGCTGAAGTAATTTGAGCTATTAACATTCAAATACCGGCTCTATCTACCATCAGCTGTGGGCATTCCTCACAGGAAAGTAGTTTAGTTTCTCTGCGAAGTGCAACGCACAGATGATGGTGAGAAAATAATGATATGAAAGTAAAAATGCAGCGCACTTAAGTTATTTAGCACTACTATGCGTAAATAAGCTAGTCCATATAATATTCTAAAACTCTTGAATAATAATTTATCTTCACATTTATATTTCATACTTCTAAGTTCTAAACAAACGAAAGCTAAATAGGAAAAACATCTTAGCCCACGCTGTAAGAAGCTATTTCATTACTTGCAAGTATACATTTCAATTTTCAATGTAATCCAGATCATTTGCTTAATCCCAACAATTTAATCGGTGTTAGATCGGTTTATTCCATTTTTTCTCTTTTCACACCGTTTTTAAAATTTTATCGTAAAGAAACTGTGACCGTGATAACTGATAAGCATTTAAAGGTGCGCGTCCACCGAATCGAAATCGGACCGTACGGAGATTTGTCATTTGTATTGATTTCTAATGGCACTGCGTGCACTGGAACGTCATTTCTGCGCCTGACAATAATTATAAATGACTCTCGTCATTTACTCCTTACGCTGCGAATCCGACTCGGTGGACGCGCAGCTTAAACCTAATAGTTTATTGAAAAGGCTCATAACTTCATAAGTATACCAAGTTGATTTTGCAATTAAGCTCCTGTCAAATAATATAATTTAATTTGTTTTTTGTCTTTTTCTGATATAATATTATGTGGTTAGGCTTAGTATTTACTTATGTTTGTCTTTTTCTTTTCTTTTTTTTCCTTCATTGTTGTGTGTTTTGTTTTATTGTAGTGTACTGTGAATTTCATGTCGAATAAATGTCTATTATTATTATTATTATTATTATTATTAATAGAATCTAGATACTAGACAGAGTTCATATCTAGACTTCACAAATCACGGACCAATAGGCCTATTATACGGTTAATAATTGTGAGAACTTTCACCGGGTAATATCATAAATATTGGAACTGAGTGACAGATGTAGAATAGGGCCAGAACTAAATCTACGCCTCGAGGAAAGTTATCGTTTATCCACGAGAAAGTTCTGAACGTTTATGTAATAAAGTGTATGTTGAGGATTGATAGATCGAAAACTATTTGCAAACAAAACAAATAAATAAGAAAAATTTTGCATAAAAGCAGTTAACCAAAGCAAAATAATTATAAAACTTCTTTTCCTAGCCTAAATGGATCGTTTGTGACATTATTTATTAGCTTTTATTTCATTATATGGACAAGAATGTGTAAAAGTTTGAATAAGAAGTTTAATTTGATATTAGCTTTACTTACTGGCAATGTATTTAAGGAGAATAATCTCAAACTATTTTATCTCAAACCCTAATATTCCTTAACCTTTAAGTGTGAATAGCTGTTTATATTCTCATAATATTGAGACTAAATGACGATTATAGTACGGTTAAGTCAGAATGTTTTCGAGACATATTAAGATGTTATCGTGGTGTATGTTCACGCCGTAATAGCGTTCTTCCTTATGCCCTCGATCTTATCCTGATCATCGCCACGGGCTTGAGGCTAGTCCTTATGAGATCTTAGTTTAGTTATCTTGGTATATAATAGGGATTTTAAATGACTTTCCAAGTCTTGATGTGTTGATGATTTAAAATCTTTAATTTTATCATATCATTTATAATATGAATTTTATTGTTTATGACGAATTGTTTCTTTTAATTTTCATTATTCTTCATCACTTTTAAAAAGTTTACCATAAGTTTTTAATCAGCTGATTTGGCTAGCTTGCCACAAAATAGTTTGTCGTTAAAGCAATCTCTACAATTCATTCAAAATGTAGACATGTGTTTTGCATTATCTTTTTTCCTTTATTCGGATGATTTCCCAGATGGGAAGCTGACTTGCTTGGCTTAGGCTAAGCCTTTGTAAAAGAGGTCTTTTACAAAGGCTCCTAAGCCAAGCAAGTCAGCTAATTTGGCTCGCTCGCAACGATCGCTATGGAGTATAGTTTGTTCTAAGTTCAAATTAAAGGTAGATTAGTTTCTGCAATATTTTCCTTAATTTAAATGATATTCATTACTTTTAATAAGACTAAGCGTAATTTAGATAAGTTAGCTAATTTGCCGCGCTCACTTTTGGAGTAAAAAGCGGTCTCGTCAAAAGCTAGATGTAACTGTAATAAATGTACCAGTGAGTGTAAAACACGTGAAACTGCAGGTATAACTAGTTATCTGAGTGGTAATTTTAAAATGGCGGCTGCGTGTGCGATTGTATCGACAGAGTGCCGACAGCCAGACGTGTGATACATCAGATACTAGACTAGAAACTTTAATTTACTGTAAATATACTTAGATATATCATATTATTATACCTAAGTCGATTATGCTCGTTGTTATGTCCAACGGAAACCTTGACCTTCTTGAGTAAAATTATGCCTATCGTATATTTTAATAATAAAATCCGTGGCTTTTGCGTGAAAGAGTTCAAAATATCTTCCTGTCCAAACCACACATCCATCCATTCGTTTACCAGTGTCTTCGGGGCTTGCAAAACTCAAAAGGTAAATGCAGAAATTTAGAGACAAGTCCCTAAATTAAGTTTTGAAAATGGGCGTATTTCTTTACTCTTTTTTAAACAAATTACTTGAACCCGTATAAAATCCTTTAAGACTTGAGTAATAGGACCTGCAGTTTGGCAAATTAACCGAATTGAAGTCGCCAATTCGTAATTGCCCCAATTCACACTTGGCAATTAATGGTCGGGCTGATAACCTGACGTTTATTGCACCGATTAATCATCTGATATAAGGATTTATGGTGTGTTTTTGGATAAACGAGGGGAAAGTTTTTATAGGCAGGTCATAATAGCATGAGTACAGGGCATGCAGACTGTAGAGTTATTTTACTTCTACCAGGCGCAGCAGGAATCCGACATCTTTTGCGGGTTGTAAAAAAGCTTTTTCTTGGCAAAAAAGCCTTTGCTGAGAATTCTGATAACATTTAGACTTCATAATAATTTTTGTGGTTTTTCTCTGGTCTGTCGCCATATTACCATTACCACATCATTGGAAATCCAGCAGTTTTTGGACCTTAATGAGAACGAAGCAGTTATCGAAAATTGCTTAATTATTTTTAATTGCATACGTGTATTTACTGTCTGGTTGTATTAAGCTATTAATTTTAACTGCATCAGTACCAGTTACTCTTAATTATAGGATGTTGACGAATTACATCAACCCTGGTTAAGGGAACCTGACGTCATGTGTTTTTGTTGAAGCTTGAACAATAACTGGGGTTTTGGTTTTACTTTGAGACTCAACTTAGAATCCTTGGTTGTCATTGCTACGTGCAATTATAATAAACCTACTCATGGTTCTTCGAACATTTTAGTATTGTATTGAAAAATATGAACAACCAATGGCCTTTACGAGTAGTTGACCGGATAGTAATACAATGATGACTGCGTCATCTTCAGCCAAAGATTTGAAGCCAATAATTCTAGAACCTAGAGTTCTACAATTATTGGCTAATGGCTCTAGAATTAATGCTGGATGACCCTGACTAAAATAGTTTAGAATATTCCAAAACTCCTGGGATCTTACCAGTCGAGTCTTCTTAACGTTTCTAGACCAATTTCTCCTCATTCAGTTCACTTCCTCGAATTTATTTCTGTTTCAACGGGTGCATTACACGAGAGTGCCCAATTACCGTGATTAATTTAAACTTTTACGTTGGCTAAGTGTTCCTTATCTGTGTGATTGACGGCCGAGCGCCGAGATACAGGGTGCTCCATAAAGTACATAAAGTGAGATACAGGTTGTTTCGTAAATCGATGATTACTAAAACGTTGTTGACGGACCTTTTTCCGGAAATGCTTGACGCAGCTGTGCCTCGTCTCGTGGAAATGTAATGGGAACTGACCCTTAAGTACAATTACATTTTTGTATGTATGAATTAAACATTATTGCAATCTCTAAAGAACAATGGTCATTTTTATACGAAGCCCGTCCCCACTACTGTAGCACGATGCTATATCATAATTTTACATCTGTATGCAGTATGGTCCAATACAGTGATCATGGAAATGCTCTTTCTTATTTAGGTATTCTTAAAAAATAGTTCTAGGTGCTCTACCTATGACCAGACTTAAAGGAAAACCAATAGTAAATAATTTCTCTGAAACATATTATAACTCATTAGTTCTACGTGTATTTCAACAGAAGAGCTCTTATCTATCGGGGTCGAGATATCAGTGATAACTAATCGCAATGGTTCCTTACAAAAATGTACAAAACCTATAGCCCTAAAAAGAACAACTTTTTAAATAGTTTGTTACCTTGCATTTTGCATGTGGCTGACATAAAAGCGCTGTTGTCACATTGGCAGCTTCTTCGCCCCATGTGATGTCATCCAAGTGTCACAAGATCCTCATTTCCAAGCCCTTTCATTTGATATAATATGTGTGGATGTGCTGTATGGAACCCGTACCCTAGCTGTAGCTTGGGTACGGGTTCCATACAAAAATGCCCCTTGTGCTTTCCAGATAATATAATGCTAGTTTATAAATACTGTCTTATTTTCGACCAAATTCGCCAATTCTTAAAGTTCAGCTCTATCTAATTTTGCTCAAAAATTGATTCAAATTGCGATATCTTATCGTCTATTTGTGTCGATGATTGCACAGCTAATTGCTCGTTTATTTGGCGGTCAGTGACTGAAAATTCAAAATGGCGCATGCAATAAACCGACAAGTTTTATTAAACTAGATACTTAAACTTTTAAGTAATGAAGCACTAAGAAATGGCTAGAGAAAAAACATAACCAAACCTCCTTTTGAAAGTCGGTTAAAACTAACCATTGTAGATTCTGTACTCTCTTTTTTCGTATCCTTCCCTATTTTAAGAGTTGTTAAATGCAAATATTTTATGAAATCTTCTGGAGTCACAGAAAGTATTCTGACTACATACAGACAATATCCATCGTCTGAAACCACATCCATTTTTGAAAGTCGGTTCAAAATATAAACCTACGCTGTGCATACTACTTCTGTGCTCACAGAAAGCGATATTTCCAATGTCTGTTAACTTTTCATTTCATTCTTGTCACATCTGTCGATACATTTAAAACTTTCGATGCAGGTATTCAAGGATTCCCTTATCGGTTATCAGCTTATCATCATGGTCAGATGTCTGCGTGGCGCCAGTCAAAATTATCGAAATTGTAATCACCATATTTATTTATAAGTGCGATAAAAATGTGGAAATATGATGTCACAATAGTTTATCATGTACTAAGTATTTTCACTTTAAAGATTAAACTCATGGTTTTCAATTGGGCTAACATTTTGAACACACTTAGAATACAGGTGGGGATAATACGGGATTGGTGGTTTATGACTTCGTTGTCTAAACAACGAAGTCAGAAATCCAAAACGCGACGCGTGCCATGGTTTTTGTAATACTTTGTCAAATATCTTATTGGTTTATAACTTGTCTAAAATGATTGAAAGTTGGCTAAATACCTAATAATAATTAATTAGAATTATATCACTGGAATTTTACAGTCAAGTTCGTCAATATTCATATTTTACTCTACCGAAGTAAGGTAAACGACACACGTTTTTGTGGAATGCCAAACTCTACCTTGACATCTTTACATTTTTCGTGCGGTTTATACAAATACTTAACTGTTTAGTTATTACTTTAATTTTCATATGTGTAATGTGTATTCTTCTGACTATTTTAGTTTTTTTCACCCAGGAATTATACTAAAAACGGGTGAAATAACTATCATATATTCTTTTTAGGGATCCAGAGTATTACTCTACCAGATTTCAGCAAAATCTTTTCAACGGTTTAAGCGTGAAGACGGAACAGATAGACAAACTTTCGTATTTATATTAGTAAAATGACCACATTATAATATTCTGTCAATTAAACAATCACAGCATTACTCTTTATTGCGTCTACATACATCGAATTAATTAAACTGTGCACATCAAAACCTACTTTATTTACATATGATAAAGTTTAAAATCGATTGTCATAACATAATGTATAACAATTATCAGATACATTGTAAGATATTAACGAGTTGTGCGCTTTATTGTGTGGGTGATAGTGTTTAAATTCGGTTGCATAATATGGTTGTTGTCTTAAGACATTCCTTGCCATAAATAGTCTGCGCCGGCGCCTCGAGATTTTACTTTTTATGCAACCTGCCTCAATTGCTGTCTATAAAATTAAAAAGATTGGTATTTCGCCAGACATACTTTGATATAAGTAATTCATTTTCCAACATAGCTATACTTATAGCCATGTTTTAAATACTAGGACTTAGTCTGTAGACATTAGATACCAGATAATTCTTAATATTATAATCATTTAAAACATAATATAATAATTTATTATATGTGATGTCAGATGTCTATATGTTTGTGCCATTTATGCAATCTTAATAAATGTATGATGATGAGATGCGCAGACGCACCTTTTACTCCTACTTCCTTTCCACCCAAAATTGGTGTAGACTACTAAAATACCTTTAGTATTCCTTTACAGTTATTAAGTATTGTCGGTAATCCTGAATCCATAGCTATATATTTACTAATAATGCAAATAATAGGGTGTTTGTCTATTTAAGTTGGCAGGCGGGGCTTGTCACTTGACACATTTCGAGCAGGCATCGAATTAAGTTAAAATTTAGTTACTACTTATGTAATTAATACGTGTAAACCAACCATTAGATATGGGTCCAATACCAAGCAGCATTCAAATATTGAAATTTGATTAAAGAGAAATTTGATTATTCCATACAAATATTGTAATCAAATACCAAGTGTAGAGTTAACACATAATACTTATTACCATGAAGTTATAGTAAACCACGGAGCCATCGGAAATATTGCGGAGAAAGCGGACATCGGGTTGGAAATAATGTCCTTATTAGAAACATAAGTCGAAGTAAATAATAGCTAATGTTGCACTCTAGCGGTACATAATGTACATGTGGGCTCTCCGTAAGGGAGCTTCAGACAGACTGCGGTTTGCGATATCGAAGATTTTGAATCCTGTTGAGATGAGAATATGTATAACATTGATTTGCTAAGAAGGATAAAGAGCTGTAGTCTTTTGTGCCATCTTAGATTTGAGGGTCTAACAAGTAGGGCTCTCGAATCAGTCTTAATTAAACTGCAATGCACTCTTGTCTTCTTCCGTGTCTCTCCTATCCATGTGGCTGTGATTCTCTATCAAATAGTTTTTCTAATGTATCGGACAAAGGCATCATCATGGATTAGCATAAGCAAGGACTGTGGAGTAAAGGTTTATTATAAAAAAGGCAACAGTAAATTAGAAAAAAAATAGACAGCTATAATATTTAAACTTACTTTAACTCCTAAAGTATTTTATCTGTATCCTGAATAACCTGACTTACGTTACCTATATAATAAGCTATGTGTGTATCAAATATATTAAATATTGCCTTTATGTTTCGTAAAGTATACTCTTTACAAAACATAAAGGCAACGCAGTAAACTAACGCAACGTTTAACGCTGCTCATCTGAAGTGCCCTTACTAAACAAACCGATAACTTGCATAAGTTAAACTATTATGTAGTTAAAATCCCGCTGGCAATTAGTCTTCGTGACTGAGGGTGTTACTGGAACTAACAGTTAACTTTAACTAATGATGGTTAAAAATGTGTATGCGAAACTTGTACACGTGCGAGTTTTCACCTCAGTTTTACACTTAATAGAATTTTACAACGAAACTAACCAAGCTAGCAGGAACGTAAAACGGCTACGTATTCATAACTTGTGTGATTATTATAAATATTGCAGTAAAGTTCTGACAAGCGAAAAAACTGAAAATTCAGTCCTTGTGTGTCATCAAAGATGCTTTGGTAGCCATTATTAAGTGTTTTATTTTTTTGTTTTCAGGTAAGGAACGCTTCCCACTACTTTTCGAGCCAAAAATATTATATTGTAAGTAGAGGAAATTATTAAATTGATATGATATTGTAAAATACATTAACTTAATTCTGAATCTTGAATGAAAATGTTTTCAGTATATAACGTCTATTCATAAATCAAAAACAAGATTAAGTTAAGTATGTTATTGGATAAGGTTAACGTCAGATTACTGCCAATTTATCTTAACTGGCTTAGTAAAATGCCATTACTGACATACACCAAGGCTACTATAGGCTTTGAGCCCAAAAGTTAGTTCATAAAGTGGCATTTTCTTGGATTTTTGTCGGACGCTGTGCCGCGGTGATTGGAAAGCCATCTTTAGCAACCAATGGCTCTGTCCACTCTGTGCCTTTTTTTGTTCATCAAGGGCATGCGTTATAGCGCGAGCGCAGTCAACAGCGAACATAAGGCATGCCTTTGACGCATCGCTATGACCGTATCCAAAACTTTCGCTTTGTTATTTTGTTTCTGGAATTTCTTATGACCAAATAAGCCGCACATATTCCACCCAGTAAAATGTTCCCGTCGCACATGTTACAAGAAGAACAGACACTGTAACTGAACAAAAATGACAATGTTGGCGTTGCGTTCATTGATGCATTCAATTATTCAATGCGCCAAACCGAAAGTTGAATGAAAGAAGATGACGAAAATTGAAGATGAAAGCGCACAGTGTGGACAACTGGACATAGCTATTGCAATTTGCAAGCGCCATCTCCAAACGATACATTTTCGTTATCAAACTTTGATTGCCGAAATTATCCAATGTAATGTCTAAGCACCCAAGACCTTAATATATTTTTTATTTAGCAACCTAACATAATATTATTATATGTAATCTTAATAAACGTAACATTTTATTACTTGGATATGTAACAAAAAATTTGATTGCATTACTTTTGGGGCCAATAAAATCCAAGTTAACTTTTTAAAATCCCTTATCGGTGTAAAGAATTCCCTTAAAGAATCCTCTTGAAGAAAAATAAAGTAGAATGCGGTACTTGGGCTGGGGTCACGAGAGGTCAAGGTGACGTGATTGATGGAGAGTAACTATTAGAGTAAAAAGTACAAATTACCTCCCAGAGGCACAAAGCGGGGCAAAAAGTCTAAAAAAATGCCTTTCAATTTGCGTACTCGCGATTTTAATAGGGTTGCCACTTTTTTAGGGTTGTCAGTTATCAGTTGTTTGTTGTTTTGGCAACATAAGAAAGAGATTGCTAAAACAATGATCAATGAGATTATATTATTCAGATTAATATTTACGACTGTATTCAGTTGTTGTAACGTACTTATTGTCTAACAATGCTGAGAAATACCTGACTATTCTTCCATGACAAACTATAATAACTCAAATAAGTTATTACTATATTTTTTAATCGTGGTAACCCTAACTTTAGCATCATAAATAAGATGTCAGTTAATTAAATAAAGAACAATCTTGACGCTATTTATTCTGACTTCGTGACTGTACGATCGGCGGCAGACAAGTGTACTACTTATCGATCTTATTGCCATAGCAATAAGGTTGGTAAGAGATCAGCAAGTCAACTACCCGAAGTAATCTTCTTACTATGAAACATTATACTTCGATTAAAGTGTGTAACGAAATATCTCTCCCCCATAGTAGGATTTGTAGAATCATGAGAATAGATTATTTTAATTGGTATTATTAGTACGTTATCAATCTAATGCTTCCATGTACTATATTATAACTTCTAATTATGTACAATTAAAGGAACTTCTCGGTAGTACATAAATAGTAAGAACTACGAAAATTCCCACATAATAGTTACTTTCAACCCAAATTTAATTTTGAACATAAAGCCCATCTTGATTCTTGTCATCCCAGAACCCCACAGCCTCAGTCTATGTCATCCAAGTATAATTTCGTATGGCCAAATTATCATTAGCTGTAGCATAAACTACACTCTAATTCACAGGCTCTATTCTGCATTTACTCATGACAATGTCATGGCAAAAGTATTCTTGTAGCTCTGCAATCTGTTATAGCGACATTTCGCTTTCAAAGCAAGTGTCATCTGTTTTACTGCCTTCAATATCATCCAAGTATCATTTATCGTCGTGTATAACAAAATGTCGCTTCCAAAACAAGTATAATTGTCGTGTAGTCTAACACCTTGAACCGACCACCTTTGGGTGAGGCGTTCAAACTTAGTTATCTACAACAAATAGGAGAATTAGGAAACGGTGATAGTAGCTTTGTAGCGAGAGCTAAAGCTTGTGTAATGTATGTTTGGCATGGGTATGTTATGCTTTTGTTTGAGGACAAAACGATAATATTAAATCCCCCTAGTTTTGTCAGAAAAATGTAAGGTTTGTGTAGTTTTTCTTGTAGAGTAAGGTTATGTAGAGTCTACTTTAAGGGTGCATGTCTTGGCTTCATTTTACATAATTTTTAAGGCTTTACACTTTTAAAGAAAGGATGAAAGGTAGCAGTAGAGCTTATTGAAAGCAACTGTTTTTGTGAAATGAAAGGGAAATCAGTCAACACATTATTTACGCCCCTATTCAAATTTATTTTACTTCGCGGGGAGGATGATCTTCATGTCTTTGGAATAAGATTCTTCAATTCTGACAGTGGTAGAATAATATATATCTGACCAGTCTGTTTTAATATAAAACTCGTGACTATTGATATCAGAAGTAATAGTTTTGTTCCTCGGAACGGTTCTATTAAACCACGCCTCCGATTTGTCAGATGACATCCGCCATTTGCAAAAGCCGCCATCTTGACAAGCCAGATCCATAGACAAGAGGATTGTTTATGGAAATTATCTATGACACGGTGAAATTGAAGGCTTTGATGTGTTTGCCGACGTTTAATTTAATTTATTGCCTACCGATTTGTAGATAAATGTACATTGAAGATAGTCTACCTTCCTACTCTACAGTAGGTAGAGTTCTGATAAACTTACTCGAAGTACTGAAGGGTATGTTTGACAGTTGACAGTTGTTTTTTTTTTTATTCGCTCCAAGGGACATTCGCGTTACTTTAAAATAAGTAATACAAAGTAAGAGAGGAAAATTTTACTCTTTTACGCATATTTTGTATAATTTTTAACTTTCTATCTTCTAAACCTAAACTGATAAAAACTCTTTGGGTATTTTTACTAACGCTTTTAATACTTCATCCTGATGCATTTCCTAACTTAGTTAATTTATTGTTTCATACCAAATAACCTCTCCTTATAGAACAAAACGGTACATTTACTGATCCACTGTGAACAGATAGGCTGTAGGCTAGTCTTCCGGACTTGATAACTACCTAACTTATGCTCTAGCATTGATCGAGAATACTAAGCGTACATTAATTATACATTCGTAGGCGCTAGTGACGAGAGCATAATAAGCAGCTTCAACACCTATAATAGTGTCATCGTTTTGATCATAATGTAAATACGTCTATAATCCTACTAATTTTAAAGGCACATGGTAGAGTTTATATTTATAAAGGTTTATGAAAGAAAGGATAATAATTTTATGGGTCGTTTTAGTGTAGATGTTATGTGTATGCTAAGACAAAATAGTCTCATAACGTAACTCATAAAGTACAAAATTGCACATAATAATATGTCAAAATTTTAATGAAATTCTGTGCTTCATTGTTTTGTTTACATATAAGCAATATAAGTAGTATAATAGATATCAACAGGTAATAGGAATCATTTTCTTTCTGTAGCATTACCGAGGGTCAAAAGATGATTCTTGCTTTACCTAATTACTAAAATATATCTAAACTTTAAGTTAGGAATTTGATGAAAGAATTTTTTAAACCTCTCTATCTGTTCTTTCTTTCCTGCGCCAGAACTCATGTTTATTGTATTTTATCACAAGTTACTCATAAACAAAGATGGCTCTCATATTTTTAACGTAACCTTTAAGGCTAATCTTAAATCAGTGGGACAGGTTTACGGGTTGTTCTGTTAAATAGTGGTGTACAATGAAACATAACACCGAGTTCACGAGTAATGCATCAACAGACACACACGATACTCATCGCGGTAATAAACTTACTGAGTTGTGTAATATCTTATTTAATAAAAGAAGTTGAATGTTTGTTATTCTCTATAATTTTGTTTTACTAAAACTGTATCTATGCTATGCTGCTATGCTATGTTGGGTCAAAAAAGAGGCAGTTATAATCTAGATTTGGAATTTTTATGACTTTTTGTAAATTTTTTGGCTCTTCGTAAAGTTTCTTTAGTAATAAATTAAAAACTGAACCAGTGGGTATATTTTTACTTAATTTTTATTGTAAAAGGCGTTCTTTACATGACCTATAAAATACGATCTACAAGGGAAATCTAATTGATTAACACTGCAGTTAAAGAAACTTTTAAAGGTCATCTACTAAGAAAGAAAACCTCAAAAAACGTCAATTGGAATCAAAGTTTCTGCGCTAGGAATATTTTAAAACGCGGCCTACCCAAAAATCTATTTCAAAATCTCTAATTCTGTAAGGAAAAGCACTTACATAACCAGTCCTACCTAGGTAACCTAGTACTAGTGCATTCGTATATTCAAATGAAAGTACTGTTACATAACCATCAATCGCATGTAGCTTTCGCACGGCTGGTGAAAATGTATGGAGATTATGCGCGTGCCCTGACATGCGACATGCCAGAGACAGATGATGAAAAGGTCAGAATTGGACAAAAATGTAAATAATATTTACATTGAAATTGACTAGATGCTGCCCCAAAGTAGCGCCAGAATTCTTTGCAGAAACCGTTTATTTATCTAAATAACTTTTGTTGGGACTCGAGATATTTATACGCCTATTTTAGCACTGTTAGTCGGTTTCCTGTGAAGAGGTAACAGACAGACAAACGATAAGCACCAGCAGGCTATGAATAGCCTCAGTTACAGTCAAAAGAATGATCGACAAGCTTTGGGGAATAAATTACAAATCGATGTCGCTTCGTCCATTCTACCTAAAAAAGCATGTTCTATACAAACAAACATACAAAGACTTTCGCATTTATATTAGTTTGGATGCAGAAATTCCTGTTAACACTAAAACGCCGTCAAGCGCCATGTTTGGTCCCCATAAGGTCTGAACTAGTTCACCATTACGGAACCCAATTTGTCTTGTTACGTAGACTGTTGAGCTTTATTTGTTTACCCACTGATTCCGCATTGTATGAATTATTATTTTTAACAAAAAATTAAAACCGACTTCCAAGGTAAAAACAATAATAACATTCTTATAATATGAACTAAAAACTATTAAATAATTTTCCTCTCTAAATGTGCCTTTTTCCGAATTCAGCTAAACCTCAACTATTTCTGTACTCAACCTTCATCATTTTGAAGTCGGTACCAGATATAGCGGAATCTTTATATTTTCTTTGACATAAAATTTGAAACTTATGGAACTGGCACCGACTTCAAAATTATGAAGGTTGAGTACAGAAATAGTTGAGGTTTAGCTGAATTCGGAAAAAGGCACATTTAGAGAGGAAAATTATTTAATAGTTTTTAGTTCATATTATAAGAATGTTATTATTGTTTTTACCTTGGAAGTCGGTTTTAATTTTTTGTTAAAAATAATAATTTCACTCTTTTTAGTTACCTAGTAGATAAACTATAATTAGTGCCAATTTACATTGTATAAAAAAAATAGTTTTATATTGTCTTCACTATATGTCATTGAGGCGCTCTGTCGGCGCTATCGCTTGTCCGAACTCCGATTGTTGTTCATATAGTTTTAGTTACACGATGTATTCATTAGGTTTCGCTGAGGTGCTCCTGAATCGCAGTATCGCTTGTACGTAGGAGTTTTATATAGTTGTATCGGCTGTGTGAAATCAGAAATGTGTCACCATTGGTGTGAGCAGTGAGCATTGAAATTTGAATTGTCAACATTTTGAGTGGTAATTATTGATCTCGTATTGTTATTAGAAATATTAATTAACCCTCCAAGATGACCTCCGTCATAGTCCGCGAGTTTATATGTGGTCGTCGGTGGTAGTGAACTAGTGAGTAGTGACTTAGTGACCATACCACCCTACGCGTCGAATTACTGCGTTTATTCTACGTATCTTATTACAATTTGTAATACCCCAAGGCCCAAATATCAGGTAGATAAATTTAAATAATACATTTAAAAAAATCTAAGTGAACACAACCCTATGCGTGCTAGGTAATTTAACAATTTAACGCTTCAACTCCAAAGCGGCCGCCAGAACAATGGATTTCCAAGAATCCGCGATCGAAGGATGAGCCGAATCACACCCAGCGGCGCGGCGAGTATATTTTCAGTGTCATAATAATATTATGATATTAATCTTTACCTTCATTATTGTAATACATAGTACTATCGCATGAGAAACTTGGAAAGCCGGCCTCGCGGCCGCCTGCGCCTTTCTCAAGCGATACTATATTGTAGTACATTAATAAAGATAAAGTTTAAAATCATAATATTATGACACTCAAAATGCTCGCAGCGCGGCATTACCTGACATTAGAACTTGAATAGGTACGACGCAATGCCGCGATGTTTACGCACACGCCGCGCGGCGGCGTGCGGCGACGCCGCACCGACCGCCGTGTATAAACAGCCTATATTAATAATTGGTGTTGTTATGTACATAATAATTATTATTGTATCCATACCTATGCCTTGTAAGTTGTACTATTACCTATTTTGTGCCATGAGACATTGGTGACCTTAACACGACGTGGTAATGATGATGATGACGATGATGATGATGATGATGATGATGATGATGAATTTTAATTGCGTGGTAGTATAATATGCTTTCTGTTCTTAAAACAACGCCGAAACTCCCAAACGTGTATCTATAAGGAGTCAGGAGTTCTCTCAGCATCTTCGAAACCATGGTATACCTTGACCCAATATTTGACTTTTTGGTAGCATATTCTTAGTACACTTCACATAAAACTAAAATTACCATATGTTTCCATATAAATTTCGAGGAGTTCCCTCGATTACTCCTGGATCCCATCATCAGGTCACCACTTTTGTGAACATGGTACCAAATTGGAGTGAAACCTAATACAACAAAACAAAAATTTCGAAAATCGGTTCACAAACGGCGGAGTGATCGTTGAACATACAAAAAAAAAAAAAAAAAAAAAAAAAAAAAAAAAAAAAAAAAAAAAAAAAAATCTACAGCCGAACATATAACCTCCTCGTTTTTTGGAAGTCGGTTAAAAACGTAATATTGATGTCATTTGTGTGGTTAAAAAAACGAAAGATATTAAATGGAAAGAAAACGATAGCAAAATAATTGTTTTTTTGCTTAAAATAATACCTATTTATAATTGTAGTTCATATTTTTAAAATACCTTAGACAAAACAATATAACTTGAGGCTGGCTTTGCTGTAACCTGTTACTAATTTGTTTGTTTCTATGACCATAAATAACATTACGGTATTTAAAATGTTGTTACGTGCCAATCAAAATATCATGTCGCTTGAGTTACATTTAACAACAAGTTCAAAGCTATTTATTTCATTTACTAATCAATTGTCGAATGGATAATGACAAATGAAACCACTGAGCAATTGTCATATCCGGATACATAAATCATAAATATTATTAGTGAATTTGAACAATTAGTCGCTTTTACCAAAAACTGCTCTGACGGGTTAAAGTTGGTCTATTAAAACAATTATCCTTTCTGACATGGCGTCGTAACTTACTATTGTTAAGTTATTTTATTTCGACTGTAGTAATTTTTTGTTATAAACTGTCTAAAAGTATGTTTTCTGAAAGGTCATTCAGACAAACTTTTTTTGTTAAAGTCTGGACACTTTAAAAACAGTTTGCTTTGTTACCTCCTCACGCTTAAACAGCTGAACGATTCATCTTAATTTTATTATTTGTTATTTAGATAATCTTAAATTTAAATCCCTGTAAAGGACGTAAGTTTCTCTTGCGAAAAATTTACGATTCCTGCGCTATTGACAAATTGCTACGATAACTTTACAGTTTACGGGCATAATATAGTAATCTAGTAAGTTCAATACCACGCTCAAGATGTCATTTTAATAGGTCCGTCCGTTAGGTACCGATATGGTGTGTTCGGGTACCAGGTACCACTATTGGCTATGGTGATATGAGGGTAATTGCACAGAGGTTGGTTAACTTTTACAGGTAGCCTGTTTTGAGGTTAAGAGGTAGCTCTAATATTCAAATTGGTAGAATTTTTAGCCCAAAAGGCTTTACATTTTTTTCTTTAGATTTGGATAAAACTAGTAGAAGCAATGACGTTTTATAACCCTTGCTTGCAATGGTCTGACTTATCTTTCTGTGCATTAACTTTTTACGCTTAAACCGCTGAACCGATTATCATGAAATTCAGTATGGAGTTCAGTTTAATTCCCGGGAAAAGACATAGAAGAAATACCTAGGCGATGAAAGCATTTTTTAGAATTTTCATTGCAACATCTACCTCAAAATAAGCTCAATACTTATATTGAGCGATTACATTTCAAATAAAACGGAAAGTAAGTTAAAACAACTCATAGGTAAACACGTTTTTATAAATATCCGCCATTTTCTGAAACACCATTTCTGTTTAAATCGTTAAACAGTTTATAGGTCTCGAAATAAACCAAAAAACCATCGTCCTGAACAATGTTTACTCGACCGTTCCTTGGAATATTGCATTGATTTAACTTTGTTATAAATATTTGAAAAACCGGATGGATACTACATAAATATGGGTATTGGAAGTAACAGGAATAAAGGATTTGATGCAAGTTTTATTATATTATAAATTATAAAGAATGCCATTAATTCTACCAATTAAATGTTACACAATCCATACTTCCATACTAATATTATAAATACGAAAGTCTGTCAGTCTTACCTCTTCACACCCAACGGCTGAACCGATTTTGCTGTTTATGGAGATACTTTGCGTCCCGGGAAAGGACATAGAATACTTGTTATCCCGGAAAATGTACTGTTCCTGCTCAACAAACAAATTTTTGCGCAACGGAGTTGCGCTTGTCATCTAATTCTATAATATAAGCCTTCTTGTAACGTCCTTTAAGGGCGTTCCCTCCGGAGATTCCGTAATTGACCGTATTTAAAACCTTATAAACTCATAATCTGAAAGCTACAAAGTTATAATAAAAATACAGCAATAATCTTCAGTATATCAGCGTTCCTTTCACCGTTTTAAATTTTCTATTTTTTTTTTATTATACTCATGATATCGGCTTCCAAAGTAATACCAATTTGTTAAAATTCGAGTATACATTCAGCATCTCCTTAGCATTTACAAATTACTTTTATTTGAAACTCACGGCAATAGATCGACACTATCATAAACTACATATTTGTCGTTTTAAATTTTTTTTAGGACAATTTTGAACTAAGATAAGAAAAAATAATAGGGTTTAGGCGCGATCTCGGTAACGCGGCAAATGTATGGCCAAGGTCGTTTGCTCGGGGGACGGCCTTAATGTAGCCCAGTAATAATTATAAGGACTAGGTAATAATGATATGCCTGGTGCTTCAAAAGTCCATAGTTTTTAACCACACCCTATATTAATTAATTTAATAACAATTTAAAAAATCCTAAAAGCTTACCTGCATGCGATAACTAATACATTGATAGTAATCTGCGAAAGGTAATTATACCTTAATGGGATTAAAAGGGTCTCAAAAGACTTATACGATATTGACATCTATTGCAACACTGTAAAGACTCTATTCGCGTGCCGACGATGGTACTTTCACCGTACTGATAAAGGTAGATTTACAACGTCTTTATCAATTTGAGCTTAGTAATTTTAGTCTGAGGATGGGATTCAATTTATGGCGTGGATTAGGTTTACTTTCCATACACTCCCATAACGGTAGGGGTATACTAACGCATACTAAAGGCCGGCAACGCACCTGCAAGTCTCCTGATGTTGCGAGTTTCCATGGGCGACGATAGTTGCTTTCCATCAGGTGACCCGGTTGCTCGTTTGCCCCCTTATTCTATAAAAAAAAGTATCTACAATAGGCTGTAGCCACACTAAAAAAATGTCGTTTGTTGTTAAAATTTACTACTTTGTTTCGTTTCATTTTTATTGTAAACAAAGCTCATTATACTCTGCTATAATTTAAACAATTTAAATATATAATGAAGCTTTAATTTAGTTTAGTCTATATATTTTGTTTACATATTTAAAATTGATTTAAAACGGAGTTAAGAAATAATAAGTATATGTTACGCTCAAAGACCGAAATCGCTCAGTGAGCGAAAAAATAGCTCACAACGCGTTGTGGTCACAGTGAAACAGCCACGACGCGAAATTCGCGTTGTGGCTCTAATGAAAACGGCCACGACGCGTTCTGGCAATCACAAAAAGACCATAACGCGAAATTCGTGTCGTGGCTGTATATGCTATTCGTTTTTCTTGATTTGTTCTTGATTGATTAAAATAATTATTCTTCCATAGATGTGGAAGATTATAATATTTCATTACCACGCGTACTACAAATTATTTTTCCTTTTACTAAATAACTGCATAACGTGTAAATTATCATTATTATTTATAAAATATCCATAGTTCTAATATTATTATTGTCTGTCTATCTGTCTGACGCAACGTAGTTGCGGTCATCAACTAGTAGTACTTAGTTATTATAATATTTAAATTTTATTTAATTACGATAAAAACTATATTTTTATTATTTATTGAGGTCAGATTACTTTATATATTTAAAAAAACAACAACACGTTGCGCCAAACAGACAGACAGACAGTAATAATATTAGTACGGATATTATGGAACTATGGATATTTTATAAATAATAATGATAAACACGTTATGCAGTGATTTAGTAAAGAAAAAATATTTTGTAGTACGCGTGGTAATTCAAATTTGATCTTCCATAACTATGGACGACTAATCAATCAAGAACAAATCAAGAAAAACGAATGGCATTTCAGCCACCACACGAATTTCGCGTTATGGTCTTTTTGTGATTGCCAGAACGCGTCGTGGCCGTTTTCATTAGGGCCACGACGCGAATTCCGCGTCGTGGCTGTTTCACTGTGACCACAACGCGTTGTGAGCTATTTTTTCGCTCACTGAGCGATTTCGGTCTTTGAGCGTAACATATACATTTCTAGTTTTCATCTTTTGCTTATCATAAGTTGAAGTAAAATTACTTTTGCTCATTACCTCTATCTTAGAGATAACTTGAAATATTTTCTTAATTACTTTTAGCATAAAGCTAGTGAAGTAATTTTCCACTAGTCCGTAACACAATTTTCTGGTATGATATTTAAGCATTATTATAAAAGTAGCTAAAGTTCTTATGAAAGTTAATCAGTTTAGATAGATTTATTTCTTTATTTGATTTTTTATTACTATTTGCGTTACAGCAAAGAATTTTCTGGTTTGGGTCAAAGACTCTTTTTATCGTATCAATAGGTACGATTCCTTCTGGCTAATTCTAAAAGAAAATGGGATAAAATAACTTTACTTTCAAATGTGAAATATAACTTTCTCCCATACCTATCGTTATTTATCTTACAGACATAATTCCAATAAAAATCAACTTTTGTCGGTTGTTTTTATGATCATTTAATTTACATAAAATGTAGGTTTGTAGACATTAAGCCATTTAGACCAATTAGTAGGGAGATAAAAACTGTTTCATTTATTTCTCGAATCGCCATAGATATTTAATTATAGTATTAATTTGTAAATGAAAATTACATAGCTATTAGACAGGAAGTAAAAAGTAAGTAAAGTGTGTTTGTTTTGAAAAATAAAAACACATTGCTATATACTATTACTAAATCTACTTTTATATAAATGAGAAAGTGTGTCTGTTTGTCTGTCTGTCATCTCTTAACGCCTAAACCGCTGTACCGATTTTGCTGGGTTTGGACATTTAGGAGCTTTAGGAGATCCTTTGCTTTTGCTCACCTGATATGCACGAAAATCTCGTCCAATTGCATACTTGAAGGATACTTGCACAAAAGGATACTTGTAGGTCTGTGAAACATGAATGAACGTGTGACGTTTTTGTCAACACACTTCCTTGTCCATGGATGAAGACATTTCGTAATCTAAGGTCAGGGGTCACGTGATGGTGACAAACTTAATAACGTGACCTGGTTATTAATCTCTTAATTTGTTAACCGATTGAGGAATAATAGTGTGTTGTAGATAAAGTTGCTCCTCAAAGTATAGTTTGTTTTGAACCTTTGATTAGTACGAGTATTGTATTGATAGCAGTGATAACCTATAAGGTTTTGGCAAAGCTTTTTGGCGGGGAATCAATGGTTGTTCTTTCACCCAAATATCTATTATGTACGATCGGACCCGACGCACGTCGTCCCGTCGAATAAAATTGTCATTTTTAATATTTCAATCAATTTTTTTTCATACCGAGCAAACCGTTACTGAGCTTCAACGAATATTTTAAGACTAAAATTATCCAAATTGGTTCAGCCGTTCTCGAGTTTTAGCGCGGGTAACAAAATTAAAAAAAAAACATTTTAAATATATTTATATTGATAGAAAAAACATAGTTGTGTACAATGTTTTGTCGCTGTCTGTCAATCCACTTTTCTGCTAGACTAACTAGTCTACACAGTACCAGTGAACTTTTAGTAAGAGTATCTAGATTTCAGTCTAAACTATAGACTGTATTTATATACAGTCTATAGTTTAGACTGAAATCTAGAAATAGAATAAGTTACATAACTAAATCCAGTTATTTAGTCTGCATCCCACCAGTCTGCCACCCACCACTAATAATTATCCAGGCCGACTGCATCTAAATATTAATACTAGATCGATTTATCGAACTATTATTGATTGTTTTCATCATCAGCATCACCTAAAAGGTGCTGCAAGCAGTTACCTACACTATAAATGTATGAAGTCCAGAAGTAAAAAGTTACAGCTAATAAAAAAGTAATACCTCTTCGTTTAAAAGTTAATTAAGTACAGTTTTATGTTTGAAGAAAATACGTGACGTATAACCTAATTAAGTTTATCTTCTTCCTGACTTTTGCAGAATAGAGAAGAATACTCTGACTTCTCTTCTTTTAAAGTCATTACGACAAATCGGTTTAAAAGAAACCGGCGGCGCGGCGTAATCCATAATACGCAGTACGCACTTGTCAGTCATTTTATTAACTGACTGTTAACGGAAGCTCCATGTAACGCGACGCTTTGATGTGTTATCAGTTCTGGATCTTGACTGATAACACTATCAGTCCAAACAGAACACAATATCTTTCCCTCTTGCTTTGAGCTTTGGATGGTAGCTTCAGCAGAGCACAATTTATTTTTAACCGACTTCTGTGTTTTAGAAATTATATAAGACTAGTTTATATCCTCTTTGATAAGACTAGCTGTCCCGGCGAACGTTTCTTTGCCATATTGTATAAAGTTTATCGCCCGTATTATTTTATTGAATTAGTGACTAAATAAGTATTAAAAAAACAGGTACTTACCACGGGGCCAGACTGACGTGGTGTGAAGCGTCCATAGATATTTTAAAAAAAGTATGTCACCATGGCAACGTCCATCGCTATCCCGTGACCCGCGTCGCATAAACAATGGTCGCTCTTTATAGACAAATAATATTTTGCAATAAAATAAAATTGCGACTATAATTAAAAATCTAAGCTATCCTATTTCTCAAGTTGGAAAAAACACACATTTAAAAAAAGAAACATTAAAATCGGCTAAGTAGTTTAGGAATCCATCGCGGACAAACATCGTGACAGGAGATTTATATATATATATATATATATATATATATATATATATATATATATATATATATATATATATATATATATATAGGATAGGGATATCACGAACTCCCGGAAGATGCCGAATATTCTTGTTTGTTACGTCTTCTTACTAAAAATATCTAGTGATATGTCATTTCACTAAACTAAATCTAGTGAAATGTCAGAAACGCGGATACCGCCGAATAAAAATCGAGCATTCATTTCTCTCGCTTGCTCTAGTATACACACGGGTACTTTGATAGGATCATCTAAAATCTGAATCTGACAAGTAAGATGTTAGATGATCCATGCGTCGGATGGGCATGTAAAAATTCGGTCCTGTCCCTGATCTCTCGCCGTTCGTATCAGTCTTCCGTCCCACCGGGTTATGCGAGTAAAGTAATATAGAGATTGCTCTTGAGTACTGCGCACACACTTGGGCACTATAAAATTACTCTTGGCCTGGTTTCAATGAAACCGGCCACCGTCACCAAAATCAGAGTGGGAGTTATTATTATTATCACACGTGTAATGCAACTATAGCAGATCTGAGAGGGCATCACCATATCTCTGAATCATACAGTTGAAACCATCTGAGGGTTCTTCATCAGATACTTCAGACCTTTGATTTTTGACGTCAATTAATGAAGCGGCCGACCAAGTTGAATATTTTTTGTAAAGGTGGCATGTCGATCGATAGGCTCTTGTACAGGCACAGGTATTACAGGTACTCCAGCTCTTCGATTATCCTAGTTTTTACGGTTCCGTACCCAAAGGGTTAGTCTGTCTGTCTGTCTCCAGGCTAGACGAGCCGCGCCAGCTCGAGCGACGCATTTGTTTCACTCCCACTAGTGCCCGTATCACGAATGGGAACTAGAGCGAGCGAGAGGAATGAGTGGCTCGATTTTTATTTGGCGGTATCCGCGCTTCTGACATTTCACTAGATTTAGTTTAATGAAATGACATATCACTAGATATTTTTAGTAAGAAGACGTAACAAACAAGAATATTCGGCATCTTCCGGGAGTTCGTGATATCCCTAGGGATATCGTGAAATCCCTGATATCCTCTTTTAGACTAGATATTAGACTAGATGTAACTTCGAATTATTTCAGTTATTGCGTGAAACCGTACACTTGTCCGTGAAAAACACTATCCTACGAGGTTCCGGGATTCGAATTATCTCCATTGTTAAAGCAGTGCCATCTGCGAATAGAAGGAGAAGAAGTTCCTTCATGTGACAGTGACATTTGTGACAGTGACATTTGTAAACAGTGACATATCACATAAGTGCAAGTGACGTTTTAGTGACACATTCTAGTTCCGGCGACCGGTGACCTGACCACGCTTCCTGATTCGCCTCTGCAACTCGAAAAATAAGTCTCGTCTTCCACAACCCAGCCGCTACAATTTGGTAACGTAATTCACAACCCTTTAAATACAAAAACATTGGATCTTCGAGCCACATACAACGATCTCCAGCGGCAAGAAGAAAAATCGCAAGCGAACACGCGAAGTGAAAGTCGCCGACCACGTGCTCGGAAGTCGAGGGAAAAGGAGTACCAAAGCGCAGGGGCGGAACACCCTATCCAAAATCAACTCCACGTACACCTTAACCATAATTGCATTAAAATCGCTTTATTTTCTTATAGGTTAACCGGTGTGGTGCGCATTATTCACCCGCGTGGACCGTGGTGGTTGCAGGATAACCGTGAGTACTCTTCTCTCTTATTTAAATCGCCAATATGTGTGAGGCGCTTAAGGATTTGGTAAAAAAACGTGGCCCCATTAAAGGGAGTTTGACGCTGTTTGTAAAGTTTGTAGATTCCTTGTCAAATGCTGAGGATTTAACTGACCGGCAAAGATCTGAAATAAAGCTGCGTCAACGGTCAGCATCTCACTTATTACAAAGTTTTAACAAAATTCAAAGCAGTATTGAGGAATTAACAGATGAAAGGGAACTTGATAAACAGTTATTAGAAAGGGAATTATTTGAGAATTCATATTATAGTGCCATGTCCACTATTGAATGTTTATTAGCAGACACAGAGGCTAATAGTTCTACTAGTGAGAATTCTAATAACGTCAAACCCAGGTCGCTAGTTAAGTTACCCACCATATCGCTACCCTCATTCGACGGCTCGTATGAAAATTGGTTAGAGTTTAGGGATACTTACTTGTCAATTATACACAATTCTGATGAGCTAGATAATATACAGAAATTCCATTATTTGAGATCTGCTCTAACAGGTAATGCCCTACAAGTTATTAAATCCTTAGAATTTTCTGCTAATAATTATATGATAGCATGGGATCTTATCCAAGATAGGTTTGACAACAAAAACTTGCTCATTCAGAACCATGTAAAATCTTTATTCTCCGTTCAGCCTCTAACAAAGGAATCACCAGCATCTATTCGAAAATTAGTCGATTCAGTTCTTAAAAACCTAAGAGTTTTAAAAATGTTAGGCGAGCAGACCGAGTCCTGGGATACTTTATTAATTTACTTAATAGTGTCTAAGTTTGATGCTGGGATGGAGAAGGATTGGCAGCAATATAGAATTAACTTTGATAAAGGTTCTAAGGAACGAATAAAATTTGAAACATTAATAAATTTCTTAAAGGAAAGGGCTGAAGTGTTAGAAATGGTAAAGGAAAGCCAACATAGTAGCTCTAACAAATCTTCTCATGATCTTAACAAGAAGCCTAAAGTTCATAGTTTAGTTTCTATGCGCAGTAATCCAACTTCAGTTAATAAACGGAATAAATTTAAATATACTTGTGTAATGTGTGAAAGTAATCACCCGATTTATGCTTGTGATAAATTTTTAAGCTTATCACCGCAGGCTAAACTGAAGTTAGCTGAAACTAAAAACTTGTGTACTAATTGTTTCCGGGTAGGTCACCATAATAGAGATTGTTTCTTAGGACATTGCAAACATTGTGACCAGAAACATAACTCTTTATTGCATGAGATATTTAAAGGGGATGCCACAGTGTCTGACACAATAGGAGCAAATAATTCCTCAAATGTACAAACTGTCCACACAATGATAACACATACAACATTAGATACGGTTTTGCTTTCTACTGCCATTGTGGAGGTTGCTGGAAGGAATCAGTTTATAAAGGCCCGTGCCCTGCTAGATAGTGGCAGTCAACACTGCATTATAACAAAAGCATTAAGCAAAAAATTAAATGTTAAATATTTACAGTCCACTTACAAGATAAGCGGTATAGGTCAAACAGTAACTAATACAAATAAAACATGCTACATTAAATTGCGTTCTTTAAAAAATGACTATACCACACTTATGCATTGTTTGGTGTTGCCAGAAATAATGTCTACTTTGGCTAATTCGGTGCCCGCTAATCACTTAAACATACCAAAGAATATTGATCTAGCAGATCCTTCATTCAGTTCACCGTCTCAAATTGATATTTTAATTGGTGCAAACTATTTTTGGGATCTTTTGCTTGATGGTAAAATTAAATTACCTAGTGGTCCATATTTGAACAACACACGGTTAGGGTGGATAGTTTCAGGTCCGGTACACGATGAGCACTTGCGCATTAATCAAGTGCAATGTAATTTAGGGCAAATGTCAGAAATTAATAAACAATTAAAGAAGTTTTGGGAAATTGAGGAAATTTCACCCATTAAATCGCTATGTCCAGATGAAAAGTACTGTGAACAGTTATTCTTAAATACAACTAAACGAGATAACAATGGTCGCTTTTCAGTTAGGATTCCACTAAGGGAGTCACCTGATACTCTTGGTGATAGCTATAGCATAGCAAAAAATAGGTTTTTGTCGCTTGAACAAAGACTGAAAAATCAACCGCTTTACAAAGCTATGTATGTAGACTTTATGCAAGAGTATATACGATTAGGTCACATGACTCGCATAGACAATTTTGATAATTCGCTAATATGTTATTTTTTACCTCATCATGGGGTCTTCCGGGAGCATAGTGCTACTACCAAATTAAGAGTCGTTTTCAATGCTAGCCAAAAAACAACCTCTGGGAAATCTCTCAACGATATTCAGCTCACCGGTCCCCCTCTTCAAAATGACATTTTTGTTATCTTACTGCGCTTTAGGCAGCATAAATATGTTGCATGTGCGGACATCGAAAAGATGTTCCGGCAAATATTGATCCAAGAGGATCAACGTAATTTACAGTTAATTCTGTGGCGTGAGACTGAATCTGACCCAATCAGTGTATATCGACTTAACACCGTTACTTATGGAACGGCTTCGGCACCATACCTCAGTCTACGATGTGTCCGACAGTTAGCGCTTGATTGCAATGATGCTGAGGTCTCAAGAGTAATATTAGAAAATACCTACGTAGACGATGTACTTATGGGAGATGATAATAAGTCGCATTTAACTCACCTTTGTAAACAAGTTTCTAACGTCCTTGGTTCAGGTTGTTTGCCACTGAGAAAATGGATGTTTAATTCACCAGAAGTCGCTCAGAATTCCATACAAAGTGACAATTCTAAGGAACTCATGCTCGATGAGAATCAATCTAATAAAACATTAGGATTGGGCTGGTTAAACTACAGTGATAAATTTCATTTTACTACAAAAATTAAATCTGACACATGTAAAGTAAACAAGCGTTATATTTTGTCTGTAGTTTCCCAGATATATGATCCCTTGGGATTGTTGAGCCCTGTTGTCATTGTGGCAAAGGTTCTGTTGCAAAAACTGTGGCTAAGCAAAACAGGTTGGGATGACTCATTACCATCTGAGGTACTAATATGTTGGCATAAGTTTGTTCAATCACTAGCGGACTTACATAAACTTGTTATTCCTCGACATGTGTTAGTAGACTCTCCAAACCATATTGAGTTACATGTATTCACGGATGCTAGTCAAACAGCTTATGGGGCATGCGCATTCATACGGTCAACTAACAATCATGGGGAAGTAGTAGTTAGATTGTTATGTTCCAAGACACGAGTAGCTCCCATTAAACCTGTTACAATCCCACGATTGGAATTGTGTGGCGCTCTTATAGGTGCAAAATTGCAAGCAAAAATAATTAAATCTTTAAATATTCAGTTTGACAGGATTGTCATGTGGACGGATTCCACAATCGTCTTGAGTTGGTTAAAGATCAGTTCACATTCTTTAAAAACTTTTGTTCAAAATCGAATAACGGAAATCAAAGACTTAATGAACTCTAATTGCATTTGGTCTCATATTGATAGCAAATCTAATCCAGCTGACCTACTGTCACGTGGTACTTCGTTGGCTGATCTCAGAGATTCTGACAAATGGTGGTGTGGGCCAGCTTTCCTATCAGATGCCACATTCAATTTAGATCAGCCACCGACTCTACCAATTGATAGTTTGCCAGAACTTAATTTGAAAACAATATGTATGACTACTAATACACTTGAGAATAATATAATTAACTTTGAAAGATATTCTTCATTTATAAAAATTCAGCGAGTTATGGCCTAAGTGCTTCGATTTGCAAATAACTTACGTTCTAGAAACTCCTCAGAACGGAGCACGGGTGCATTAACCGTTGATGAAATGAATAAATCGCTAATGCTTCTTACTAAAAATGCTCAACTTTCTGCCTTTCCAAGTGAATATAATGCTTTAATTAATAAGCAGAAAATAAAATCTAGTAAACTATGCTCATTAAATGTATTTTTGGATGAAAATAATGTAATAAGAGTAGGAGGCCGGTTAGGCAATTCTGATTTAACATATGATCAAAAACATCCTATCCTTTTATGTGGTAAACATTATTTTACTTTACTTTTGGTCAGACATAATCATGATGCTCTGCTACACGCAGGCCCACAACTTCTGTTATCACAGCTCAGACAAACATGGTGGATTCTTGGTGCGAGGAATCTTACAAAGAAAATTGTACACCAGTGTGTAAGGTGCTGTCGCATGAAGGCAAATTCCATACAACCTATAATGGGCGACTTGCCCTCTGAGCGTTTAGAATCAGGGTTTCCGTTTCTTAAATGTGGAGTTGATTATGCTGGACCAATGTATATCTTAAATAAAAAAGGTAGAGGTTCTAGATTAGAAAAATGTTACTTATGCCTTTTTGTCTGCTTATCGACCCGAGCGTTGCACTTAGAACTTGTGACATCGTTGTCGTCCGAAGGTTATTTGTTAGCTTTAAAAAGATTTATTTCCCGCAGAGGAAAACCATTGTTAATCTATTCCGATCATGGCAGAAATTTTGTAGGAGCAGCTAGGGAGTTTACAGAATTTTTACAAAACAGCAGTCAAAACATTATGGATAAAATTTCAAATTATGAAATAGAATTCAAATTTATACCTCCTTATGCCCCTCATTTTGGCGGTTTATGGGAGGCAGGAGTGAAGTCCTGCAAGCATCACATAACGCGTGTGGTGGGCAATGCTCATTTGACTTATGAAGAGTTCAATACGGTTTTAGTGCAAGTAGAGGCTGTCCTAAACTCTCGGCCCTTGCATCCTATGTCCTCAGATCCAGACGACCTTACGCCCCTGACGCCTGGTCACTTCCTCATCGGCCGGCCCCTGATGGCTCCACCGAGTGCAGATGTCTCGGAGAAGACTTCACACGCTTTATCAAGATACCAACGCGTCGAGCAACTTCGGCAACACTTCTGGAAGCGGTGGGCGACAGACTACGTTTCTGAGTTGCAGAGGCGTATTAAATGGAAGACAAATCAAGGTTCCCTGACTGCGGGTACCATGGTGCTCATCAAGGAGGATAACCTACCTCCTCTCAAATGGCGGCTGGGAAGAATTGTCAAGACATACCCTGGACGAGACAAGGTTTCAAGAGTTGCTTCAATCAAGACAGCGGCAGGCACGGTTGATCGAGCGTTTTCAAAGATATGCCCTCTTCCCATTTCGAATCCGAAAGAGGGAGCCTCTACAATATAAGTTGAGAGCTACCAAGAGCTCTCAAGGTGGCCGAGTATGTTAAAGCAGTGCCATCTGCGAATAGAAGGAGAAGAAGTTCCTTCATGTGACAGTGACATTTGTGACAGTGACATTTGTAAACAGTGACATATCACATAAGTGCAAGTGACGTTTTAGTGACACATTCTAGTTCCGGCGACCGGTGACCTGACCACGCTTCCTGATTCGCCTCTGCAACTCGAAAAATAAGTCTCGTCTTCCACAACCCAGCCGCTACAATTTGGTAACGTAATTCACAACCCTTTAAATACAAAAACAGAATTACGAAGACAGAAAAGGCGTGTACTTACATCCTATACATGACAACTCTGTGTGTTATTTACTCTGTAACCCACTTTATTTTCGCGGTATTTGTATAGTAATATTCAGATTTATTTTACCTCTGACAGGATCTTAATACTGAGGTCGTAAGGATCACTTTATTTTAGACATCTTCAAGACTTTGCCGCTATCTGATCATCTGCTATCGCTTGATCATTGCATATGCATGGCTGATTGCATTACATTGCATGATGATGCTTTAATAACAAAAATGTTTCGTAAAGGATTATACATTTAAATATTATTATAAAACCGATGTATATGTTTGTCTGTCCATCTTTTTAACCCCCGACAAAAAAGAGGGGTGTTATAAGTTTGACGTGTCTGTCTGTCTGTCTGTCTGTTTGTCTGTATGTGTATCTGTCCGTGGCATCGTAGCATCCACACGGGTGGACCGATTTTGATCTAGTTTTTTTTTTGAATCTGACATGATCGAGAGTGTTCTTAGCTATAGTTCATCATCATCAGCCTGCTCAGTGCTGGACAATCGGGGTTTATCTGGTTCATGAAAGGCCGTTAGCAACTTGTAGTCATTTGATGGGTTTTATATTTCATTCTAGTTCGTGACATTTGTGAATATACAATATAAGTATACACATAATAATGGAAAGTTGGCCTGGTGCTGCACCATCACCTGGTAATCAATAGGATGTCCAACTCCTCGCCAACTTAGAGTAGGTAGATTTCGTGTTTGGGCTCATTTTAATTGCGACAACCAGTAAGAAAAAGACAAACAACAAATATTTATACGCTGCTGCTGCAGCATCACCTGGATTCTATAGGAACCGAGCTTCGTATGAACCCAAAGTGGAGGTTTAATGTTTGGGCTCATATTAACAGCCTCATCGAAAGGGACATTGATAGATGTTAATCATGAGAATACTAATTATGATTCTGTTGATAGGAATTATTCTGCACTATAACCAACACAAGTTTAAAAAGTATGAAATAAAATTAAATTAAGAAATTTAAAAAAAACCCCGCCAAACACCTTTAAAAAGTAATGAAATAATATTTACTGCCTTTAAGTTCAAATAATTCCTAACTTGTGTAAAGTAATATTTTAGTCCATAATTGTTGTCAAGGTGTGTCGGGGGACCGCTAATGTAGATGTTTGATTTCATTTCACAAGCAATTATATAGCGAACAATCGAGATAGTCAGCGACTTGGCGGTTGTATGTTGCAGTTTACTTGGCGGTCCCCCGACACACCGTGCCAACAATTATGGACTAAAATATTACTTTACACGGATATATACAAATATTACTTTAGTTAGGAATTATTTGAACTTAAAGGCAGTAAATATTATTTCATTACTTTTAAAAGTTGCTTGGCGGGGTTTTTTTTAAATTTCTTAATTCTGTCTACTCTTCACGTTTTAACAGCAGAACCGATTTTGGTAAAATATAATATCTAATATTTTTGCTACGTCCTTTGTCGGGACTGAGTATCTGTACCCTGTCCCGGCAAAGGACGTAGCATTACTTTTATGCCGGATACACGTACGATTATTAAATAAAATTTATTTTCGTAAAACAAGTTCTCGATGAAAATCATATTAATGCTTAGCAGACGTTGTCGTTTTGATTTCCAGGTCTTACAAGTAGGTTTTTGTGATGATGCCAAGATGTAACATGGCATATGAACGACCTTATTTGCACATGTTAGTGAGTGACAAATCACATTTAGCAGTGCATCTACAAGGTCGAAACAATTGTGAATTGCGTGCGTGTGCGCATACACTAAAATACATAATAATATTCAAACATCCTTGATTCTTGCTGTGGACACAGAGCAAAAAATTAGTTACACAAGTCTGAAGATAGCTTCTACATGTCCATTCGACGTATGATTCTTTCTCTGTGAAGTGATCCTGAATTGATCATAAGCATAAAAAACTTTTTCCAACCTGGGAATTGCACCACGGATGAAAGAGCCTACCTCAAACCACTACACCACGAAGAAACACCTTCACTATTCAAGATATTCGACGTCCATGTAGCTCTCAAGTGGTTATTACCCCCAATGAGCAGAAATCCAAGTGCTCCTTCCTGTTTAAGTGCCGGACGTCAGGACTAGGATAATCACCATTATCAAATGCTCTCACTGATTGAGAGTAGCTGTAGCGTAGTTATTTAAAGGTTTTTGAAAAGCTTTCACGGATTTGGTAGTTTTTGTCAGTTTTGGTATGTCTTGTGCTGGATCAAACAGCGCACAATCCTGAATCCCTTTATCGAAGTTTCTCTGTACGACGACTGTAGGCTTTAGCCTAAACGATTATACAACCTTGCGGTTGCAAGCTTATCTTTTGCTACCACCACTCATATCCCAGTCTTGACCTTCTTGGGCCATGATGGATTACAATGATTGCCAACTATACGAAGCAAAGCATAAACAATCTACCGTGTCGATCATGAGCAATAGACGAATACGCTACGCCCTCTAGTCCCTATATTCGAAATCGCTTGTCTTGGTCCCAACAACGTAGAGAGGCTTATTTATGTCAATGTATTCTGGCATACTGCGAGATTACTCTGTCCGTAATTGGTACAAGTGATGTCACTTGCGGCAATTGATTGTATTGGCACAGTTACTGTTGGTATGCTGATACATTTGAGTATTGCTATTCTATTGAAATACATCAAGGATCCATATAAGCTTTTGGGAAAATACGGCAACTTTGGCCATAAGGCCCAAAGTTTGGGCAATAGACTAAACTATGGAACAATTCGGAATATAATGAGCCAAATTGTTTGGTTTCTAGCTTCGTGGCCATACTTCACATTACTTTTTGCCATAGAAAGCTTATTGTAGTAGTCCTCTCAATATCTAATGGATCCTTGGACTGAAACCTCATACTAAAATGAGTGAGTAGCCTCATGGTTAGTATATTGTAATATTGACCATATTATAAAGTACTTATATGAAAGAATCTTAAGGTGCACACAAAAGTATATAACAATAATATCATTAGTATCTAATGCGTTATCAAATAATAGAAACCTTAACTCGGTTTAAACAAACAAACATACAAACGGACAATGCTGTATGTCGCTTTCATTTTTCTCCACACTCCACTCTTACCAGACACATTCTCTTCTAAATTATGTCATAGACCTTAAGAGTAGTAGAACTGGCTAAAATATAGTAACGACTTAAAGTCATAGGCAGGCTTTTGCCAGATTTTCTTTGATATAACTCTCAACAGACAAATAAAAAAAATTGGCAAAAACCGTATAACTTTCCAGGCATAAGAGAAATTACGTTGTCTACCTTAACAAAACAAACTAAATCATATCGGTCCATTCCTTTGAATACTCCAAGTTTGCACACTGAAACGTCAAACTTAAAACCTCCACATAACTGCGTATTCGCATCGCATCGCAAATATCTGCGACAAAATTCATAATTACGAATTCGTAGCTTTGTGTGGGAGCCCTAATAGTCGGTTGTCAAAAATAAATTTGGGGCTTTTTGTATTTTTAACGTGATTTTGGCCAACCATTCCATGACCTTTAACAATAGAATATCTAGTGAAAGTATACCTTTTTACTAGGTCTATGGTAAGGACGTAGGGTGTGTTTGAACACGGCTCGAACAAGCCCGAGCGTCCCGTACCCTTTGACCCTTGAGGGAAATGGACAATGTTCGTCTTGTAACGTGGTCTTTTATGTGCTTAACACTAACTAGGATGGAAAGCTGACATAGGTTGTCTTTATAAAAAGTAACTTGGCTGACCGAGATCGGTCGAAAAATAGAATTTACGAAAATTGTTTAATCACTTGCTGACCCAACAAAGGTTTCTTTGCCAATATTAATTACTATATGACGCCCACAATAGGCTACTTGACCTAATTTTTTTCTTGATGCTAATCGCTTCATAATCATTCATTTTTACAAAAAAAACTAATATTTTAATATTTTACACAGTAGAAACCCATAAAAATGTTTATTGAAAAATATGCCTCTTAAATGGCGCCGAAAACACTGTCCGCCATAGTGTGACGTCATACGCTTTGTATTTTAAACTCTCTTTATTGAAATTTTTTTAACGTGCTAAATGTACGAGTCTAAAAGTGCCCAAAAATTATAAAATAATTATATAAGAAATTAGAAATCTTTTGTAATGTTGAAAACTTTTGGAGAAAAGTTTTGGCCATTTCATTTCACGTCTACAATAAATGGAGATAATATATATAAAACTGATGTTTTATTTGAATTATTCAAGAAAATTTATAATAGGCTTATTCTTATTATTTATGTACAAATAAACTTACATATAGCGAGCGCGATAAATAAAAGATATTAAATTAGTATGAGGATGACGTCACGTCCAAATCGGAAGTACCGCAAAAGCGTTTTCGTCAGTACAAATCCTATTTTCATAAAATCATATTTTCAAATCGACCGTATTTATCAATCATAAGCTTTTATTTGATAATAAGGGTGAAATACGGTTTCCTAGGCCAAGTTCTACTAGAAATATGCATTTGTTCAATGAAATTGAATATAGGTCAAGTAGCCTATTTCGTAAAAATTCGTTTATTCGTTTATCGGAATCGTAAAATTGCCCGGTTTAAAAACTATCATATTATTATGTCCTTTCCCGGGACTCGAAAGTATATCCATACCAAATTTTAGCAAAATCGGTTCAGTGGTTTGAGCATGACGAGGTAACAGACAGACAGACTTTCGCATTTATGATACTAATTACTATGATTTTGTGAAACTTTTGAGTTCTATCTATCACTTCTCAGATCTGTAGCCCAGATGAGAATGATATTAGATGCGTGCGCGGGGTTAAACCATTAACCCGCGAGTTATCTGCCGTGTTCTCATGAGCCGCGTCGATGAGCTTCCTAGAACTTCATCATTTAGTGTCTAGTAACATGGAAACTCGTTAAAAAGAAGAAAAGTTCGTAGTATATAATAATCTAAGCAATTATAATTGCTCGTAAATTATACCTTGCAAAAATCAAAGCAAATAAAAGAATTCCAGACGTGAGTGGATGAATAAGGTAAGTTAGGTAAGTAACATGAAAAAACTTCCCGTTTTTTCGCTTAAATGGAGGCTTTAGGGCCGGAAAAATTATTTGAAATAGAAAAACTATGGATTAATGTGTAGCCAGACATATTATTAGCTAGGTTATGGAGTAGATAAGTTACAAGTTTTATTGAAATAATTAGGGAAAAAATTAGTAATTATTGTCCGTATGTTACGCAATGTTACTTGTTCGATTCTTTCACTCACGTCTTCAATTGATAAGCTAGCTGTTACATTCTTATTAACTAATTTCTTGTCTCACAAGAAAGTACATAAAATCATGGAAAAACCGCACGAACAAAACGGTATTATGGGCAACATCTAGGATTACTAAATCTTTTTTTTTTATTGAATAAGGGGGCAAACGAGCAAACGGGTCACCTGATGGTAAGCAACTACCGTCGCCCATGGACACTCGCAACATCAGAAGAGCTACAGGTGCGTTGCCGGCCTTTTAAGAGGAAATACGCTCTTTTCTTGAAGGTTTGCAGGTCGTATAGGTCCGGAAAAACTGCTGGTGACAGTTCGTTCCAGAGTTTTACAGTGCGCGGCAGAAAGTTACGCGAAAAACGCACTGTGGAAGACTGCCACTCATCAAGGTGATGAGGATGGTATGTTTTTCGCGTGGGTCGATGGCGAAAAGTTTCAGGTGGTATGATTCCGAACAATTCCTCAGAGCACTCCCCGTGATACAACCGATAGAGGATGCAGAGTGAAGCTACATCTCGGCGTAATTCCAAGGGGTCCAAGCTGTTTGAGACACTATGGCAGTCAACAATTCGAGCGGCCCTTCGTTGGATACTATATACTCACATTCTTGCCATATACTATCCCACGAAATCCCTCCTTTCTAACCACCAAATAGACCCATTTCAATAAGTCACCGACTGACATAAATTGCACAATTGGCGCGAAAGGCAACATGGCTATAACTCGCGATATCTCAGCGATCTGCTGGGAACCGAGCAATAGATACTGAGCAATTGCTATAAAGTATGAAGTAGGACAAATCATCGATATGTAGGAAAAGGTATATTAAAGGTACTTACTGTGTGAGAGAGATTCATCTGCTTGACTCTTTTTAACCGACTTCCAAAAAACGAGGAGGTTATATATTCGGCTGTGGATATATATTTTTTTTTTTAAACAAAAGATATTATGTTACTAACGTCTGAAAGTATCAGAAAGAGACGCGTTACGAATTAGTATAGATCAATGGCCGATTTCTCTTATTCTCGGCTTGACATTAGAATATCAAGCCTTGTGTGCCAAGCCAAAGTGCTATACCTAGCGCTAAGCAGTACCATCAAAAGGATGGCCAATGTAAGACTTAAACCCGAAACACACTTTAACTCTGATACAATAATTCTAAACGCTTTTTGGCACATTATATCAGAACTAACGCCTAAGTATAATTTTAAGTACAGTTTCATCCACTAGTCGCGCCCAGGAAACAGCTGTTTCACAAATACACCTAGCTGCCTCTCGTCTCGTCTCGATGTGAACTGACCCTTACAACCTTAAAGCACACCTATTTGCTCAAGGTTCGATATCGTATCGAATTCCTATCGACAAAGGGCAGTCCTATTCAATTATGAAATACTAGTAATGCCTTACATTAATAGTAATGCCACAGATCCATTGACACTTAATTTACGTCGAAGTATTTTCGAGAGTGATTCTTATGTCGTCAGTAATAAGGTCATATCAGGAGTAAGATAACAGCGAACAGAGTTAATAGATATGGGATGGTAGAGCTAGATAGAGTACCTAAAGTCTTAACTATTAATAGCTAGCATAAAGTATTCTGGACGTCCACAAAAACTTCTATTCTCTTCATCTACCTTTACTATTCCGTACTTTCGGTAATGCATCACATTTTTGTAATAATAATTAGTGATTTACTAATTTTTGTCGATAAAAATTCCTAATAAATTGTTGTGATAGTGATGTTTATTCGTGTCGATAAAGAAGAAATTTACTGTTATTAGTTATTACTTTACTCTTCGATGCATGTTTATGTCAAGGCATTAAGAATTTGGGAGCGTAGCTTATCACAGGATAACGGGTATTATCAGTTATGTTATTGGATAGAGGATACCCTTACATACTTTGTCGGCATTTAATGCTCCTACTCTATCAAACGAAAAAAGGTAGCTAAGTTGCGTTATACATGCGTATGTAGTTTCATACAGATTGATATTTAGTTTTAAAAACTTTGAAGAATGAATAACCTGAATATTAATAAAGCAATATTTTCCTAGTATAAATCGAAGAAAATAAACAATGTTTCTAAATAAAGAAGCGACAACACATTAGCATTTTAGCATAAAGCAACTGATTCTAAGTACGAAAGTTGTCATAATATAAAAAGTTGCTTAAAGAGTGTATTCAATCTGCAAAGTCACAAAACGGAATATCTTATTATTCCACATATTTTATAAATAGGTAATTAGATGGTACGATCAGCAGAATCTTTTATCAATGGCTTGACTAGTTTTTGTGACCAAATAACTATCCGATGGGTCAACTCTGGTCAGGTAACGGTAACAAACATCCTCATTATAACGCCAATTCATATCAGGGTTGACCATAACAATTTGATGGTGGAAGACGGCGAACACGCATAAAGTCTTAACTCTTTTTTTAGGCAAAATTAGATTTTTTAACAATTGAAATTTTGAACACAAGGGCCACGTAAATATTAAATCCAAATTGTATCATATTATTATACTATGTAAATGACCCGATAAACTTCATATCACTTATCAACTGATAGAAAGCTTACCTGAACTTCCACGAATATTTTAAGACTAAAACTTGGACATAGGTTCAGCCGTTCTCGATTTTTAGCGTGACTAACAAAACTTTTAATTAATTTTATGTACAAATATAATTAACAAGATATTTAATAACAATTATAGTCGTTTCTACCCACTAACCGCAGTATAAAAATAAAGCAAACAGCTAGTCTCTGGTAAAATCGTGTTTTTGGCGTTACGATCTTTTGCGCAGTCGCTGTCCAAATATTATTTGGAATGTTTTCACCACTTTATGGTGTTTTTATTGCTATTTTATTTGTTTTCATATTCAAAGATGCGCAATTTATGATTTTAACGGTATGGGACACTTTGGCTTTTATTGTTATGTACGATAAATTTTGCTGTATGATTTGGCATAAATACGGACTCTTTACATTGGCCATGAAGTAATAAAGGCCAACTAAAAGTTCCAATCCAAGATAAATTAAAACTATTATTTGTTTATAGTTTTAATTTATATGTATTAAAACTAAAATAAAAACTTCAATCATTTTTATTGTAAATATAATAATTATAGTGGCCATAACATACAAAAAAGTGTTGTTTTTTTTTTGTGACAACCCTATTATTATTATTATCATTAGCCATATTGGGTCAGAACTCAGAGCCCGGAGACAGGTCATTTGGTTGCGCTCATATCAATATTCACTATGGGACGAGAATTATGATGAACTACACACACTGGCAAAATTAGCGGAACATAGGTAAAAAGGGCCACAACTTGAATTCAACTGGGTCGGGCTGTGTGAAATCCTTTTTTATAGTTTCTAAGCTCATTTAAGAAATAAAATATTGAACAAAACTGGCAAGTTGACAGATTTTTATTGCAATTATGCCCTACTAAGTGTTTTTCGATGATTGACGTTGTAAGTGTTTCTGATAAGAATGGCGTTTTTAGCGGGGTGCAAGGTATGCCAGTTCATTTGATTGTTTGGTTTTTGGAAGAACACATTGCTTAGATAAAAAATTAGTGATTTTCCAGCATCTACGGCAGCTAGAGCTGTAACCACGATAGAGAAAGGTCACACCTACCGTTCGGTCAGTCAGGCCTTAGGTGTGTCGGCTTTCGTGGTCCATCGTAAATTTCAACGCTACAGAGAGACTGGATCTTACGCTAGATCTTAGATATCGGGTGGCAAAGGTTCAGGATAACCGTTTTGTAAGGGTACAAGGCTTAAGAAATCGACCTCAAACTGCTTTGCAGGTCCGAGATGTACGTGTAAGTGATTGTACAGTAAGAAGAAGACTCAAAGAAGTTAAATTAAACTCAAAGGTGCCAACAAGGGCACCAAAACTTGAGACAGGGCACCAAACAGCCAGGCTAAGATTTGCGCGTGAACATCAAAATTTGACAAGTGAGTGAAATCGTGTGCTGTACAGTGATGGTAGCAAATTCTGTGTAAATTTTGTTGACAGGCGATAAAGAATGTGGCTAAATCGTAAGGAACGCTATAGACCATCAAACTTAACGAAAACAGTGGCCTATCATGCAGGCTTCGTAATGGTTTGGGGTTGCATATGATTTGGAGCCCGCACAGAGCTGATGATTGTTAATGATGGTACTTTGACAGTACGGGGCTATAGCAAAGACATCCTAGAACTGCATGTTGTGCCTTTTACACAGTTTTAGGCAGTAACTTCAATTTTATGCGCTACCATAGAGTAAAAAAATCGGTCATTATGACCGATGTGGTGGATGTGGATTCGATTGAGAACGTGTGGCACATCAATGGGTGAACGGTACGAGTTAAAACTCGAGCTCCTGAACACATTTTGGACCTGGAGTCCAAAATGTGTTCAGGAGATCGAGTTGGCGCTACTGGAGGACTAGAAGAATATCCCACAGGAAATGTTTGACAATCAAAAAGCAAGCATGTAATGGCGTATCCAGACTCTCTTCAGATCCACAGAAGGCATTACACGCTGTTAACATGGCATTTCTTAAGTAAAAATGAAGAATTTAACTTAAAAACTTACTACTGAAATTTCAAAGATTTTTCTTAATTTTTGATTTTTGCAGATTTTTTCTATTTTACACGTTTTTTGCCCTACGTTTATATAAGTTTTATTTTTTAATCATCAGTTATTAAATTAATAAATAAATATATTAAAAACAGCGAATAATTTAAAAAATATATAAAATTTTGTTATGTTCCGCTAATTTTGCCGGTGTGTTTATATTTATTATTATGAATTGACTATTATTACTTAATTAGATAATAATGTGCACATTTGAGTTATGTCTTAGTTATTGATAGAGATCTGTGTTGTGAATAGAAGTCAAAATAATGTATTGAGGAATCGATTCATACATGGTTTGTTATTTTGGTATTTTATCTGTCGGCTGGGCTTGACACAAACCGAGGTCAATTGCTAGGCTTAAAAATTATATAGAAAAAAAATAGACCTACAATAGTAAAAAACTCCTAACCAAAAAACAAGATTAGTAACAAAGTGGACTACAGAGTTGGACTTTCTCCAATTCGTACAATATGTAACTGGTCCTTAACTACTGACAAGTTCATCACGCGTGCCCTTAATTTGATTTTAATGTTGCATGTGCGTAGACCTTAATAAAGATGTCGGTCAAATCTTTTTTCATCCAGACTTCGAAAGTTACTTTACATTTAAATAACTCCAGATTTCGTTTCCTAAAACACCGCAAATCTAAATTTCGCAAGAACCTTGAATTTTCCTATAATAAAAAGTAGCATAATATTATGTCCTTCTTCGAAGTCTGCTTTATATCTGTGGCGAATTTTATCAAATCAGTCCAGTAGTTTCGGAGCCAATGCGTTGGAAACAAACAAACCTTACGACTTGACTGTATTTAAGTTTTGGATAGATATTTCATCTAAAGTTAATTAGGCAACTAAATTTAGATCCCATTAAATCAAATATTTTTCTATTTTCGATATAGATTAATAGAAACAAGTATTTAAGAACAAAATTTTAAAAAATTAATTAAAGTACTGTCATCGACATAAAAAATAGAATTTATTGCTTCTATAATAATAAATGGTTAGTTTGTAATGAAAACTAATTTTTAAATTAAGAGATATTTACATAATTGATACTACTGCCTATCAACATAAGTTTCAAGCCGACTCACAAATTAAAAATAATTACCAGTTATATTTCAAATGTGATAATTTGTCTACTGATTTTATCTAAGACGTTTTTTGTAATTAAGTTGAGTTATTTGTCTTTTCATCCTACCCACAGCTACCTTTGTAAGCTTTTTAAAATGTAAGTTTTTATCTTGTTGTTGTACTTCTGAAGTATGTTGTTTAATACCGAATACTTACTGTAATATTTCATACAACATTAATACAACTTCCAGTTTGAACCATATGATTAGCTATCCAACAATTTATTATTATTTATTATACCTAAACCTAAGTAGTTATGTAATATTTTTAACATAGATGCAATGGGCATTGTCCAAAAAAAATCACATGTACTTTTTATATTTTTTTTCGTTAAAATAGGGTATTTTAAGAATATAAATTAAATAATTTTGAAATTCATTGGCTAGTTTTTTCTCAATAAATTTTTAAAGTTTCGCTGTGACATCATCATCGACGGCCAATTGACCTCTGCAGTATGTTTTTTTTTCCTTTCAATCTTATTTATAATGGCTGGTTCGTTAAATGCAAGTTATCATTATGTGAAAAGCTGATACGAGAAGCTTACCAAAAGTTCGAAACGTAATGCTGGTCGAATTTATTGCTAATTTAACGCCATTGAAGGTCAAACTAAGGTTAAACATATTTGTTCAAAAATATAAGTAACTAATGGGTATTTTTTTCGTTTATATACAGAAAAGCGATCACTGACCTTATTCCTCGAAATGTTTTTGTAATGAGCAAAATTTAAAAAAAAAATGGACAATCCCCATTACTAATTTACCCCTAAAATTTTAAACAAACCTTGTAACTCACCTACTACATATAAAAGTACCTAACTGGCTATACATAATTTTTTGGTTACGACTTATTTTTGCGGTCCCAAAGGCTCCATTTATTAAAAAAACGAACATTTTCTTAGTTACTTCAGCTACTCGCGTCTTAGTAAAACGACAGTGTTTTTCAGTATCGACCAATTTCAGAACTTGTCGACAGTGATTTGTCATTGCAAAGATACTGTTAGAACGCATTGAAAGTTGAACTTATACGAAGCTGGCCTTGTACCATGAAACTGTTTCGAGACTCAAATAATCGGACGAGAATGCTGCGTCCTACTCTAACAAACGTGAAATGACGTTGTTAGAGCAGGACGCAGCATTTTCGTCCGATTATTTGAGTCTCAAAACAGTTTCGTAGTAGGCCTACAGGTATTCACGGTAAACTAAACGATGCCATCAACTTCGTTTCGCCAAAATTCGTTTATCGCGGGTGCCGTATATTTTTTCGGGATTAAAAGTATCCTATGTAATTTTTCTGGGACTCATAGTATCTCCATACTATATTTCAGCAAAATCGGTTCAGCGGTTTGGGCGTGAAGAGGTAACAGACAGACAGGCAGACAGATACACTTTCGCATTTATAATATTAGTATGGATAAAAGTAGTAGAATCAAGGTACTGGTTTATTTATAATACAGCCTTAACAAAGACTTGTGTGTCCTTTATTTTACTTTCAGATCATGTTACTGTACAACTTTGGTTTTGCATTTCTTGTTCACTTGAATTTTTTAATAAATTGACCAATGCTTTAAAGATTATTATTCTTTGTAAGATGTCAACGTTGTTATGCATTATTTTATAGTAAAGCTAAAAAAATGCTAAGGAATAGTATACTGGCTCCAAAAAAATTGTTCTACGATATTATGCACAATGATATTATTATTATTATTGTCAAACTTTAACCAGTAGATAAGTGTTTCAGTTTGATTGTCGTATAATTTTCGTAGCCCCCTACGTGTTGATGACAGTTACTGAATTTAATAAAATGTATAGTATGAGAAATACTGTAGAGGTACTGTTTTATAGTGTACTAACTACAGTTATTTAGATGTACATAGTAGAAACACACATCACATTCTATATTATTAAGTTTAATATCGAAAGATTAAACCTAAATTGAACTTAATTTAAAAATATCCAATTTAAAATCTTCATGATTAATTTAAGTTATTCATATTCCTATCTCGCTCATCTCTAAACAAATTACCGAGAGGACTGTACCCAATTTAGATGCAATTATTATAAAATTCTCTCTAAGGATTAATATTGATTTATTGCTCAAACCCGATTGCATCTGATTCAAAATATTTGATTAACATTATCTACACACGGCATCTTATAGATCTTGGAAAAGTTAGACTTCGTATTGATTTAATTGGTTCTAACTTCTACTTATAATTGGTTTGAATATTTGATTTAACGATTGTGATAGTTTGAGCTTAATTATTTTAGCAATAAAAATGGTTGTCGATGGAAAATCTGCAGTCTCAAACTAAATTATTTAAAACTTAGGTCTTAGATTATTGACTCGTAGTAGAATGTAGAAAGTAGACTTTTGAAATGAAGGCATTTAACGTAAGAAATTTTGAAGAAAAGACCTAAAATTCAAGTTGTTTTGAGCATAATATAATGTACCCACCAACTAGTTTTGAGTTTTTTAGCACAAGTACCGTAAAATGTTGGGGTTAAAAATGATTATTTGATGTTTTTTCCCCGTCTAAAAGTGTTCCATACTGAATGACATCAAAATCCGATTAGTTGTTTATATTATGTGTAAAGAACTAACGGCCAGTATTAAGTATGTGGAAAAAGGCTTTTTATGAGCTGCAGATGTATTTTATAAAAGTCTTTGTGACTGCATACTTAACATGCTCATAAGTATGCAGCCCGATTGCTCTGCCTCACAAACGAATACATTGTACCTGATTATATTAAGCAGAGGCGGATTTAGTGTGGGCACCGAGAGCATACATATTACACAATAACTTGCACGCATATTTAGAGGGATTTACTTAATTATAAATTTGTTAAAATCTTACTTACTGCTTAGGAATATATCCTGATTTTTTGACTCGGTAGCCCACCACACATTCTCATTACTGCAATTATTCCTTTATCGCCAGTATCGACAACGACATCCAACCACGATGACTTTTGATATTAATTTTATGATTTTCTTCGGAACTTCGGAAGATAATGTCTTATCTTGTGTGACGTAGCACTGTGGTCTGTGATGATAATAATGTGAGCAATTCCTTTCACATTAAATACAAGTCTGATTGTAACTGTCACTTACTAACGCCGAAACTGCAGTATTGCGGAAATTTCGGTGGTGCCCACTGCTAAGTCCGGCTCTGATCCGCACCTGGGGTATCATGTTACTGGCGCCTGTCGTGACGCAATGTGGCACCGCTATGATGCTTAAGGGCATACGGGGTCAGTGCTGAAAATCGCTACTTATGGCGTGCCCTAAGGAAGAGCTAAATTTGTTAGTCAATTGTAAACGGTGGTCTGGAAAATGTAGCTTAAGCATTAAATGTGCCCTTCGCTCGGACAAAATCTCACAATAGTGACCGTTTTAACACACTGACCACTTTGAATTTATTATACAGGGTGTAACAAAACTAAGTGATACTTTAGAGTGTGTATGTGCCCCTTGTAAAGCGCTCACTCTGTAAGTAACAGCGCTGAAAGACCAAATTTTTCACTTTTGTTTGGGCAAGCGCGGCGGCGTCACGAGTTTTCCCATACAAAAATGAAAAAAAATTGTCTCAGCGCTAATTTCAGAATAAAACTATTTTCACTCGAGATAGATTTGATATTCAATGGTTTTAAAGTTGAGCATAAAGATGAGAAGCAAAACAGGGAAATTTACACATAGGTAGTACAACTGTGTAATTTGAGTTTCATTTTTTGATGTAATCCGACCATTTTAGGTTTGACTTCCGACCATCCACACAAATGCTCCCGACAGCCATTCCGATTTAGTAAGTACAAACCTGTGTTGTCGCTACCATTCTGGGCCGCCCACACCGCACCGGAAATGCTAATTTCTCCGTCCACACTCACGCTCAATTAGCTGTAAGGTGTCACCATGTGCACGAGAGCAGCGGAAAGCGTGTTTCGAAGGTCATGTGACTTTTGTGAAAGTTGTGAGATGTCTAGGCATATTAGAATTAAATTTTTTAGGTAATTAAATAACAGGGAACGGAGATATTGCACGGATCTACCAGCAATTGCGACACAAAAAAAATATGCGTTCTAATCTCTCTGCGTGTAATATAGGTACCTAATATCCTTTCTCTTGAATCACTCTGTTAGTGAAACCGCGTCACAATCATCATAGATCTTTAAAAAACATAATATGACGGACGCAGACATACGGACTGACAACGATAAGCGTCATTTAGTATATGGTATATAATATAGTAAAGCAAAGGCTTTACTGTATACTATGTACGTAGTCATTTAGAAAAGAAAACCTATATTTCTCAAAATATTATATGTATTATGTATTCTCTCAAGCTCTAGCTATCACTACAGAAACTGAAATATGTAGAGATACCTATATAGGAACATATAGGAATATCATTAAATCACCAATCCCTTTGCCAACAAATAAACGCTTAGCTCACTTCAGTGAGCACTTTTGCAAATATTAGCTTATTGGCTTATATGAAAGCTTTCTGACCTTCGAATACTTCAGCATGAGTCTTCCATGCCTTTAAAGTTAAGACCACAATATTATTCCAAAGCCAGAGTATATTGAGATGATTAATCCTTGACAAGATAACATCTTATTATGTTTGAAGACATACTGCATGAACTAGTTAACTTAAGATTTGAAAATGTTCGTATTTTGCATAAAGTTTAATTTAAAAGAGTGTATACCCTCTTAAAAAGCCGGCAACGCACCTGCACCTCTTCTAGTGTTGCGAGTGTCCATGTGCGACTGTAATTACTTTCCATCAGGTGACCCGTTTGCTCGTTTGCCCCCTTATTTATGAAATGGAAGCTTTAGTACCATAACAATGATTTGATATCAAAAAACTTCGAATTTAATGTACATATAGCCATCTGAAATTATTTCAACCAGACGATGAAGTAGGTAACTTATTTATTCAAATAATAAGGGAAATAAAATAATAATTATCCTCATGTTAAAATATTATTTACCCACTTCATTCACTCACGTCTTCTTATGATTAAGCTTAAGTCCAAAATCTACAGGATATTTTCGTAAATATTTTATAATCTTAATAATGTGGGTGTGGTTAACAGACTCTTAATTTTTCGTTGGCTTTGATGTTGGCTTATGGTAGAGACTAGAGTCCTTAATGAGAGCGTTATTAATTGCTATTATTATTCACAAGATTACTAAGTTATCACAGTAGATATCCCATCTAAGCGCTGTATTATTTTTCATGATAAAATGTAGCATGTGAGGACATGCAGAGCCTAAAATACTATACCTTTATGCTTTTGATCAAAACTTGTTAAGTACTTTTTGCGTGAAAAAGTAACAATCAAAATATATACGCTCACAAACTTACCTACCCCATAATGTGATGTGATCATTTTGTCTGCTTATATTTTTTAACCGTAGGAAAAGTTAACGTGTCCACAGTCTTAGCTCTACTAAATACAATACACGGAGTACTTATGCCCTTTGCTGATAACTTTTGCTTTCATTTGACATTTTCTATTTGGTTTTAGCTAAGATCAGGTTGTTTCTGTTTTCTTAATCGTTCTCCCGTGAAGCTGCTTTAAGTTTACCTCATTTTAACTTAAGTTTTTGATCAGTTTCTTAATTCATTTATCCCCAAGCGGCAGTCGGCTGCCGCATATCAATTGAAAATCTATTGTGTCTGCGATACCCACGATAGAGGTGCTACAGCATAAAAAAACTCATCAATCGTTTTTTTATGCTTTAAATTATTGTATAAAACTTAATTTAAATTATGAATCTTCCACTAGGCTTCCTAGGAAGTAGGACAAAGGGAAGTCTAGACTCTTGGTGGTCTACGCTGCAGGCGATGAACGATTGACAGAAATTACCCACTTCGGAATAGCCTATGTATTGTTACGAAAGTAGCCTATGTAGTTTATTATGTTTGAATAACGTTGTGTGTTTCGAATTTACATGCAAGTGCAGTGGCCAGTAGCAGAATAATAAAATCCTTTTGCAAAATAGAAAATATACTTTAAGTTCAGTAGTTTACCAAAAGTTATCTAAATTCGGCAGACATTTTGATTTTTTGACTCGTAGAGGATTGAATTAGTTCCTTATCCAAAAATTTTTAAATAGGTAATGCATGTATAATGTATATTGTATATGCATAATATACTTATGGATGTATTGTCCGAAATAAATGATTGTTATTATTAATGCAGCTTATTTATTATCCAAAGTTTTTTTTGCTTTACAGTTATTCCTTGGTTAGAAGATAGAGTTAAAGTCTATTCTAATATCATAGCGAATCTTAGTAACTGTATTATTTGTGAATGTAATGTTATCTAATATTATGCCTTAGGAAGAAATTTCCCTGCGGTTTAGAATTGTGGTAACCACTTACCACTAACACGATTTCCTCTACATACAAACATCAATATTGTATTTGACAAATAGGAAATGGGTACTCTTAATGTAAATAATTAGGCTCAGGCCTCAGGCCTACTAGACAAGTGGCAAGCGATCGTAAACGCCAACAAAATGTATGCGATTTGACATAAGCCATCGCTTCGCTAGCGAATACCTACTATTGTCAAATCCCATACATTTTGTTGGCGTTTACGATTATCGCTTGCCACTTGTCTAGGCCCTGAATGGACAATTACTATAATGCTATCGATTAAAATATCACGTAAGCGAGCAATAATGAAATAATGAAATCGTTGAAATAAATCGCCCTTAATATGTAATTAAAAGTTTTAATAGTGTTAGGTCGTCTGTCCAGCCATCTTTTAGTGTATTAGGCAGGAAATACTCTCTCAAATAGAGTGTATCTTTTTATTAGCAAGTGAGTAAAATTATTCAGTTTTATTATTCTACAAACATGTCTCCAAATTCCATGGGAATTATCTTGTAATGAAATAGGTCGTTTGTCCTTCTGTCGTTGTAAAAAATAATCATGACTAATTGTCTATGTCCGTGTGGTTCTTAAATAAATATTTTATTATTTCTAAACGGTTCGTCGCCTTCTTTGTTGATAGAACATGTAGGTGTATGTACCTACAATGTACATTGTACATGTACAATTTGAAAGCTATTTAGGCAACAAGGATTAGTATTGAAATAACCAAGTCAAAACATATTTTAAACATAACTCATGTTTTAAAATAAAAGAAAGTGCTTTATTTGCCCAGGTGCGAGGGCGTTGGCAAACGAAAATCACGTTAATGACAAAGGCATGAGAGTTAATATTGAATGCACGTTGATATTTGACTTTGTGTTTAGTAGAAATGAAGATGTATTCAAACGAAAACATTGATTCTATGTTTTGTTTTTTGAGGGTTTCACTCACAAATCACAATATTTTATTTTAAAATATTTAGTTTATTTGTATTTTTTTCTTGAGAGAGATGCATAATATTGTGAAAGAATGCGTTAGAAAAAATCAATATATTTTATGAACAAAATAGACAACCGAATACAATCGCCTCTTTTTTGGCAGCGAAGCCGATTAAAATTTGCTGGTAATAGATATTTGTTTGGCATATACGGACCAAAGGGCAAGGCAACTATAACTGGCAAGCCCTTACCATCAGCTGATCGCGTTCATTTAAAAACCATTCATCAATTATTGACATGGGCCCAGCAGACTTTTAGACCCACCCAGAGCGAAGCCACAAACTTCGCTGCGTTGCGGTGCGACGCCGCTTCGACGCAGCAGAATCGCACTGACGTTGTACCATTGAAGAAATAGATTCGCAGATAGCGGACTTACACAATTTGTTCGGGTTTTGATAGTTTAATTTAAATGTTAGTCGTGTTAGTTTATCTCGCGAGAACCGTATATTTTTCAGCAACGAAAACTAACAGCATTATATCCCGGGCTTTTTTCAAGTAGATATGCAGATGCATACAAGATTTCATCGAAATAGGTTCAGCCGTTTAAGCTTTAAGAGAGTAGTCAGACAGACAGACAAACACACTTGGGTATTCACAATATTAGTGAGACTATAGATTTCTGCGCGTCGCTGCAACTCGTGTACAATGCGTTTTTCCTCCAACGCAACGCACCGCATATGGCCTGGCGGGACAGGTCTGTAAACAGTTTGACAAGTGACCACCCTCGAAGACAATAAGCTCAATTTACTGAATAACTATCATTGGGCAGTAATAGTGGTCGTAAAGACCAGCCCTGGGGCCTCACAGACGTTACGTCAGGCACTAAGGTTTCTCTGGGGTAGTCTGGGTACTTGTTGCTATGTTGGAAGGACGGAAATCTTACTATGATCTTAATGACGAAGGAAGGCACATTATCTGCAATCCCCATAATAATTGAAAATCTATTGTGTCTGCGATATAGCTACGATGGAGGTGCTACATACTCTTTTTTACTATTGTAAAAAATAAAGTTTGTTAGGACAAACAAAAGATGCAAAAATACTAAACGTATTTTGATAAAATTTTCTACGAAAATCAATATGGAATACTGCGCTTACCAAGGCGGAACTAAATAAAGGCATGAATTAAATCCTGATTGAAAAGAATCGAATTTTAATCGGTACTCACAAATAAGTTAATTTACCTCCAATTCTATAATCATTTTATTTTGGATTAGAAGTTACCTTTAAATTCTATAATCATTTAAAGGTAACTTCTAATCCAAAATAAACCATATTTTAACTCAGATTGTGTCTCGCTTGTAAATCATATTTTACCGTCCCTCGCAAATTGCTTATTCAAAACGCGCTAAAAATAAATCCAAAACATTGCGGACTCCATGTTGACTCCATCAACAGGACAAACAGAGATTTAAAGGTGATTTTACATCATCATAAACATTATTGAGGTACGAGGTTTAAAAGAATTGCGATTCTGCATTTGGCTGATTGGCGGATTTTACCTGGCCCACTTAGGTACATGACGTGTTTAATCAATTTGTTATCGTTTTTTCCCTATGTAGGAAGAATATTATTTTAATTTAAGTTCAAAGTTTTTCGGTCGTCCTAACATTTAATTAAATAAAAGGAAAAATATTTTATTTTCAAGTTTGTGAGAAACGGATATGTCCTAAACTGTGCCAACCACGGGTTAAGGAACTAACCCAGCAAAATGAATTTGTATGTGATGATTACAATATTTTATATTGTAATATACAATTTTATATAGTGTACCAAGTGTACATTCTCCTTTATTCTTAAGGTGACAATCCGTAATCGTAAGGGATCGTCAGTCGTTAATCAGTCACAAACAAAATGGCCGACAAAAGACAAATTCGTCTTTGTGACCGAAATAACTTTTGTCGCCTTATTTGAAGGGTACGTTTAAAATAATTTTAGTATAGACAGTTTATAGCATAAAGTTTCTGGGTAGTATCGTTCTTGTTTTAAATTAAATGTGACTTAAAACAGACCATACTGTCACTTGAATTTGTGACTTTGAATTTTAAAGTAGAGTTTTTGATGTGTGTATCAGCTCTTATAATATATCCTCTTTTGTTTGTGATATAAACTTATGATATTTTTTTCTTGTTTCAGGTAACTATTTCATTTATAACTGCTACGGAAAGAAGCAAGATCAAGCGAAATACTGATTGGTATGGTTTAAAATGATAATATTATAATGATTCTCTATCTCTGATACTAATTATAAAAAATTGAGGTTCCGTAGTTGTGTACGATCCCTTAGATGTCCTTACGTTCTTCATGTTATTTCTTGAACTTTTTAACTTCTTGCGTGGTATTAACCTAAAAACTTAGCCACTGGATTAAAATATTTTAATAACTTTGGCGGTGTCTTTGAGCAAATTCTGTACGAATTCTGAGCATGTTTTTATAACTAATCCGTTACATGGTCAGCTGACGTGGGCTAAAGGTGGCTTTCCGATCCTTGTCGCAAGCGAGATGCGAGCGACAAAAAATCAAATGAAATGCCACTCTGTAACACTAGGCTTTAGGTTTCTTTTTGCTCTTCGCCACTACAAAGCAGCGGCGGCATGGGCCTCTAGATTAATTTTGGTAGAAAATGTAACCTATAGCATAGGTCTTAAAAAGTACTTTTATTTGAATTTTTATCAGTCACGGTTGCTCGCGTCAAAGATCGGAAAGTCGCCTTAAGAATTATCCAAATATGGTCAACACTTTTGCATTGCTAAATATTATAATATAGTTCACACTTCGTACGTTGAAGGTATAAGCATCTAAGATTACTAAATAGCTGATATCTTAAACTGTAAAAAACTTTGCGCGTACGTCGTGTCTAAGTTTCACCGATTTTTAAAGAAGGAGGTTAAGTTGTGCTTTTTTTCTATGAATCTATTTGTTACCTCTGCAAGCTTAAATCGATTCACCGATTTTGTTGAAAGGACGTAGGATAGGAAAAGATTTTCTATGATATTTGTAGTTCTAAGTTTGAACTATCAACCCTGACTAATCCCATGAATCTTTATCAACTTTCGCAACATCTACATATCCGAGGATCAAACTTACCTTTTTTACTAAGAATTCTTGTAATCAGACATTTAACTTAAGTATTTTACCACCATGTAGCGATTACAAAGTGAGCAAACAAATATTACGTAATAACTGTGAAATGTTGCAAAATTCGCGAGTTCTGTCGAACTATAAAATACGTTTTATTGACTGAAACAAGTAGCTTTCGATACTTAAGTTTAATGTGATTCGGTTGTAATTATTCGTGCTATAAGCGACAATTATACTCTTACGATCTGGAGGTGTAACTAAATTCACGAGAATATCAATAGCCAATGCTCATAATTTTGAGCAGAATAAAAAATTATGAACTCGAAAGTGCTAATAATAATATTATTAGCAGTCTGTCTATCTTTTTGGGTTTTTATGAAATATGGATAAGGACAGGCCAGGACATAGAAACGTTTTATACCGACAAAATAATGTTGACCACATTTTGCTGTTTGCAATATTAGTTTGATCGCAGTTTAAACACTAAATAAAATGATAAATCACTTTTGATCGCAGCAAATGTACAGTTTAAACAGTATTTAGAGCATTCACGGCAACCTGTAGCAGTGTAGTAGTCCTATATTATTATCTTTCCTTTAAACCTTTCTTACTAAATGGCCATTTCCTGAACCAGCCTGTAATCTAACCAATTACTAACCACGTAATAGTTTTCCTTAGATTGTTGTCACAACAGATTGTAACAACAATAATACAGTAAGAGCCAGCGACTGCTAGACTTTCGTCAATTTATAAAAGCTGAAAGTTTACCTGTTTATGACCCCTATAGAGGTTAAAACGACAAGCAGCTATACAGTTTCGGTCGTGGTTACTTTAGGAGGTATTCAGCTCTGAAGGTCTACCTAACCTTGGATGAAGTATAAAGCTTTAATTATTTATCTTATTTTCTTCTTGATAACTGTAGGAATCTCGTCTTCCACTGCCAGACATTTTGGACAGTTCTTTCCCACTTCCAAAGTCCAGGCCCTTAAGTATTAGACTTTGAGGCAGCTTGTGATGGTCTACTGGCAGTGCGAACTAACTGTCATAAGTTCCAGAAGTGGGAGACGACATTCCTAAGTTATGCCGAAGAAAATCGGATAAAAAATTGAGCTTTATACTTTCTTGAAGGCTATGTTCGCCTTTAGAACTAGATTACCCCTACCCCCTTTTTTTTTTTTTGAGGAGGGGAAATACTTTACGTATCCTCCGCCGCGCACGGGGGTAGACGACGGAGGTATGTGGGACTCCCTACAAGGTTTACCCACTAAAACCCCCCCAGCCCTCCGTCATGCGCCTAGTGCGGGAGGGACGGGAACCACAGCGCATTTCAGCTCCGCCCCATCCCGCGCGCAGCCGCAACCGGCAACCTCTTCAAGCGGCTTGAACCGCGTACCTCACCGAGAGCCCCCCGGGCCATAGGGTCTGTCCATCTCGGTACCCTAGTTGTGGGCGGGACCCCCCGATCACCGCCCACGGGTCTACCCCTACCCCCTACACTCTACAGTATAGGTTCTTACCTCTATAAGGATTCATATATATCAGGAAAACTTTCAGTTTTTTATAAAATATCAAGAGTCTGACTGTCGCTGGCTCTTGGACCATAATGTAACAACAATAATTGTCCTGTAACAACAACATCACTGCAGGTGCTATGTAATTTACACTGCACTTCGATTCCATTTGAATATCAACGCCTCGTAGACAATGCCTAGGAGTTAGGACTTAGGTTACACTACAATGTTGCTAATGTTGTACCCTGATTCTTCTAATGCAACGATGCAGCTTCATTTCTTGTTCGATTCAGTACGTCTCCTATAAAACTACAAAATGATATTATGTCCATCACGGTTAATTTACATTTTATCATTTTTCTCTTTTATTCGACATCTTACACTTCACTCACACACTTCTCCCTTCAAATAATGGGTCTGAACTCCAACCATAATAAATAGATAGTATTTTAATAAGATAAAACGGATTTCAAAATTCCCTATATCAAAAACTACTAAACCGATTTTGATGAAACTTGCAGCATTCGGCATTCCCTAAGTTGATAAGTCATAATATTATAATTCATAAATGAACATTCACTCAAATGAATTTTGAAAAATCCACTATATACTGCTTGGCGTGGTGTTCGAATGATTAAGAATCATAATTTTTCAAACGTCTGTTATTTAATACTTTAACGAAATTATATCTACTTTGTAAAGAAGCTCAGGAGATATAGGTTTCTTCTATTCCTAAATTAATATTATATTTCTAACAAGTATTAATGTGAAACCATAAAAGTTATGAAAAACAATTTTAAGTAACTAGATAACATTGTTTTTACACTAAAAGCCACGGGGCGCATGTAGTGTTAAATTTCAAAATGGCCACTAAAAATAAATTAATATAATTTACACCGAAATACCCAATTTGTTAACGTCCTCCCTCCGTGAATACACAGACAGACAAACTATTCCACGTATTTTAATTAAACTTTCATTCCTTGTCTGTAAGGTGAATAACTCTGACAAGTAGAGTTCCTTTGCTTTCAATATCACCATCATCTTCATCATCATCATCATCTACTAGTATTGATCTTTTATGTTAATTGATTTTTATTAAGTATGCATAAAATTCACTCACTAACATTATATAAACCTATATTTCATGAATGATATAGTTAATAGTATGATCATTATATCTATTCTAATTTATAATTATAATATTATATTGTTACACATTTATCCTTTCTCATTTATTCACGCGCAAAACCGCTGGACCGATTTGACTGAAATTTGGTATAGAGATTGTTTGAGTACCTACCGAGAACGGACATATTAGGATACTTTTTATCCTATTAAAATATACGGTTCTCGCATGATAAACGAATTTTGACACGACGGAGTTGGGGGGTCATGTAGTTAAATATTATACATAAATGAAAGTAGTGCTTAAATACTTAAAACTACAATATCCAGGTTAGGTTTTATCGATATAATAAAGTACAATGCACGTCCCGCCCCTAAACTTATCGACTTGTCAGCTCCGCCTAGTGTTGTGCTCCATGTAATATCGATAAGTAGGTCGATAGTCGATAATGCTTTCTAAATTAATCAGGAAATGATTGGCGCCGTGATCATATTCTTTCAATCCTACTTGACTAGTCTATATCACTGAGATGTAGTCTTAATACCTTAATGGTTATTCATAGCTTATGATCCAGTGGTTGGACCTAGTTTTGATCATAACGACGTTTTTAATGCTATCAAATCCATTTTCTGTAAAACAGCAGCATAATATTCTCATTTCGTATAAACTTTAAACAAACAACGCCAAAAAATCCAACCAATCAGAACTTTAGAGTTTAGACGTTGTTTTGACATTTTATGACTAATATCAGAATGACATGTTACTTAAATAGAGAACGGTTTGGATCAAAAAAGGAACGAATTTGCATTAAAAGTAGAGACTGGTTATATGAAGTTGTGTTCCAATTAAGGGTGCTTCCACATTTGTATCATTTGCGCGATCAGATCTCCGATCAGATCTCCGTCGCGTATCATCGAAGCTTGTCAAAATGATACGCGTATCAGGATACGCCCCGATCGCTATTAACCTCGTATCTAATACATGCCGTATCAAATACTCGCATGATCGGCAGAATGATCTAATAGGCGTCCACACTATGATACTCATACTTGATACGGCGCGATGATCGCGACGGAGATCTGATCGCGCAAATGATACAAATGTGGACGGACCGTAACGGTGCGTCCACATTTGTATCATTTGCGACGGAGATCTGATCGGGGATCTGATCGCACAAATGATACAAATGTGGACGCACCCTTAGCTGTAAAACTTAATAAAATCTTAATCATAAAAGAAAAATTCTTGCCCTAGTTTATCGATGTGCAACTTTTCTGATGCGATAAAGATGTTTAGACAAATTAGCGAATTGAAACGATCTTGACATGTGATAACCTGATGAAGTCATTTCCGCTGATCTAGTTAGACGAAAATAGTTTTTTATCATGTATAAAGTGATAAAAAATAATATAATACGTTATCAAAATATTATAAAATAATTCGAGAAAAAAATAAACATCTCGACATCTCGACGATAAGAAATTATAATCTTGTTGTCCATCACTTCGATTGTGCGTATTTTTGACCGACTTCCAAAAAGGAGGAGGTAATATGTTCGGCTGTATGTATCTTTTTTTATATAGTTTTTAGTACATTTTTTCTTGATTAAAAGTATTTTAAATTTTTACTTTACCGAGACCAAAAAGGCCTCTAAATCTAATTTCATCACAATCGTTTTCGCGACATAAGCTTTTTTTTCGAAAGGGTCTGAGCTACTGGTCTGGTTAAGACCATGGTAGTTTAATCGTGGCTATAACTAGTGTGTTGCTAGTTGGTTTGGAGATAAACAATGAGGGAGCCAGGCCCCCTCCCCTAAAGTCACACGTGTGACATTCTAATCGGGCAATATTGGGGAAATATGTTTTCCCCAATATTGCTATAAGCTTGAAAAGCTTATTCATAAGAGGTAACAGACTGACACACAGACACAGTTCGTATTTAGAATATAAGGTAAAAGCCATAATAAACAATACACACCTCAAAGATGCTTCAAGCTGTGACTTTATTAGGCATTTACCATTATTGAAAAGTGGCAAACACTCTAATGGTATGCCGTATGCTTAATCTCTTATATGGACCCTTTGCCGTATGAGAACAGGCTATTATAAATATTATTGAAGGAGATAGCTTTTTCATTAGGCTTTGATCAAAATGAAGACTTGGCTTAAAGGTCTCGTTACTAGGCCATTAAATCTAAAAAAAAAGAGACTGGGCTTTCTGTAAATTTTTGACAGATTATGGTTATATTAAGTAGTTTTGTGCTACGAATTACGATTCACCCTATAAAAATATTTAGTGACATTTTGCGTTCTAATATTATATTTCATAAAAGATTTGAGAATTTCAAATTTAGAATTCACAATGTTTTTAAAATTTTATTTCCAACCAGTTTCAAATTGCACAACCGTTGAAATGGGCCTTTTAAAAACAAAAACGAGTTTTGATCCATATCCTCAGTACCTGGAAAAAACAGTAGCTTTACGGGACTTTTTTTGTACAGAAGTAAGCTCCGGCTAAACTAGTTTAAGTGTGAAAAAACCGGTAACATCTAGTAAATCATAACTGATATGACGGATCATCTTTTTACCTGGCGGCCATTTTATTTTTATGGAACGGGAGCGCACGCGACTCGACTGACAGTAAGTTGATGCCAGACATCTGAGTCTTGTTTTCCATTTGGAATTATAAAAACGCAAATAAATATGACTGACTTGTTTATGTCTTAATCAGAATAAAATCTGCGTCGTGTTTAAAGACTAAAGCCCAGACGACGTATCGGGAGACACAAAACGTCATACTTAAGCTCAAAATTTCTATGAAACTATTTGCCTCGTTAATTTTGATCAATTTTTATTCTATTTTAACTTCTACTGTTTGTTGATAAACTCCTTCAAAACGGCTGGACGTATTTTGATGAAATTTTATGTGCTAATCGGCGCTACCCGATTTTAGATTGTATTGACATTTACTGATCCATAGATCTTAGATCTATGGCATTATTCATGACTCATGAGCAACTGCCACAGTCCAACAATGCCTCATTTGGCGCCCTCTGCCCAACATCCTGTCGTGGTAGATTTACTCCTTGATTTACTTTACGGACCCATGGCTCCTTATCCATAGAAAAATAATGTTGAACAGAAAACACTGTATTTTTATTAAAAAACAGAGATATTATCATAATTTACTTTAAGGTTCCATGGTATCCGAGGTAGAGTTTTGAAGAAAAAGTTTATAAACTAAGTAAACACAGCTCATTTTAAATATAATAAAAAGGTTTACATACATCCTTTCGATGGATGGAACCTAGAGAGGCTACGTTAGTATGTAAGAGGTTCTTTAGTATTAGTAAATTTTTTCGCTGTAATTTTAATGGTCTAAACTCTAAACTAGATTAATTATTATTTATGAAACGTCGGGACACGTCACGCTGTATTGTATTTACTTATTTTATATTATTATAATAACAAAATAGTAAATACACATTATAAGTTACGATAAAAAGTCAATAATCTAAACGACTATAACATTTATGATGAAATTCATCATAGGCTCGTTTAAATTCAATAACTGTCAATCCTCATCATTCGCTGTGAAAGTGAAACGGACAGACATACATTTGACTGGACATAATATATGTCACGTGATACTAATTAGGTAGTAAAGTGTGGCATAAAGTTTTACGAAACTATCGTTATTATGTTGCATATCACTGAGAGTTAATGACGTCATAAAATAGTGATGGGGAAACAGAAAAAGTTTTTCTGAAATTCACAGATTTTGTAAAAATCTGTAAAAAACTAAAATGCCTGGCCATTTATCTAAATGCCAAGGCATTTTGGGCGTAAATGGGCAAACTATATTGCTATATTGAAGGAAAATTGCCCGGGCGCTTTGAGAAATTACGCGCATTTATTGATTTTTGCCCATATCTTACTTGTAATTTATTATTATTGCTAATTTTGTTTATAGCAATATTCTCGTAAACAGTATCAAATAATAAATAAAGTTTATTGAGTGTAGCTTTCTATAGGAAAACTATGAGTTTTAATAGTGATTATTTGTTATTGCATTTATAAATTTGCTTTCTACGCCATAAAGTTATATTGATCAAAATATCAAATCTTAATTGTCATAATGTTAGCAATTAGCATGATCTAAATAAACCAAGTTTGATATTAGTTATTGCTATACCAGATACCTATTAGGTGTGTACTAATAAAATATAAATACGGAACATAAATATTGATATATTTTATTGTTTGATACAATTTGCCTTTCCGTTGTATATGTCCCTTGAAATAAATACTAAAAGCTATGTCCACATCTTCTTTTTATTCAACTTTCGTTTGGCATATTCAATAATTGAATGCGTCAAAATCCACCCGCGTTGAAAGAAAAGTGTTATAGCGCGCGCTACGATTTCAACGCGCGTCACGGGCATGCCTCACGTTCGCTGTTGACTGCGCTATAACGCATGCCCTTGATGAACAAAAAAGGCACAGTGTGGACAAAGCTAAAGAGTAACTTTTTTTTTACGTATATAACTCAATTTTCGCTCTAAAAAGACTGTGACATAATATCATTAGTCGTGTTCTCGATATTTCCTCCGCTCGACTTAACCTCAATCCTCGAAAATTATGACTTTTTGTTAAACAAAAATCTGAGTGCAGCCTGCAGCAAATATTTGTTGCTATAGCGGCAACCAACTAATGACAGACGGACAGACAACGAGGTCCCATTTTTACTCTTTGGGTTTAGGTACGGAACCCTAGAAATGGCGCAATTTTCAAAATTGTCTCGAGTGGAGGAATTCTCAAGGAAACCACTAATGGTGTTAATATAATATTATAAGAAATGTGTTGGGAATTTCAATACATAAAAAAAAATCCAGAAACACTAAGAAGACGCTATAAGGCCTAGCTAGGCACTACTCACACTAGGCAGTGAAAATATACCTGTCCCGCGTCGCGAATCGAGAGCAGGAAGACCTAATAATACCCGTCTGGCAGGCAGGGATGTGGTAACCATCATTAAAAATATCGATATCGATAACATTAACATCGAGAAGTCACTAACGTCTCGATAGTTTGCAGTATAAATAGTCGAAAATCGAAACTTCAGCCATTTTGTTACATAAAATGCCGATATCGATAAAATTAACATCGATAAATTTTAAACGTCTCGATAGTTACATGAAGAAATATACGAAAGCTTCAGTTTATAGATTTAATTAAATTAACTACAGTAGTTCCTTATTTGAAAGACCACTATTTTAATAACATTTTATTAATGTTACTTTCAACCGTTGCTTATTTATGTTTTTATAATAAGATAATTAAGAAATGTCTTCACTAATTAAGCAACGTTTAATTTGACTTTTATAACTGTTGCGTAAAATATTTAACAACTATCACTTTCCATAATTAGATACAGTATTAATTTACATAAGCATCAAGAAAATCAAGAATAAGTTTAATATATTATCTTAAAATATACAATATACATACATATTATATTAGTGTTTTGATTTTGTTTGATTAATATATATTTTAATAACGTGTCATAAAATACCTTAGATTACTATGTCACTATGTTAAATTATATGATTGGAATCTATCAACGCAATCTCAATCGTAATATTTTAGCAAGCAAGTCATTTAGTCTACTCTAGTAAATGTCAGTAAGCCATTCATTATTTTGTGTCTGCATCGTTTCCTAATTGATGTGTTGGTAATAAATTATAAGGCTTCAACAATAATGTTACATGTTTATTTAATCTGTGTACAAATTGTATCGATAATGGCAATATTTTTTTTTAAACGTGCTTTGGCCCACCACACATTCCCACCACTGTATCTCCTGTGTCGCCAGGATCTACAGCGGTATCCAACCACGAAAACCCTTTGATATGATCTCAGGGAGCCCGAGGGACATGCTAAAGCTGTCTTGGGACCCGCAACGAAATTATTCAGAAGAAAATAGGAGGAGTAGGAAGATTCCAATTTCCCTCCCCATAAAAGCGGGAGACAGCACAAAGTTGCAATGACCGAAAATCAAAGAACTTAAGGGGGAGCACCACGGAAATAAGGCTAATAATTGTGACTCCTAATGGCAATAATTTGACATATTATTATTTATTATATTTAGTTAATATGTTGTTAATATTTTGTACTGCTAAATTTTATTAATATTAATACTAGATGGCGCCCGTGAATCCGTTGCGCCAAAATTCGTTTAACACATAGAAACAGTACATTATCCAGGGCAAAAAGTATCCTATGTCCCCTCCCGGGACTCAAAGTATCTACATGACTTTCATCATTATCGGTTCACCACACCGGACAGACACACTTTCGCATTTAGAATATAATTATAAATTATAGTTATTTTTATTATTAAATCCACCAAAATAAAATAAACTTGTCGATATTTTAGTACTTCACTAGCGGTGTGTAGTTACGGGCTACGGCCGTTGAATCAGAGCCTTCTAAAGGCTTCTCGGGTATATGGGCCGGCTCCGGCTGAGTCAAGATGGAGGCCTGTTCGCTGTAATAGGGTAATCTGATATAAAACACATTAAAATGCGTGTACAAAATGAGCTTTTCGGGACGCCAGATTTCATTACTTCGCTTTGTCTCAAAAACTCACAAGGCAGACAATTTATGCTACAGTAATAATACAGCAATGTGGTAATCAATTCTAAAGCAAGCGAATTAAGTTAAGGAGGACGCCATTAGATTCTGCTTAGTAAAACAATTATTTAAAATACTCTTGGAATAGGGAATATTACGCTAAGGCAGAGGGCGCTACTAACACATACCGTAATCCGGCATGTTGCACACGTCGTATTAGAATATTGACAGAATCGCTGTCAAAATTCTAATGATACTTTTTTATTAACTATCTGTACTGGTACCGCCAAGAATATTGTAGTATTTGTATTAAGGCCATCCCCCGAGCAAACGACCTTGGCCATACATTTGCCGCGTTGCCGAGATCACGCCAAAACCCTATTATTTTTACTTATCTTAGTTCAAAATTGTCCTAAAAAAAAATTAAAACGGCGAATATGTAGTTTATGATATTGTCGATCTATTCGCGTGAGTTTCAAATAAAAGTAATTTGTAAATCCTAAGGAGATGCTGAATGTATGCTTGAATTTTAACAAATTGGTATTACTTTGGAAGCTGATATCATGAGTATAAGAAACAAAAATAGAAAATTTAAAACGACAAAAAGAATGTTGATATACTGAAGATTATTGCTGTATTTTTATTATAACTTTGTAGCTTTCAGATTATGAGTTTATAATGTTTTAAATACGGTCAATTACGGAATCTCCAGACGGAACGCCCTTAATATATCCTATTTAAAATCACAAGTATATATTTTAACCTGTATAAACATAATATTTATATATCTAAAGAATCTTGTTATGTTAAAATTGATTCGGGTCTAAAAATACATTTTTAAAGTAATACCAAGTAAACAGATAACCTTTTAACATCCTAAATAAATATTTACTTCAAGTTCAATCAAGCAAATAGATTAAAATTACCGCTTGGGGCTACCTACCACTTTCCAATAAAGATATTAAGATTTTTGTGCCGATGTTATCTCATGATTTATCGATATCGTAAGGATAATAATTGCCGGTCCGTTTAAAACGCTATTTCGTTTTTGATTCCGTATCGATATTAATCGGTGCAGGCATGCACATTGCACAACACTATTACTTTCATATTTTTTTATTTTGAAACTTAACGCCAAGAATGTGGTATTATATTCCTAATAATTTACAAATATTTAATAATAATGTGTAGTACATTTTATAACAAAACTCTAATGATCTATTTTTATTGTTTCAGGTAATTTTCATCAGCAGTTATAGTTATTAATTATTATGATCTCAAATTCTTCCATTAAAAATTCCGGGCTTGGACATGGTCGTATAGTTGGAAACGCGATTTTGATACTTGAAATAATTATTGCTCTAAATATTTACAAACATAGACTTGTCATAAATAAAATAAAGTGTAAATAGTTTCGAATTTCATACTCTACATTTCCATAATACATTCAAGTAAGTACACCTTATTGCTCGCATATTAACATATTTAACTGACATTTCACACATAGTTAAATCGATTTTAATTGCTAGATCTTAATCTTAGATCCCTGATAAGGCTATCAGCACTTCCGTTCCTATTTCCATAACCATAGCTGTTGGTATTTTAATCAGTAGATATGTAAGATACCTGTCACACTTATACAGCTTATTCTGTTTCATCATCATCAGCTATTGCCGTGCTCTCTCCTGAATACAATAAGCTATCGAGCTGCATTTGCATTGCATTGAATAAACTCCAAAAATGGGCATATTTTGATGTGGTTTTACACAGATACGTATAAAGAAGGATACGTACGTATATTATGCTTTCTTAATTTCGGAGCAAAATGATTCGTCTGAGACGCCTTTTTGTGCTAAATCGCGGGTCTTGTACTAAAGTATGTCATAAAAAAACTTTACCACGTCAGCGTATTTATTCACTGTGTGAATAATTATTATCAATATTATGATAATAATTATTCACACAGTGTGCCCGAAGTAGTCTGTCCAACGCTGACAAAAATGGGTCCACAGAATATCAGGGGCTGTGAAACCCACGGTCATGAACCTGAGCGGATTCCATTTCGACGGTTTGAGCATTACACTACCTACCAATTTATCTCTAAAATATGCGCCTTGTGCTTTTTCTGTTTTTGTTTTTCAATTTGTTGTTTTTTTTGTGCTTTTGTTTTACCTACCATCATAGTATTTGTTTGTATCCTGTAACATTGTTTTAAAAATCTTGATGTATTGTGTCGTATCTTTCTTCTTATATTTTAAATGTAGGTACTTTGTGTAATGTTCAAATTTTTTGTTGAATAAACGTTTATTTATTTATTTATTTGTAATTTTAATTCATTTATTTCTTGTTCAATTCAGATTCCTAATAATCTTATCTATAAAGCCTGTAATATAATATTTGATTCATACGTTTCTGGCCTATTTAGCGATAAGGCACGTCGGTCAGTATTACTGGAAAATTAGTTTACGCATGTGCATTGTGTCGTAACTCGTAACAAAAGAAGTTGATAATACTGCTGAACTTTATAACAGGGAATACAATCATTTCATGTCCAAAGAATCATCTTGACACCGATCGACTTTATAAATCAGATTTTTGTAAAAATATGGTTTGTCTGTAATATTATAATTAAAGAAGAAGAAATTTTCTTGTAGCAAACTATCAAAATTGGTCAGTTGTCGTATACATATATACGACAACTGACGTAATATAATTTATTTGATAAAATACACTAACGACAGGACTCCGAGAAAAAAAAACTAGAGAGTCACCATAGATTTGTGTAAAATTAAGTTACGCAAATATATTATGAAATACTGTAACTTCTTGGTGGAAATTCATGTTTCATAGTAATTATACACTTTTCTTGCATTCCCCTTTTCATACGCTTCGGGAAATAGGAATAATATGGGAATAATAGTGTTTTCTAAATCGAATTACCTACAAGGCTATGCAATCAGGCGTATAAGCATGTTTGACCAGGGAGGTGTTAATCCTATCAATAGGCACAAGTCCAGGTAATCATATCAATAGGCATACTGCCCAGTAGGTACCCATCCTATTAAGTAGGAGTTAGTGATTAGTCGAATTGGATAATGTTTTCAGTTTTTCACACCAGCACGCATGACTGCGTCATTCCGTATCTTGTTTTTTGTTTTAAAGAGTAGACGTAAATGACAGATGTATTTAGAAAATCTGTCATTCTGTGTCTAAAGTCTGTCAGTTTTTTCATTCTCTCGAGTACTGTGCTTGAGCTGCGTTTCCACCAGAGCTGAGCGGAGCAGTGTTGCGAGGAATGTGTTTTTGAGAACCAACAGCATCGCCCGCGCTGAGCGATGTCATGGCAAAGTCATGTCAACGATGCAATTCTATTGGTTTTCAAAAACACATTCCTCGCAACACAGCTCCGCTCAGCTCTGGTGGAACGCAGCCTTATGCTGGTCACAGTCGTGTTAAAAATGACGGAATTGAATAAAAAGTAAAGCGTTTAAGGGGCCGGGTACCCTCGAAATTCTCATACATAGTGAACGTGAATTCTCATAACAAAATCATTTGCTCTTACGAAAATATTTAACATGTTTGAGTTATTTTTCAGCTTAAAATAGTAATTATCTAGGTTCCTGCACAAAAATTTATTTCAAAATATTTAAACACTAAATTTTTTTTTTGTTTTTAATATTTTGTAGTAAATTTACTATTTATAAATAAATAGTAAATTTACTACAAAATATTTAAATACGAAAAAATATTTTTTAGAGTTTAAATATTTTGTAGTAAATTTACTATTTATTTATATATTTTTTAGTATTTCACTCTATATTTTTTTAGTGTTTAAATATTTAGTAGTAAATTTACAAAAAAAAAAAAAAAAACCTAAAAATTAATTTTTGTGTTTAAATATTTTGAAGTAAATTTTTGTGCAGGAACCTAGGTAATTACTATTTTAAACTGAAAAACAACTCAAACATGTTAAATATTTTCGTATGAGAAAATGATTTTGGTATTACGTATGTATGAGAAATTCCAAGGGTACCCGGCCTCTTAATGGACTTAAGATATTGTAGGAATATGAACAAACCTAATCTTTGTGAAAATTCAGTAAGTATTCTAAGCGAGAGTAAATTCAGACAGTGTCATCTAAAATCCTCCTGTTCTATCACAAATCACAATCCATCATAAGGTATTTGAGTGTTATCCATAATTAATAATGTTGCTTTTATTAGGGTCACCAGGGTTGCCACTAAAAAATCAAATTAGAAAGTGCAATCAACAAAATGATTAGGTTAAAATTGGTGAATTTTTTAATGTGACACATTGATATTTTGTTGGGCTGCCTGTTCTAAAAAATGGCTAATGTTTTAAATGCTTTGCGACGCCTCGTGACGTTTCAGTGTGAGTTGACCCTTAAGGCAGGGATCAATCTCAATCCAAAACGATAACCTTGCACACAACCAAAGACCAAGCGTATACGCATCGCAATAAGATTCATTTTAGCTTAGCATAAAACTGTTGTTACTAGGGGCGGATCTTCTCTATTTTCATGTTTTTTTTTAAATATAATTTTAGAAATAAATATTAAGAAACAAAATTGTTCGGTTAAAGATATTTTAATGTAGATTTACTAACAATTTATTCAAATAAAATGTATAATTATCCTAGTTAATACCTATATTTCGATGAATTAGATTTTTGTCGGAGGTGAGTTTGTAAATTAATTACAGCCATTTTATAAAAATGTTTATGGTTAAACGTCTTTTAAATATTGTGCTTTATATCTCATATTTTTTTACATTTCGTTATTATATTGGAACTAGGTAAGCTGGGAGTCACGGAATAACCAATTGGCGTTGATCCTCGCCTTAAGTATCTATAAATCAGAGTGACGGGAATTGAGCAAATATTTCACGATTCGAAACTTGGAGTTATCGTGACGAATTGTCACATTTGTCAAAACGCAACCTCGATCAAATCGTTGAAATGTCACAGTTTTCCCAGTTTAGGATTACCTATATTTTGTCGAATGCTAAAATTTTGATTTAAAATATGTTATAAACTAGATATAGCTCACTGCCATGCACATGGTGCTCCAAAATTAGTTTATCGCGCTTGATGACTTATTTAAACTTCACCACACTACACAGTTTTTGACACAAAAACTGGTACGTTTTAAACAAAACAAAAAAGTTTTAAACATTTAAGTAGGTGTCCTTTTTAGGAACTCAATGTTAATAATCAAAATCGTTGATAAAAACCTTCCAAATTCATTTTATAAAAATCGGTTAAGTCAAGGGTTTAAGATATGACTATTATTGTCTCTTCTGTATTAGGCCGGGTTAAAACTTAAAAGCCTATACTTAATAAATTATATAAATACTATCAAAATTATTATAGTTATAATACTGTTAAATTGCCAAGCCTACAAAGTAAATTAATAACCACATACAGGACATACTGTTATTTCCAGTATGTTAAAGCAAGCTGTCATCATACTGCACCCAGCGCATTTGCATCCGAGATTGATACTGATTATAAAGTGTCAAGACTTCCTAGTCGCGCTACTTAGTTTTCCTTGGACCATATAGGACGTATTATAATGAACTGATTAGTATAACTCATATAAGGTATAGTAATCCATTATTATTAATGCTGATTGGAAAGCTGTAATTAGTCGTTATGCGAAGGAAAACAAGAATAATTATATCTTTTTACAGTACGAGTAAGTACTGTTTTATACAAAAGTGTTTTTGTAACTATGTATATTGTATACTGTAGATTGTAGACTGTATGGAATATTATTTTAGATATTCTTCAATTGAAGAACTATCAAAATTAGATCATGAATCTTAGCCACAGAAGTCATTAAAATCGCGGAATCTTTTGTAGCTGATTTGCGAACGTAAGTATTTTACTTTTTATTATAAATTTTTACATACGCTTACGCTTTGAACATAAAAACTATCTTAGTTTTGGTACAGAATAAAGATGAACCAGATATCTTACATTTTAAAATATATAAGGACAATTTGGCAATAATTTTTTTCCCTATAATTTGAAAAACTTTGTAACTTACCTACTTCATCATCTGGCTAATATATCTGGCTACACATAAAATCCATAATTTTTCCAATTCATTTTGTCGGAGGCAATTTTTTACTGTTTTTACCTGGTTTTTCCGATCATGCCTTCAATTATTACCAGCTTAGACGTAACTTAAAACCTTACAAACTGTCTTAAGGCTTTCTGAAGTAGGTAGCACTAGATCAACTAGGTAATCTTTCACATCATCACCTTACCGTGTGAAGGCTGACGGGTCAATTAGAGTGGGGAATTAGAGCAGCACTCATTAGGGAGATTCATCACACCGGCCACACCTACACATTAACTAGGGCTGATGATGCCGCAAATTGGTTGTTAGTCAAAGAATTGGTTTCCAGTCAAAAATGGTTTCAAGTCAAGAAATTGGTTCTGCTATACTTACAAAAAATTAGCTTGATAGTAATGAAAAAAAAAATGTTCTAGGCAACCCGGACTATTAGATGACTGTCTTTTTTCTATTTTGACGGTTTTAGCTTTAGAATATTTCAGGTAAAGACTTAGACAATATTATAAGCTTGGTACGATAGAGATTATTAGGACATTAATAGAAGTAATATTTTGCTTACTAATACCAAAGTTTATCTGTTTGTCTTTGTGTTATCTCCATGGTTCTTCGCGTAACGAGTTTCATCACAATCATATTCCTTACAATTAAAATTCTCTAGATATATCCAACACAGAACTGAAGTAAAAACCCTGATACGAAAATAATCTGTATGACATTTGTCAGTTTCGCAGCATGAGGCTAGAAGTTATATAGTCCAATCCAATTACTGTAGAGTGTAGGGTATGTGACACCTAGTAACACGCATAGAGTTCTAGCTTCTAACATATTTGAGTCACATACATACGTACTTACTATGAGCAGTCTCGGCTTTCGATTAGTTTCTAACTGACTTAATAATCGGCCAAGTGCGAGTCGGACTCGCGCACCAAGGGTTCTGTACCGTTGTAGAGCAAAAATAGGCCAAAAATTGTGTTTTTTGTGTGGGGAAAAAATTTAAGGGGGGCTCCCTTAAATTTTTATTTTATTTAAATATTATTATTATTTATTATTAAAGTACAATCATATTTAGGGTTGGACCTCATCTGGCAGCACGGAATCGCCTTTTTCCGTCGCAATTTCAAGGCGAAAAAGGCGATTCCGTGCTGCCAGATGAGGTCCAACCCTTAAGGCCTTCGTGAAAGTTTCAAGCGCCTACCATAAGAGGTAGGCACTTGAATTTATTGATTACGAGCAAAAAAGGCCAAAAAAATATACGTTTGTTGTATGGGAGCCCCCTTAAATATTCATTTTATTTTTATTTTAGTATTTGTTGTTATAGCGGCACCGGAAATACACATCTGTGAAAATTACAGAACTTTAGCTATAGCGGTTCTAGGGCTTCACACAAGACGAGAGTAAGCGAGAGCAACGAAAATCTCGTCTCGGTCTCGTCAATCCTAAAAAATTGATCCTCGTTCGAGTCACGGTCTCGTCTCGTTACCAGTTGTCTCGTCTCGTTTCGCTTAGTTGTAAATAATGATTTATTTCTATAATATAATAAAGAGAATAAGGAATATTTTATCACTAACGTGTTTATATGATAAAACGCAGTTTGGATGGTTACCAGATTTTATATTTTGTAAAATATATTGTTTTTTAAGTAGACCTTTTATAATTTTACGAATAAAAACTTAATAAAAAAATATTAATGAGACCCGAAACGAGACTCTCGGGTTACCCGGTATGTGGTCTCGGTATCGCCGAGAATATTTTCCAAAAGGTCCCCTCTCGTAAAAGCGAGACGAGAAAAATCTCGCTCTCGCGTGAAGCCCTAAGCGGTTCTTGAGATACAGCCTGGAGACAGACAGACGGACAGACATCGAAGCCTCATGAAAGGGTCCCGTTTTTACCCTTTGGGTACGGAACCCTAAAAACCAAGGAGAAGGTTCTATGTTCGGCTATGGACATGTAAACTAAATGTAAACAATACAAAACTCGACCAAATTAGTTCCCAGTGCGTGTACCAGCTCACTCTCGCTTGGTATAACTAATATAATATTATATTCTGTGCTCTCACCCACCAAAGAGTCCTTAATAATCAAACACTGTACCTATACCTATAAATATTCGCCAAGAGCTCTTAAGAGCCCGTACTCTCTTTTCTAATGCTCTCTTCACACTCACGCCCGTCTTTCATATGCCAGGTGAAAAAGGACGATCGCCAAGTTAGAGGGCTTCTGTTTTTTAAAGGGTTTTTTATATGAAAGTGGTAAACAGTAATTCCAACATTGTACAGACGACATTCTCAACAGTACATTGTATTTTTTTCATACCGTTAAGACGTCAATACAATCCATAAAAAGGTGATGTTCTAAACAGCAAGCAAGCTTTTAGAGCAAAAATCACAAAACTGTCGCGGGTTTGAGTTGGATTATTTAGAGATAGTTTAAAAAAAATAAAAAATCTAGCTCCAACATTAGATTATAATTGAAATGATCTTACATGTTGTGCATTAAAACTTATAGAAATACTGTATTTCAACTGTTAAATCACGACTGTTAAATGAGCGAAATCGGCAAAATTTCGTATACGGACTCTTAAAGTTGTGTTCAATTCAGCCTAGCAGGGTTTCCCAAACTTGTTTTGTCTACTGCCCACTTTGAGAAAAGATTATGTTTTAGCGCCCCTTGTTTCAATTTAAAATGCATCCAGATGAAATAAATCACCTCCAAGCCTCTACACAAAGCCCCCATTTTTTTTTCTGGGTCGCTATACCGCCCCCCTGTTATAGACCTTCAGCGCGGCGACAAGGGGGCGTTATCGACCAATTTGGGAAAGGCTGGTTCGCCATTCGATGGCAGAGGGTTCGCGACAAGTTTTACGTAATTCAATTCAATTCAATTAATTTATTTCAGATTTTCATCCATAGTGTTAGTTTCAACAATAGGTCCTTATTCTAGTGTTAGTAAAAAATATAAAATAAATTGGAATCACAATAATATTGTTCAACAATTAAATATATGGGAACCGTGCTATCGGAGCATGGAGCTGCACCCAATGTTTCAGCAACACGGAATCCCACCTGCTACCCAACACATTCAGGACTCTGTTTGGACTGTTTTGCACACGCGACCAGAGCGAGGCACATCTCTTTCTAATAATTGTCTGAAAACAATCTGTATGTGCCTCAGCAAACATAGATGAGGCGCTGCAATAACGCGACAGACCAAACAGCATCCTGAATATGTTGTTGTACTGGACTTTGAGAGTACTATATGAGCGCTGCGTATATCTGACCCATAGGCTACACGTGTAGAACGACTGACAATACGCTTTAAAGAGCGTCATTTTTGCGTCCCTGCTACATCGTGCGAACCTACGTGCCAGCATATTGCCGCGCACACATAGCGCTCTACGCTCCCTCTCTATGTCCTCCGTATCTGATAGAGAGGCGGTGACCCAGTGACCCAGATATTTCACTCGGTCGACTCTTCTCAGCTGCACACCTCCAAGAGTCACAGGAGGTACACTTCTGCGACTCCTGTCGGCGCCTGCATTAAAAACCATAAATTCGCTTTTATTTGCGTTATATCTGAGCCCATGTTCCACAGCATACTCTTCACAGATACGGAGAAGTCTACGTAACGCACTGATAGATGGGCTCAACAGCACCATATCGTCCGCATAACTTATATTATTAATACAGACGCCGTCAACGTGACATCCTACGTATGTGCTGTTGAGCCCACCTATCAGCCGATTCATGTACAGGTTAAAGAGGCGGGGCGAGCTTAACCCCCCCTGTCTCGTCCCACACTCCAACCCGTACACCTCCGAAAACACTCCAGCCCATTTTACACTATTTTTCTGATGACCGTACCAGTACTGAAAGAGTCCAATCAGTTCCTTGGGCAGATTGGTTTCGTCTCTAAGTTTTTGCCACAATTTGTCGTATGACATTAAGTCGAATGCCTTCGACAGGTCCAGGAAGCAAGCGTATACCGGCGTTTTTCTGGATGTGTAGTACTGCACAGTCTGCTTAAGACAATAAATGGCACTTTCAGTGGACAGGCCCGGCTGGAACCCAAATTGAGAATCGTTTATATCTGTATGCAGTTCCAACCTTTTATCAAGCAGACTGTCCAGTACCTTGGCAATCACAGTAGCCAGTGATATAGGCCTGTAATTGGACAGGTCGGAGGCATCCCCCGTCTTATTTTTTATAATAGGCACAACAACTGTAGACATCAACGTCTGCGGCAGATATTGATGACACACACAAATTAAAAAGCATAGCAAGTATTCGTGGCAAGTGCACCCCAGCATATCTCAAGTGCTCGACACTGAGACTATCGTGTCCCGGAGACTTGCCTCGACGCATTTTTTTAATAATAGAGGCAACCTCTTTAGCACTGAATCTAACCTTTACTTCCTCGGCGGCGCTTGGGCCCCACAGCACTCCATTCCGCCGAGGAAGTAGGGAGGATATCTTGAAGTACTTTTGGAAAGCACTCGCTATTCCAGCAGGATCACTAATACCAGCCACAGACATTGGAAGGCTCGGCTTAGGATTCAACTTACTCGTATTTTTCCAAAATTTTGAGAATTTTTTTTCAGAATGATTTTTAGCTATTATGTCCATTTTAATTTGTAATGCATTATCTTGACAATATTTTAATTTAGCCTTAAAATATTTTCTAGATTCGCACATATTTTTATAAACAAAACCATGTCTAGGTTTGCCCAGGGAAACCCAGAATTGAAACCATAGACGAGCCTCCTTATGCGCACTACTTACATGTCTATTCCACCCTGTTACATAATTAATGTTCTTAAGTTTTTTCTCCCTATAACAATTCTCAGCAGACTCACTTAAGGTACATACAATACTACTGTACAATCTGTCCAATATTATTCTGTGTTCGACGTTTGTACATATTTTGTCGGCACACATAGACAATTCAGCAGGAAAATCAATTAGGCTTAACCTATTATTACACAAATTATTATACTTTTTTATTTGATCACTGTCTCTCTCACCCCATATTACTTTATTTTTAATAAACGAGGGTGCCTCAATTTTGGTAACAAATTTGTTTATATTACACACTAATTTCAGCGGGAAGTGATCAGACCAAAAAACATTATACAATACGGAAACATCAACAATTGCGTGTCGAGCGGCACTAGTTACAATACAGTGATCGAGCCATCGCCTGCATCCGTGAGCTTCGCTCACAAATGTATAGGTGTCACTAGGTAACATATCTAAGTCAACGCAAGTCCACAGTTGTTCAGAACAGAAGTTAGAAAGTTCATGCGAAAAACAACTCACCGGGGTGGGCATTAAAGTCTCCAAGAACAAACACATATTCGCTGTTGCACGTGTCGATCAGAGCACTTATCTCACCTAGGCATTCCGCAAACAAGGGGAGGTTGTCAACGTCGTCCGTAGGCATATATACAGAAATCACTAACACTGAACTGTTGTTACTGAGATGAATTTTAATAGCACAAAGACGAACACTATGACAATCAACTATGGAAACATTGGGGAACGCCGACTTTCTCCACAGCAATGCCACACCTCCGTGTGGTCTGCCCCGTAGCACTCCACTGGATGTGTCCACAGCAGATTTCCCATGAAATGCAAAGCCAGGATGTATATTCCCAAGAAGAGGTATATCTTGCGGCAGTAGCCATGTTTCTTGTAGCGCCAAAATATCAGCTTCAACGCAGAGGCCCCTCACACAGTCCATTGAGCGACTCACATTTTTACAATTAAAACTAATTATTGTAGTAGTGGCCATATTCATAAATTCTAATTATTGATTTTCTTGACTCCGAGTCTTCGATTAAAATCTATGAAGCGACGAAAAGAAATGCCTTCCGGCCAAAAATCACTTTGCATAAACAAAGATAACTTGCTTCTGGGTACGAATACTTTATAGGCATTATATTCCTTTTCAACCTTCATATTCATTTTCTCCAACCTAACATCCATTTCGGATTTTTTTCGTATGTAACTATGAATATCATCTTCGGTTACATCCTTGGCAATGTGATAGATATATATAGGTATCATAGTGTCCGAGGCCTTGAAATTTACATTTGCTTCCACCAAAGCTTTGCCCTTAGTACCGATAAAACGATTCTTTTGTTTCTTTCTTTGTACCAGAGTCCAATTTTGATCCTTCAAAGTGTCTGCATACGACTTTACCATAATATTTTTATTACATTCATTACGGTTTTGTAATGTCGCGGGCGCCGGCGCGAGCGCTTCGCTTGTCGTGTGATTGGGTAAATACTTGGGCAGGTTGCCATCGGAAATCATAATATGGCGGTCGCTAACCGGTTCGGACGTTATCAGCTGTGCGGTCGATACATTCACGGCCGTTTCCAAGGTCGGAGCAACACCTGATTTATTTTTCGCACTACCCTCAAGTAATAACACTTTTTGTTGATTCCCGATATTATCATCTTTTTGCAACGTTGGTGAATAATAGCTACCTGACATAGTTTCTATATCCCTATAACTATTCACAGGCGGCAATCCCATAGGACCACTATTACATTGTAAATCGTCAAATTTACTGGCCCCTCTCTTTGTGTTAATATATCCAGTAAAATTGTTATTCACTAAAGATGATTCCATTATGTTCTTAAGATCGTTTTGAAGCAATTCCAATTCCTTTTTTGTTGCATAGATATCAGCAATTCTATTTATCTCCTCTCGCATCAAAACCTGGTTTTTGAGTATCTGCGTAACATCCACATGGTCGAACAAGACGGGTGGGAGTTTTTGTAAATCTCTCGCAACAAATATCGTATAAAGTAATGGTGGCAACAGGAGTCATTATGTCCGTAGATGAAACTCTTCAAGCTGATTTCAAAAGGATGTATTTAATAGATTTTTGGGTAGCTAGACAGGCAGAGTATTTCGAAACCTCACGCAAAGCGGTGAACACAATTATCCAACATAATTGTGTGAGAGTTGAGTTTTCACACCTGGTCATGATAAAAACTAAATACAGATATCGACTTGATAATAATATATTGAACTGAGTCAGAACTAATTTTAATAGGGGTTCGTGCAGCCAGTGCCGTAAATAGCCTTTTTTACGCCCTGTGCGAGTTTCTATAACTGTATATGTATGCTTCCAGGGCCACAGGTCTCCCTGGTCTGGTCATTCTTGCGCCCCCCAGAGTCTGCGCCCTGTGCCTGGGCACCGGTGGCAGTTGGCACCGCCCTATTTACGGCACTGCGTGCAGCCTAAAGTTTGAGAAACCCGGCCCTAAAGCATTAAAACTACCCGTAGCTTTATTAACACTTAATCATAAATCGATACTGAGCAAGTACAAACTGCTGCAAGTGTTTTTGTCATCTAATACTTTTTACTACCAATCTTGTTAGGAGTAACAGCTGTCTTACCATAGCAAGTCGTACGGTTAGGTTTTATTACAGGTAATAGCTGAGACCTAGAGTCACAGAATACAGCATTAGAGTTGTAAAAGGTCTATAAAATATCTAAAGTCTATACAACACACATTCTAGTTCCAATTTAGAGAAGAGAAATCATACTATAATACAGACATTGACAAAAGTAAAGCAAAAATTATTATTGACAAGTAAAGATTAAAAAAATACATACAAATTGTAAATTATAATGTTCTATAAGCTGCATGATAATATAACCACAGCAGATTTTAAGGGAGTTCCTTACGGAGATCCCGTAATTTACTGTATTTCAAGCCCTATAAACTCATAATTTGAAAGCTACAAAGTTATAATAAAAATACAGCAATAATCTTCAGTATATCGATGTCGGACCCGACTGGTTAAAATAGCCGCTCAATCAAACAGCTAGCCCTTTGACTGAACAACGCCATTCAATCTCACGGCTAGCTTTTTAATTGAATATTTCAGTCGCTCGATACGTTCGACACTACAACTGATTCCAGGCGCCGCCGTTTGATTGAATTAGTTCAGCGCTCACCACCGCGGCGCTAGTTGCGTTTTGTTTACAATATGGCGTCAACTAGCCGGTGTTTTGTGATTGTATTAAGATATTTTTCGTAAATATACGTTACAAGTGTTATTAAAGTGACAAATTATGGGGGTACATACGATCAATGAATAAAAATTTAAACAAATATTCGAATTTCGAGGAGAAATTACGGGATTATGAAATGCATCACGAAGGTGCATTAATTGCAATTGTGTTCAAAGTGAGTTAGAATACAATTTATTCTGCTTATTATGATTGCGCTTGTGTAATAATAAAACTAAACTAAAGGTCCGCTTAGTTAATTTGCCATTTAACCAGTTAGCTAAGCGTCGTCTAGCTGTAGTGTTGAACGTTGCAGTCAACAAGTCGGCTAAACGACGTATAGCCGTGTGATTGAATGGCGCTGTTCAGTCAAAAAGCCTAGCTGTTTGATTGATCGGCTATTTAAACCAGTTGGCTGCGACATCGACATTCCTTGACCCGTTTTAAATTTTCTATTTTTGTTTATTATACTCATGATATCAGCTTCCAAATAAAACCAATTTATTAAAATTCAAGCATACATTCAGCATCTCCTTAGGATTCACAATTAATTACTTTTATTTGAAACACACGCCAATAGATCTACAATATCATAAACTACATATTCCCCGTTTAAATTTTTTTAGGTCAATTTTGAATAGCTCGGTCAACAAAGTATTTGTAGAGTGCGTGAGCGGGAACCTAAGCGATTTCTTCTGGAACTTATTCAGGGTGGTTAAGGCCGTCCCCCGAGCAAACGACCTTGGCCATACATTTGTCGCGTTGCTGAGATCGCGCCAAAACCCTATTATTTTTACTTATCTTAGTTCAAAATTGTCCTAAAAAAAATTTAAAACGGCGAATATGTAGTTTATGATATTTTCGATCTATTGGCGTGAGTTTCAAATAAAAGTAATTTGTAAATGCTAAGGAGATGCTGAATGTATGCTTGAATTTTAACAAATTGGTATTACTTTGAAAGCTGATATCATGAGTATAATAAACAAAAATAGAAAATTTAAAACGACGAAAGGAATGTTGATATACTGAAGATTATTGCTGTATTTTTATTATAACTTTGTAGCTTTCAGATTATGAGTTTATAAGGTTTTAAATACGGTCAATTACAGAATCTTCGGACGGAACGCCCTTAAGGACAAAACATTTAACATACTAAAAGTCCTGACGTCTAGGAGGTGAGCCGGCGGGAGGGGGGGCGACAAAGGTCTAAATTTTTGGTTTTTCGTCAATAACTAAAAAAACTATGCGTTATAGCAAAAAATATTGTATAATGACATTAAAGCTTATTAAATTTTCTATAAATTAGATTATATACAGTTTTTCCAAATTCTCATCTGTTTTCGAACTACACGCTCAGGAATAGTAAAAATTAAAAAAAGCTTTATTTTAAATATGTAGGTATTCCTTTCTAATTCTGTTTGCAGCGACAAAATATTGTTCTTTGTAAAGCCTCGAATGCTGGTAAGTCGTCTATTTTTCTTGGCGTCAAGATATTACCTTCATTTTTCCACCCTCACTCTTGAGGGGTCAGCTCATTTCCTGAGCGTGTAGTTCGAAAACGGATGAGAATTTGGAAAAACTGTATATAATCTAATTTATAGAGAATTTAATAAGCTTTTATGTCATCATAGAATATTTTTTGCTGCAACGCATAGTTTTTTAGTAATTGTCGAAAAACCAAAAATTTAGACCTTTGTCCCGCCTCCCGCCGGCTCACCTCCTAGACTTTTAGTATGTTTTGCCCTTAATCACCCTGAATAAGTTCCAGCAGAAATCGCATAGGTTCCCTCTCACGCACTCTATACCCTCTTTTGAGTCATTCGTTTACCGGACTATAAGATAAGTAAAAAAAACAGGGTTTTGGTGCGCTCTCGGCAACGCGCAACGCGGCAAATGTATGGCCAAGGTCGTTTGCTCGGGGGACGGCCTTAAGTATTTAACTTAGCTAGTCAATATACAAAAGTACAATATGATATTTTTGCCCTTTTTTATAGAATAAGGGGGCAAACGAGCAAACGGGTCACGTGATGGAAAGCAAGTACCTTCTTGTGTAAATACAGAATATTATTTTAAGTTTATTTTATCAATTTATGAATTTACCTCTACTTTTTTATGGAAATTCGTTTGAAAAAAATCTTATTAGTTATTACGTATCATTCAGAATCTATATAACTACCTATGAATAATATTTATTCGTTTCTTATCTAGACGAACGTATGTCAATCTGAATATTTAAATGAAAGTGAGGGTTTGAATTACAATCCTCGCGTGCCACATCCCACTATCCTATTCTATCCCATGTCCCATCCCACTGTCCCATTCAATCCCAATTGAAGACGTGAGGAGACGAAGTGGGTAACTCACTATTTAAAAACTAACATTTTCACATATACATAAATGCTTTAGGACCAGGAAATTTATTTGAAAGAAAAAAAAATGGTGGATTCTATGTATATCTGGATATATGTATTACAAAGATGAAGTAGGTCATTTAAAAGTTTTGTTCAAATGATAAGAATTTTTTTTTATTAATAATTGCTCTTTTGCTGTATTATTATAATTATAATGTGTGTAATCTACTTCTTCCAGTCATGTCTTCAATTCCCATCCCACTGTCATCGCTCACTTATCCTCTATTTGTATCCCGCGCCACGATTTCAATTTAAATATCATAACTTTTTATCTATGATTGATGTAGCTACTATTTGAAATGCAATAAATTGTAGATTATAATCTGATTATCTCAATAATATTGTTATTGTCACTCTGAGACGGTGAATTATGTGATCGAACGAGAAATAAAACCCCATTAAAGGCCAGTTTAATTGCATTATTCAAATCCAGAGATCAAGTCCAGCGCTGGATTGCCATTATTTGCCACTAGGAATAATGTAAACGGGCACTGGAATTCAATTCAGTTTCTTCTAGTGCATTCCATTTACATTATTCCAGTAGCAATCCAGCGTTGGATTGGGTCACCGGACTGGAATAATGTAAATGTTGCAAAATGATAGAATAAAAGGTGTTGAGGTAAAATTCGTACTAGTGTTGTACTTAAATAATTTTGCAGTCGATAAAACAACATATTGATATTTTCATATTTAACGTTACGTTATTTGGTTTATACATGGCATTCAGTTACACCATTTTTGTACGAAATATACTTAAAATTACTGATATTAAAGATATTGCACGCCTCATAACTTTATATCCAAGGTTATTGGGATCTGAAATCTATTCTATAACACATTAAATAAATCAATTATTAGAGAACCGGAATATCGTGTATTGGTATATTTTGTACATAATCATTAACATCTACTATACTACAAAGTTTATGCCAAGAATTAACTTTATTTTACACTAGATGACGCCCGCAACTTCGTTGCGCCAAAATTCGTTTATCGCGCGGGAACCGTACATTTTTCCGGGATAAAAATTATTCCTATGTCCTTTCCCGGGACTCAAAGTATCTCCATGCCAAATTTCAGCAAAATCGGTTCAACAGTTGGGGCGTGAAGAGGTAACAGACACACAGACAGACACACTTTCGCATTTATAATATTAGTAAGAATTTTAAAAAACTGCAAAAAGATATACATTTTTTAAAAGTTTATTTGCTAATTTACAAATGTAGCTCAAATTATTTCAATCAAAACTATATTAACTATTGCTACTTACTCTATGTTCGGTCGAATTAGTCGACCTCTTTGTGTTTAAAAAGTTATAAAGTATTACCAATGACAAGTTCAAATTGTCAATAGATGCATTGCTAGAATATGGCTTGTAATAGCAACTTGGGAAAGTAAATAAATAATACTTTATAAAGCTTTACAGCCTTTTAGTTAAAGAGAGACCTTTTAGGAGTTTAAACACTCTAAATAATGATACAATTATTGATTAATAATTATACGCTTAAAATAGGCATAAAAGCTTTAATTTATAATATATTATTCTTTATATCATATTACCAAACATAAAACCCATTTGATATTGAGTTTTATTTCAATAACAGTAGCTATAGTAATTAATAATTTGCATCTATCAACCATTAATTTTGCATTCCATAATTTGTACAATGTTGATTGAAAATTTAATTAATATCTCTAATAGCTCTAAATGAATGTCCGGATTCCTGCTGGTTCTCATGTCAAAACCATTTAAATAAGGTTACAATGATGATCTATTACGAAAAACCCATTCTCATTTTTTTTTAATTTAAAGTAGATCTTAACTACTTATATCTTAACTTTTTTACAACTCTTAACTTAGATTTAGATCTAGAGAAATTTTGTTAGTTTTGCTAAAATTCGAGAACGGCTGGACCGATTTGGCTTATTTTCTTTCTCGGAAGTCCAGGGAAAGTTTATGTCATGTATTGTTTTAACATTTAGGAGGCAGGTCATCTAGTTATTCACTACAAATGAGCATTTTCGACTTTAGCACTTCAGCAATGCAATGTTTCATCTAAATATAAGTACCTAATATTTTATTATTAATATTTTTGTGTTACCCTAAAACAGCCTCATATCAATATTCATTTACTTACATCCTTATTGCTTTATTTATTTAAACCATAACTCAATAAAAACAATAACATTGAAAGCATTTTCAATTCACACTTGTAGCCACCTAGTTTATTGTCAGTATACGGACAGTTCTCACCTCTACTATTAGCGTGGGTAGTGTGTACTGTGTATGTCCCCATATACTCCGGAATAAAATACTAAACTTGTGGCCAACATGGCCTATGACATAATGGAGTTGTAAATGTCAAAGTTGTTTGTTTTTATCCGATTGCTAAAGAAGAAGAGTTATGATTTTCGAGTCTAATTATGCACATGTTTGGCTAGATCTGCAGACTATACAATAAATACAATGCAGTGGCATTTTTAAGAGATAGATAATTATGCTCCATCGAAATATACTTGTCTTTTTAAGGTTAATTGAGTTTTCATAAAAAGTTAAAATAATCTATTCTTCATTAGAACATATTATGTTTAGAAATGAGCTTATTAAGCGTCGATTTCAGATACAACGTATGACAATGATTTGTGGCGTGATCTGAAGAGAAACCCACTATAAATCACAACCCGCGGCTTCATAATCATAATAAGCAATTCGATGTTTAATAATGCATTCAAATTTATCGATAATGAGAATATCGATATTATGCACAACACTAGAAATTCATAATACCATATCCATTTAAATGCTTTATCGATATTTTTGATACACATAGCACTGGATCAAATAGGGAATATGACGCAAAGCAGGGGGCGCTACTTGTACATATAGTAAATAATCCCACCAAAATCCGACATATTGCACATGAGTCATGACACATCATCATATCAGAATATTAACAGAAACGTTGTCAAACATTGAAGTAATATATCCAATTAAAACAAGATATTAAATGGGCGTTGTTTTTGTATAACTATTTACTTATCTGTGATTTATTCACATTTTAATCTCTAATGCTAAAGCTAATGCTTGTGTGTTGTGTTGATAGGATAACGTCATATTATGTTAGCAGTTAGGGTGACCTACAATAATAAGATACAATCAAGATTAATGTAATAAAATATAGGTACATAATAAGTACGCTTTCATATTATTATTTTTTTTAATAATTGTAGTTAAGAAAAAATCTCGTGTCTCGGTCTGTGTTGCCAAAGTCCTCGTAAATAATTGGCTGGACAAATTCTCATAGCCAGTGTTTGTAAAAAAATAACGTTCATCTTTCAGTTTCACAATACTTATTTGCGCTGGCTGCGAAAGGGTTAACTGTTAAAAATTGTTACCTAAAATGACCAACACTCATTTGGCATTCTGGATTGGGCGTTTGCACACTGCGACGGTAACGACACGACACGATACCACAGAATAGAGGGCCACCGCACATATTATACAATTTCAATTTGGCCGACTATCGTACAAACTGACTATCGTAAGTTAATTCTAATATTCTGTCACTTAATATTGAATGCACCCAAAATATTCTCCTTTCTTTTCGCCTTCGTTTTATTAGTGCCACAATAAAAGCGTGCTTTTTACGTATTTTAACACGCACGTCGCTATCTAGCAACACCGTTACCAACTAAATCTAAAATTTTGCGGCTGGCAGCGTACACGATAAAGTTGTCCAATTAAATTGTGACACTACGCAATTTAGTTTGTACGGTAGTCGGCCAACTTGAAATTGTATAATATGTGTGGTGGCCCTTATCTATTCTGTGGTATCGTGTCGTGTCGTTACCGTCGCAGTGTGAAAACACCCATTTCTGTATTCTAAACTTGTAATAACACAACTATAATTAATTATCTCACAACTTCACTTTATTTACTAATTTTTACATCTTGCCATTATGAGCCATACTTTTACGGCCGTTCCCAATATTCAATCTATCTCTGGTTTGACATACAACCGATCGCAGGTAACATTGAATTGACATAAAATATATGTCTCTAATGTCTAATTTGAGCTATTCCTATCTCTAGTAGGGCAAAACTAGAGATAGATCAAATATTGGGTACGGCCGTTAGACTTCTTTACTTCAGATTAAACTAGCTGTCATCTTAAATTGTCATTTTGTATGTTTTCTAATTATTATTACAAAGGAGGTTTACAGAGGAGGCCTTATAGCTAGTGCCATGGCGCCTTATGTCATTTTTGACATCAAACTTCGCTATCGAACCAACTCGTTTTTACGGAATATAGGTACCCTCGCAAATTGTGTAACAAAAACACCTCCATAGGTGAGTGATATTTATTCGAATCCTGCGATATGACATCATGCCTCAGTTGTCTGTTAGACAGGGCAATGGATATTTGAAATTGTAATTGTATGAATATCTAAGAAATACCTAAGTGCTGGTCAAGGAAAAAGTAACTATATGTATTATGTTTGTTGTTTATGTAGTGTTAAGTTAATTTTGTAGTGTAATTTTATTTTAACACTAGATCAAAAATTGCGTAATTAAAATAATGCCACGTTGTCCATCAAAAATGGCATATTATTATGTCTTTCCTTAAGGTATTCTGCTGTTAGTTTCTTCTTCTTTGGCAAGTTCCATAAAATATATAATATTTGCAGTTTTGTAGCCTTATAATGAAAAAAATCAAGTCTAAAAGCATTAAATCAAAAATTGTAATACATTTTAGTCAAATAATATAAAATTTTCATTTAGGAAACTTAATAAATTGAATAGTAAACTAAGTATAATAGTAAATAGTCAGCCCTTACGCTACGAGTGACTTTGTATCGGAGAAAGTAATATTTATGTACCAATTTATTCCCAGACTAAATGCCAGCGATGCTCCTTACTTATTGCTTCGCTTTCTATAATACTAACTTATCAATACTTCATTATTATGCTAAAAAACTTTTTTTTAACAGAACCTAACATAACATTATCATTAGAACACGATATAACGATATTATTATATACCTTTAAAATTTAACAGGTTATGGTCCCGTAAAATTATGTTGTGTTATAAACTTATTTTTTTTCTGGTTAGCTGAGCAAATTTTTACGTAGTAGTAGTTATTATAGAAATTGTATTTAATAAACACAATTGATTAAATACAATTTCTGACACAGTCGAGTAAAAGGTATACAAATAAAACGAGAAGGTATATAACAGACCTGAAAAGTCGATTAGAAACCTTAACTCACAATATGAAAATGATTTTGACTAATGACTTCGAATTTCGATCATTAGCCCTATCAATAGGTTTATTGAATTACCATCACGTAATAAATCATCGCATTGAATAAGCTCATTGTAAGCTGCATGGAAAGCTCAGCTTTTGACTCGGTTACGCCAACTTTCTTAAGCTTATGAGTTATTAATTTCATACTATGCAGGAATCTTGGTAAGCTTTTGAACGGAATAGACTTTAGACTGTGCTTAAGTTCATTTTGATCTAGCTTGTAAACAGAGCTTAGTAATATAAGGCTACCAATTTAAATGTCAAGTATTGAACTGCAAGTGAAGAGAAAATACAGTAGGAAATTGATTTTATTTAAATTTAGAGATACTATCTAACTTTATGAAAAGGGAGCATAGTTACAATTCCAGAAAAAGTGCACAGACTATTTATATTTACCTATGCAAATAAGGACAAAGGACATACATGCTACTTTTCGGCAAGATTTTAATTTTTCGGTAAATTCTACTGCGTACGAAGTTATGAGCAACATATTATAGTTTAATAGCAAGTGCAAATTATTCTATAATTTTAGCAACTCTGTTGTTTTTTTAATTAGGTCCATATAATAAGATAAAGCCTATTAAACTAGTTTTTCAACTACCCTCTATAAGGTATGTCCTTTTCGAATCAATTGCTTATAAGTCTTAATCAATTATTTTTTTCTCTGTCAATTATTTTTTTAATACCACTCCTGACAGGAAAGTGTCTCTCAACAGTATCAAGATCTAGGATCTAGATCTTTATACAGCCTGATTATCTGTTTTTATGAAATCATTTAAGACCTGTCTCTTAAGGACTGCTAGATAAGATCAGTTTTTAGGTTAGGTAATATAATTTCTAGATTTTCTGTGTAATGTCGTATGGCAGTTTGATGTAATAACCAGTCTAATTATCATCTTGATCATCTTTCTTATGTTTTTATAATCATCGCCATGGGCACAGAAACATATTCACACATCAAACTTTTGGAAAGGAGAAGTTGAACTTTTTGAAGAAGTTGAACGTTGAAACTAGAACTCTATGTTCTATTAAACTCTTACGTCTGTAAAGTTTATATTACAGATTTATTACTTTGCCTTTCCGTTGAAGTTTTCTCATTTAATAGGGTCTATAGGAAATTGGACCGACTTCGCTCTTTCTCAGTCACTTTGCGGAGAAAGTAATGCTGTAGCCTGTAGCCCATTTAAATGACACTAAAATTTAATCGTCTTGAGAATAAAAATATTTATTTATTTTATATACCTCTATGGTTTAACATCAGGCGATCCTGGTCTGCTCGTTTCCTGAATAGTTTTACAAAATGTTGTCTTCGCCGCTTTAAATTACCTCCTTTAAAATGTTACGTACGTTCGTTATGAAAGTAACATATTGGGTCAATATAAGCTATCAATCAATCAAGCTGACTCGCTCCAGTGCTTGCCAGTTTGTCGCGATACTGGCGTACGATATTGGCTTTATTGATATTTATCGCTGCGAGTACTTCTAAATCGTGTATTTTGTCAGAACCGATAGGAAATCTTGGGAACCGCCCAAGTAGAGACAATATTGCCAAGTATGGTCATAACGTACACGCTTTCTTACTTCAAATAGGTGTTTCTTTTTCTCATCATCAGATGAGCAAAAGTCTTCGCATTGAATCTTTAACTTTTTAGCTTAGCAGCCTTTTTTTCTGGCGACAAATAAGGAATAAGCGTTTTACAGCACATATTGAAGACTATATTCTGTTGTCTGACAACATTTTCGTATACAATTTTCTGCTGTCAAACGCTTGTTGTTTACTTGTCGCAACCACCCTGCCGGAGTCCTTTTCATAACACATATAAAGCGTAGGTACTATGGCGCCTCCCTGCTCTACACCTGCTTCAACAACTGTGTCACAAGAAGACGTTCCGTTTTAATTGGAGTGATACCATCGGCAGCACGAGCATTTCGTAACGTTTCGTGCTCGAGCGCCGGTGATACCATCTTCTGGATGTTACTTGGCCAATTCTGACAGGTTGTTTATCGGTAGGAACAGCGTCATTTCTTATCGTTTTAAGTATTCTAAGAAAGTATTTTGGGTAAAACGTGTACTTCAATGGATTGGATGAGGAGTTATTTTTCCTTGTTTAAAACAACCATTCTAGAAGCAATTTCAGCAAATCTTTCAAGGTCTTTTTTTTCGTATTGGACATATATTTTTTTATATTTCTCATAAAAAACTATCAATTTGTAATATGTATGAAAAGTTTAAAAAAACGCATCACTACGTGATTCGTGACTTCCAATTTTACTAAGCGTTTTGCGCCGTATCATTAGTCTTCCCATTGAAATCGTTTCCCGGACGCAAGTAATTTTAGCACTCCCAAATTAATTTACTCCTTTATCATGTACTCATTATTTAAAGTAGTGAAACGTGACAGTTTAACTCAGTACGAGTTAAACTATCAGCACGAAAAAGTACAGAGGAGTGATAAGGCAAAAAATTACGCTTTCCATTTCCATTTTTAGGCTACATCGGAGAGTAACCAGCAAAAAATATGTATGTAACTATGTTGTTTTTGCTGGTTATTCTCTATGATTCTATGATTTTCATATATGCGTCGATTGTGCACGTTGTGGACAGCTGTACAAAACGTGGTGGCAGTGGACCATAATTTACATGAGCTTAAAAGTTGAAGCTTTTCATTTGCATCGTTTATTGATAAATTCCATTTGGCTCGTCACTAAATCCTTTCAAAAATATTAGCCCATACAAAAAACCTTTTCATCATTGATTTATGTGGTTATAAAGCGTGAAACAACAGCAATATAAGCGTTGAAGAGAGTGTCAATACGGAATCGTGGTCACGATCCGAATTGTGGGCAATTCGCCGCGATTTACGATTGAACTCGTAGAAATTATATTGGGGCCATAGACTGGAGAAACGGAGACATGCCACTTTACTCCATTACATTGCCTTTAACTAATAAATGCTAACCCTACGCATGTACTGGTTACAAGAGATAGTTATGACTATTATTATTATTATATTATCGTTATTTTATATGCCTGTGACACGTGAGTCGGCTAGTTCCAGATTTTTGTAAATTCAATGACTTCGTTTTTGTATTTGACAGAACTTTACTCAGCTTTCTATTACTTTTTTTTCCATCTCTTAGATCTTTTACCTACTTTACACACGATTCATTACTTTTTAATATTACTTTGTCAATTCTCGCATTTTTATTACTCTGTTAAGCATTCAGCTCGTGCCAACCAGTTTATCTTAATCACAAAAATTTAGGGCTCGTGCTTTAAATTTTTGACATTTTCGCAACGTTAGTTATTAAAAGTTAATGGGTCCGTTTGTATCGAGATTGCTCCATTAATCCTTGTGTCACGACAATTTATAGCAGCCCAATTACCATATTGCTCAAAAACTGTAGTAACTTTGCCAAGTTTTGTAAGGGAATTAAGAACTTTATTATTTTTCACAGTAATAACTTACACTTTTTATGCACTTTTTCCACTTTTATTTTTATTTATTATTTTTATTCTAATGAATTAATTAAGGCGGGAATAAATAATGCGACATTAAGCTACGTGTCGGATTACAATTATTACCATTAATTATACAAAACAAAGTCAGAATGAACTAGATTTAAAACAAGCCCATGTTCTTCTGAGCTAAACAAACTTATTTCTCAATCCTCAAGCCCAGTGGCACTTTTATGCCATAAATAAGTGGTAATTATGTAAAGAATACTCCTTTTCCATTTTATCTGCTTATCGACTACCAATCTCTTTTATGGCGGTTAAATGACTTAAAAATAATGAACATGAAAAATTAAATCGAATTCATTTTCCCTTACTGTTTCGCAAAAGCTATATGTAGTAAATAATATAAATAATATTATACATTTAGGACAATTTTACACTTTCGAATTCGCCATTCACAAAATCGTGTACGCACTAAGTGACTTAAGGCTTGTAAAACTTTAACGCAGTTCGCGTACTGAAGTTCACACTGAGGTTCACCAATTATAGCAACTAAGATTTTCTAAAATTAATCAAGAAACTAGCAAACTTTGGTGTTTGCTAGTGTACAATGTATGCAAAGTGAGATTGTTGCGAATTAATTTCTTATCCTTACAGTTCCGGCCATTATAGATTCTCCTTGCCTCATTAATCATTTGTGCCGATGAATTCTTCCACCTCCCAAATTACTAATTAGGGATCAACCATTACTCATTAGTACTCATTACTTACTAATTACATCAGTCTTTTCAAGTTACCACTTTTTTCTACTTTATCTCTCTTAGCTGCTCAATAATAATAAAGCAAATTTAGTGCGTACGTGCATTGAGCAAGTGTGTACATACTTTATTCACCTTGCAGGTCATAAACTGAGTTAGTGTCTGATTGGAACTGGTAATTGGCACTCGAATGCCATGCAACTCGTAAAGTTACATCGAAATTAAACCAACATTCTGTTCGCTAAGTAGAAAATACTGAGAGGCATAAATTAGTCTAAAGAGAAAGGATGTTAGGTATTTGGTCTCATCTACTATTTGCAATTTTCTATAGAATTACCAACCAAAATGTCAAACTCACGCTCAACCAGTTTAAAGTACGCTACTTTGTTTGGAGTCGAAAACTTAGTACTGATGACAAAGTAACAGCTAGGAGCATTTTACCTTATCATTAAAAGTTGTAAAAGTCTTATAAATAAGATCCAAGTTCCATCAACAGGAACCACGTTAGTTGATGAGAAACAGTTTTCAAGAATCACTCTCAAACAAGGTAATCCCTTATGTAGGTCGGATAACTGTTCAGTGGAACGTCGAAGGTCACAGATGGACATCTAGTATCACGCACCAGATTACGATCTGACCCTATGTAGCCGTTTGCATCAACGTATAGCATACTTAAGTACCGTCGTGGGTGGTGTACCCCAGGGCGCTGTTTTGAGACCTGTGTTTTAGATTGTTTGTTGCGGTACAGTGATCTTCTTTTTCTAGAGCTCAATATGTTTTGAATTTGGGTGTAAAGCTACAATTATAATACATTTTATAGCTTGTAACAATATGATATTAATTTTCTAGCTAAACATAAATTTATTCAGAACTCGAAAAAATCGAAAATAAATAAGATACTGATAGATTTTTGTTTTCCCTAGGTTCCAGACAGTAGGCAGCTCAGGACTATGTCTGTGAGTGTTTATAAGTAATAGACTAACAATAACCAACGGTATACGGTTTCTAATTACGTAGGTCCCTGACTCGTAACGGCTTTATTCATAATGCCATCCCCGTAACCACAGACCTAACACAAACCAAAATAAACTCCGTGGTTGGAAATAACCTTAAATAAAATTGCATAAGCCCCATCTGCTAGAAGGCCATAACAATACTTTAATAGAAGGAACAACATATTGAATTATCCTAACATCGAAGATGAATTTGCGAGCTTGTTGAATTTGTCAACATCGTCCAGCAGAACAAAGTGCAAAATATTTCACTGACAAAATAATAGTAATGCTTTGGAACAAAACCCATAATAAAGATCTACAGATAAAATAACAAACTCGCAAAAAACAGACCATCTCAATAATAGATTCTATTTATAACTTGCCAAGCCCTAATAATACTCTCGAAGAAGATTGCTTACTCCACAAATAATAAAACAATAGGTCCTTTAAAGCGTTAGAAAAACACAGAGAAATATAATCAATCACCGACAAGTCTACCAAGACGATAAGTCTATTTATAGCAAACGTGTTAGAACTTCCTAAGGATGTGCAGACAAAATTAGAGATGCCAAAAAGCCTGGTGAAATGAACCGTGACTCATCGTCTGGAACGCAGACGGTCATTCAGACGGAAATAGCACCTCAAAAATGTTAGGATCCTTTAATCTTCCGGTCTTAATGACTGTCTTCAGAAGTATTTCGAGTTTTTGGCACTAATGATTGCAGCGCAAAATTACCTGTTTTGTCCTTAATCCGAATTTTAATTTATTTTTAATTTTATTTTTATTTTTTATTTTATTTTACCTTATATTTCCTTCCATATAAATTGAGTATAAACACAGAGAAATATAATCAATCACCGACAAGTCTACCAAGACGATAAGTCTATTTATAGCAAACGTGTTAGAACTTCCTAAGGATGTGCAGACAAAATTAGAGATGCCAAAAAGCCTGGTGAAATGAACCGTGACTCATCGTCTGGAACGCAGACGGTCATTCAGACGGAAATAGCACCTCAAAAATGTTAGGATCCTTTAATCTTCCGGTCTTAATGACTGTCTTCAGAAGTATTTCCAGTTTTTGGCACTAATGATTGCAGCGCAAAATTACCTGTTTTGTCCTTAATCCCAATTTTAATTTATTTTTAATTTTATTTTTAATTTTATTTTACCTTATATTTCCTTCCATATAAATTGAGTATTTGCTCATCACACATTTCCCCAAAACACTCATGGGTTCCCAAGTGACATACTAAAGCACTTTTGGGATATTAAAGCTTGAATAATAGTTTGTGTATAACATTTAATTTCCCCTAAAATAATGTCAACTTTCTGAATATTAAGGAAGAGACATGTACTTAAGATGACTGTACATGAATTTTCATTAAATGTTAATTATACATTACATCCAGATGCAAGCAGAATTAACTGCGATTTCATTTGATTACTCGCAAAAACCCCAATTACCCAACCAAATAATTCAAGCAGTTCTCGCAAGCATAAACGTTACGTGGTCAAATAAGGGGTAATTTACCACTAATATCAGAACCTGATAACTTAATAAAAGACCTAGCAGTGAAATAACTGACATCAGTCGTAAAAACTGGGATTCGGTACTTTATTGAGATTGATGATGTGATTGGAGTCATTAAAGAAATGCGAGATGACACACAAATTGTACTTTTGACCTGCATCAGCAGGTAAGAAATTAATCATACGGTTTCTAAATTCAACGACATTTTTAAAATGCATTTAACATTATAAAGCTTTGAAATTGGCAAGATCTTTTACAACTTGGTAACATAATTTTAGTAAATTTTTCGTGACTTGCGCATTAAGATAGTAACAAACCAAACGCAATCTAAAACCTTGGCCGTAATATTGTAAGGATCATAAGGACTATAACGTAGTATCTATTCCTCGTAATAACACGTACAAGGACAAACAGATGGACCCAATGATAAAGTTATAGTACCTATTCATTTACATATCGATGCGATGCATATAAAACAATATTGCGAGAGCCTTAATCGTGCTTTTTATTGATTCCAAGATAAATCACGTACGATGTCACTTACACTTATCGTCAGTGATTGCATACTCCCGAAATTGATTGATTATTTAATAATACGAAAGTCATTTTATAAAATTGATATATCTCCTTGTATCACATGTAAAGGGTGTTCTCGAAAGGTCAGAGAAGAAAGCCTGCGAGCGATGATGTAAAACTTTGTTTACATGTGTTCAGATGCCTGGATTAATTGATAGCATTTTGGACCTAATAATTAGAGCTTAATGACCAATTTCGCGTACACAGATTGAGAACGATCTTTGACCTTAATTTTGATCCCTTATTTTTGTCTCTTTCTTATTCTTTGGCAGAAAGAGATAAAAATCTAGTGACAGCAAATTTAATTACTTTGTTACAACATCTGATATACTCGCTCCTTGTAATTTATTATACTTTTCTTGTCACTAAGCCAAAGAGGAACTCAAGTGATTACAGAAATCTTTTTTGTTAACTACTCTTCTGGAATCGTTTCAATTATAATGTCAAATAAATCAATACTTAATTTCGACTATGTCCAATCAACCTCTTACATAATGCATTTTACTTCTTGGTTGAGTTTTGTAACAATCAAGAATTAATTACCAGGAACTTACTAAATTGAAATCATTACTTTTCTAAGAACATGCTTAAAATTCAAAATCTTCGATCAAAGGTTTCGAGAAAAGTTCGATCTTCTTAAAATGTAGTATACGAGTATGTAGTCATAACTAACAGTATAATTATTGAGTTTTTTTATTTTTTATTTATCTTATGTTTCCTTCTTTTCAGATCTAGCAGCACTCCGGCAACTTCTAGAAACAGAGACCGGCGGTACCACTTGTCCCAGTTGTAACATGCCCTTTGATAAGGGTAAAAAGAGAAAACTCATCGACACGTGCGGGCATGAGCGCTGCTACTCCTGCATGTTCAGGAACGAAGCGTGCCCTTTATGCGCCAGGAAGAGCACCAGAAGACCAGTGATGGAGAGGTACACTCCGTCCCCGCAGCGACCGGCAGACCAGGACTGGCAGTCACCAATGAGGCTGCCCAAACCTCCGAAACAAACCACCAGCTTGGCCCAAAGCTGTCCCACACCACCGCACACCAGAAGAAGATTCTTCCTCAGCCCGAAGTCTTTGAGGAGTCCTTTCGGGCAAAGAAGCAGGCATTCAGAGAACCACGTACCTTTATCAGGTAATTTGCATGGTTTGTTTTGGTTAAAGCTTGGTTAAAATTGCGAGGGTTTTCAATAGCTCTCGAACGCGCTAAGGACATCGAAGAATCCTTCCGTCGTATATAATAATGAGTGACAGTTGGCTGCCCACGCCGCCGCGCCGGATGTACGTAGGGGCCGGAGGACCGGTCCTACCTTAGGCTAATTTCACATCGTAACCTTACTTTGTCAAATCGCATTAGCGATGCTCATTCAGACCGAACGCGGGCGCTAAATTCACACCGGATCGAATGTTGCGAAATCGAAACTTACTAGTACGGCAATCGAAGTTTAATTGAACTCGGAGGTTGATTTGAATGAGAGCCTGTCGCTCCCCAGCCTTACATTAGCATTTCGCAACCGGCCCGCGCAGACAGCGGGCCTACAACGTTATCTTGGTATCTGCCACATTTTCCACTCCATTACTTACGTCATCGGTCCTCGAAACGGCTGGTCCTAGATAAATTATACGCTTCGATTCTCCGCGGCACTTGCTACCGTACTTAATCAATACCTAACGTTTCTATCTTGGAAATTAATAGCGTATCCTTTGTAACCAGTTATTTCGAATAATTACTATCATACGCAATTACTGTAACTAATCGAGATTGCAATCTGTTAGGTCCGTTTTGCGCCAAACTTAAAAACCTCCGGGCATGGAAATGAGGAAACGTGCTTATGAATTTCGCGTTTGAAACATGTAAACTTTATTGCTGCCGTTTTAATCAAACCATGCTGCAGTTGAAATCAAATGACCCAGAACGATTGCCGCCAAATCTTACTGTAGCCAAGCTATACCAGCCGCATTCGTGTCTCCCTAGATCAGGTCTGATTGGTGTGTTTTAACAGGACTGCCGGAAGAAGGACCCAGGAGTGCGGCCTGGCCGAGTCTCGTGTTTAACAAAATAAGGTCATTGTGGTCTGCGCACTCGTCGGTGCCACAGGGACTCAATCAGTTGACAGGCAGGGATTATTAGCGTCTGGAATGTGGATCGAATGGGACTGGCTCGTTTGTTACCAAGGACTACTTGGGCTAGTAAATTATTCGCTCAATGCTGTCTCTCTCATTCTTCTAATATTTAAAGAAAAGCCATGATCATCTAATGTAGAAAAGTAAACTTAAATTAGAGCAAGTTTTTTCTAAATCGTTGTTAACTTCTGTTATATTAAAATCTGTATTTGTGAGTTTAAAAGTAGAGCCAAAGACTACCTTGAACGTGAAGATCAGAATCCACAAATTCCAGAAAAATTTTAATCAACATAAGTCTTTCCAAGTAGCGAGAGACAGCCTGTGATTTGACTATTTTGAGAACTCGACCGGTAGTCTAAAAAGAATTCCATAAGAAAGAACTTCACTTTCGTTAGCAACCATTCTAACAATGTCATTCGGACAATGCGATCCGTCAAACATTTCAAGGTTCTATTTTGGGACATACCTCGGCCCGAGTTGGTCGGCATTCGGTCCACATTCCGTCTCCTAATCGGGCTTCGATTTTTGCACTCTTTGCTAATCCCGCCTCGTTTAAAGCACTGCTTTTGAAACGACTTTGCATCGCCTGTGTCACTATTGTTTTTGTGTGTCGTTTTGTTTTTTTTACTAAGGCAGTGTTTTAGTGTGCATAATTTGTTTTTAAATAAGCTATTTATTTTTTAATTGCCGGTTTTTGAGAGGAGTTAATCTATTTAACAGATCATTTTATTGGCTAACGTTTTAACGACCAATCAAAAACACTGTTGAATATATAAACTTCTGTTAAACCGTCAGAAACCGGGCAGTGGACATATTTTATTCTATTAGATTTTTAGTAAATTTCTAAATCGTTTTGGATATTTAATTTGCAAATACCTACAAGGAATTAGAAGTTATGCAAATACTTAAGCATCCTTACTAGTTAATACGACTTAGTACTCCTACGCAGGACATCGCTAGTTTGATTTGTGTACGTTATTGTGAACTTGTTACGCCTACATAGTGAAGTAGGTGTAAGGTTATAAATAACCAAATTTAAAACTGCGAGTAGACGAATTGATTGTATTGGTCTTGGTGGAAAATGATTAACAGTTATAAAAATCACAGTAACTACTATTAATTTAGCCCTCTGCTGAAGTAGTTTAATTTAAAAGATATAAAATTGACTGCAGACATGATTTAAGAAGATAATAGGTGAATAATAATATGAAATATACTTTTAGCTAGAAAATTGTTACAACAAAATGCACTTTTTGATAATACATAAATTAAGATTTCAGATAGAGTATAGTCCAAATCACAGGACTTATGATTTCATGTCCACAAAATGCGGTACAAAAGTTAAGAAACCCTTGTTAAATCTCAACCAAAATGTCACCTCTGTCCCATCGTATAGTTCACCGCGTCCATTCAGAATTATTATACCTCGTTCTACATGATATTAAACCTTAACTCATCAGCATAAGGGCCTGTGAAAGGTAAAATGTCGTCAAAGGTCCTCATCACCTCATTGACAGTATCTCTACGCCCACAATCACCTCAGTTATCAATGAATAGTTCCATTGATGGGATTTTACTCTTGTATATAAGAGGTATATTGTGCTTTATGTTGTAGACAAGTCCAGGATTTCCTGTCGTTTTCGAAATATATAGCCCGCATTTTACTGCACAGTGACACAAAATTGGGAATTCTGAAATACTTAAATGGAATGCGTTTGTACGCATGAGTATTATGCAGCTTGCCAATGTAATTTTTTATGACTGTCGTCAAGTTGCACCTCATTTCAGCTTTTAGTTTGAGATGATCAAAAATTATAGGAGTTATGCCGACACTTACAACCTATATTTTAAACCTTGTTTAGTGATCAATGTAATTATTGTTTTAATGACACAGAAGCTTAGTCTTATCCTGGGTTTGAGCGTTGGATCAGCATGGACTCAATGGAGCAAATTAGGACTTAAACATAGGAATATAATATATGATGGTTGGAGCTGTTGATGATGAATGAAAGTAAGCTGTAACATGTAGTAAGGTTGTGCGCGTTTCGCGATAGTTTGCGTAACCCCCCGATTGTCAACGAGATTATCTACCAGATAACATGCAACTTGAATGTTAATTACTGTGACTACTGAATATAAAGTGTTCGCTTTAAATATAGTTATAAGTTAAATATTATGTTATATATTTTATTGATAGCTTACCCAATGCCCACTGTCCAACCTAGTCGTATATTAAATGCTAATAATATAGTCCTTTCCCAACAAAACAAAACTTTTTCATCTGATGGTCTATACTCTATAGGTACGCATTTTCTGTGGCGATTAAAATCGACCGAGTACTTTACAGTTTTTACCCGACTGCCAGGAGGGTTATGTGTTTAGCGCGTATCTTCTATGTATGTAATATTCTTTATTACCCGACTGCCAGGAGGGTTATGTGTTTAGCGCGTATCTTCTATGTATGTAATATTCTTTATTACCTGGTATCTTCAGAACGGCTAAACGGATTTTCACATTTGAGGTATCATTAGATTTGTTAAGAAAAAACCAAAATGGCGGATGTTTGACGCCATATCGTGATTCGTGAGGTAAACAAAAATAAAAATTTATCAAGCATATCGAGTGGGGTATAAAAATAAAGGACTTTAAACACTGATTCTAAATATGTATATAACTTGCAGTTTTAATATTAAATAGAACAATAAATCTACACTAATATTATAAAGAGGAAAGATTTGATTTTTTGTTTGTTTGGCTCCGAAACTACTGGCCCGATTTGAAAAATTCTTTTACCATTGGAATTCAGAATTCTACATTATTTTTGTTGAACATAGGCTGAAATTTATATTGGAAAAAAATAGGGTACCGTAAGATATTTGGGTTCTTCGGACGCAAGGTGTAAAAAATCAACCAGAAAAGTTACTTATTTTACGTACGCTGCCTAAACTATAAAAGTTAGAACCATAAAACTCTAAGTAATTGCAGAATTTACAAATATCTACAAAAAAGTCCGCGACACACTATACATATCTATGTCGAGCCTACCTATGTCACAATAACCATTTTTTTATTTAAAAATCTTGAATTTTTTTTGGACTAGTTACATTTAAACGCGTTTATTCTATTCATTCTTTTAATCCTTATCAAAATAAATTATTCCATTACTAAGTACAGTTTATGTAGATAATATTTGGCCTTTGAATGAATAAAATTGGACATTTGGTTTTGAAATTATGGCGAAATTAAAATATTACGATAGTTGCACGTGCGGGAGGAAGAAAATCTGTGCAGGGTGCAGCCTGCGTATAATGACTGCGTCGTCGAAGTTAGTGTCGGAGTCTGTGAATTGACCTGGGAATCATTTTGCTGACCGAGGAGGCATGTCGCACCAAGTTTAACATTAATTCATAAATCATTAAATATTATGCCTCCGACTACATTTTATTATCCACTTTCTTCTTCTACATTTTTCTATGTAACCTTCTATTTATCCTGGCATGAAACTCGTAAGCAAGAGTCGTATCAATTAAATCATGGATTCGATGCCTCCGGCAGAATTAGGTCTTGTTTCGTTCTTTTTAGTTAACATTTTTTGCAGTCGGGTTTTTTTATTTTTAATTAATTTATTTTTGAAGGCTATTTTGGTCGTGGATTCATTCTATTGTTGTCACGGTCGCCGGTTATGGGGGTTGATAGGTTAAACAAATAGAGCTTACCCCTTTATAATATTACTTGCTATATATGTAGCTTGTTGAAGATATTTCCTTTTTGCGTAATCGAATTCATTAAATTCCAACTAAAATCTAAAATAAAAAGTGTAGTACCTTACCAATGATCCATAACTGTTAAATTGTTCATGCAATAATTCACTTCTCTTGCAATGTTCGCATTTAGTTCATAAAATACTGAAGCGAAGCTTCCATTTGAAAATCGGAAGTGACAACAAGAGACTTGTTTTCTTCTTTTGTTAATTCTCTTCTGCTTCTTAGGCCTTTAAAATCCTCTAATCACCTTTACCTTGTGAGTAGTTTTAATTTCCACCAGTCTCCTTTACTTTTACTTTGTGGGTCTCATTGGTCAGAAATAGAGGGAGTTTTTCACCTTGGTCCAAATGTTTAGTCCCACGTGCCACCCACAGCCAATATCTATTTGTCCCGGCTGTAATATTATAGTTAACTGCATTGTTATGATTATGTTACATTAAATATGAATATTGTTATAGTTAGTAGATATATTTTGCCCGGTAGTTTTGTTTTTCTACGATGAATGTGTTGTCGTAGGTGCTGCAAAAGGGACGCCTTATCTTTTTAACCGACTTCCAAAAAACGAGGAGGTTATATGTTCGGCTGTGGATTTTTTTTTTTTTTGTATGTTCAACGACTACTCCGCCGTTTGTAAACCGATTTTCAAAATTTTTGTTTTGTTGTATTAGGTTTCACTCCAATTTGGTACCATGTTCACAAAAGTGGTGACCTGATGATGGGATCCATGAGTAATCGAGGGAACTCCTCGAAATTTATATGGAAACATATGGTGATTTTGGTTTTATGAGAAGCATCCTAAGCATATGCTACCAAAACGCAAGATTTTTCACCGAGGTATACTATGGTTCCGAAGATACTAAGAGAACTCCGGATTCCTTAAAGCTACAAGTTTGGGAGTTTAGGCGCTGTTTTAAGAACTGAAAGCATATTATGCTACTATGCAAATTACATTCATCATCATCATCATCATTAATTCATTACCACGTCAGGGTCACCAATGTCACCAAATTCAACCTTATCTAATTTAGTTATTTAGTTATTCTATTGTGTCTTGCTCACCGGTAAGCTTGTAACAAGATACGTAGAATAATATTATACAGGTGTATTATTGACGTACATAGTACGCGATAGTTTAGTACTAGGTAACTAAAAACTAAAAAGAGTGAAATTATTATTTTTAACAAAAAATTAAAACCGACTTCCGAGGTAAAAACAATAATAACATCCTTATAATATGAACTAAAAAGTATTAAATAATTATTCCTATCTAATAGTGCCTTTTTCCGAATTCGGCTAAAACTCAACTATTTCTGTACTCAATTTTCATAATTTTGAAGTCGGTGCCAGTTCCAAAAGTTTCAATTAATATTCTGTCAGAGAAGTGAAGATTCATCTGGTACCGACTTCAAAATGATGAAGATTGAGTACAGAAATAGTTGAGTTTTAGCCGAATTCGGAAAAAGGCACTATTAGATAGGAATAATTATTTAATACTTTTTAGTTCATATTATAAGGATGTTATTATTGTTTTTACCTCGGAAGTCGGTTTTAATTTTTTATACTGCTAAAAGAAAAGTTAACTAATTTTTACATTAGCTAGTAACTAGTATCAAGTTACTAACGTGCTAGCTAGCAAGCAGCTTTCGCACGAAATATGTAGTATACTATACCATACAAACGTTGATCCCCAACGTAACCCCTTAGATGTGATTTTTTAAAGTATCCCTAGTCGAGCCTCCATCGCAAAAGAACACGTAAGCGAAATTTCAAGTTTCTAGCTCTATATGCTTTTATCTATCAGTCAAAAAATTCCCTATTCACTGATCATAACATATTGCTTTATAATAGCGTTAGATTCTATCATATAATGAACATAATAGTGAGTGATGATACGCGAAACAATGCTTCGGACACGTTCCGGTGTTGCCCTACACGTTACCAAATACCAACACGTAGCAAGACTAGGGCCTATGATGCCCATCCAACCGCAGCCGAGTGAAAGGTCTACAGAACAAAAAATATAATGATATAGATATTAGTAAATGTCAAAGCGATTAGAGAAATGTATATTGTATATTACTAGCTTTCGCCCTTTAGTTTTAGTAGTAAGCTAGACTTATATTTTTAGTCCAGGAGTCAAAAGTTTTAAAAAGAGATACCGAATTTCATCAAAATCTATTTAGTCGTTACAGTGATATCCAGATAACTTTTTATATTGCTGTAACTCACAAGTATATCTACCAAACAAGTAGAAAATTTTACCATTGACCTAAAGACCTAACGATACTTCTCTATTTCACTCGGTCAAGAATATTTAGATATCTTCTTTCTGCGGGTAACTATGTAATAGAATCAAAACCGATATTTTTATAACTTTTTGCAACAAAGCTGGATTTATTTGATATTAGAGAACCCTTTTTACATACAAATAAACAGTAGTATTGAAGACGTGTCATACGAAGCTGGGTGTCGCAGTAAGCGTTTACAGAAATCCCATTGTATGTGGTAAATGGTGTTGTAATAATAGCGTCCACAGTTGGGCCACGAAACGGTGACAACCGCTAAGCTGAAGCGATTAAACAAAAATCCTTTTTAATCATGGTTTTTTAATATTTTATTTTTAAATTTACTTAACGTGAATACAAGAGAAATAGATGAAACTAAGTATGTGCTCAATTAAAATTTACACGTTTTAACCTAAAGTTAAACAATATAAAATATTAATTATTAACAAAAAAACATTAGGAATAAGGAAAGCAAAATTCAGTAAGTATCTATTTCGAATTGAACCTAACTTCTGAATAAACTGCACAAACCAGGAACTTATCTTGTAGTTTTGAAATATTACCAATTAGAAGCGGTACAATAGTTAATTGGGCTCAGTGTAACAATATCGGCGATACTCATCGCAGTCATCAGTCAGCCTATCTTCTATCTAACATGCACGCTGTTCCCGTGGCCACGGTATCAGATTGTTCTAACTGGATTACTATGGGAGAGATCGCCATGAAATATTTAGCACGACTGAAACGACCAAGACAGAAAACTGCAGTGTCCAAAAACTTTAAAAATTCTAGATTTTTTTAGTGTGTCTAGTAAAGACACAGTAAAAAGTATATTTCAAAATTTCTATATATTTGACTATTTTTACTCGTTATGTATTTAATTTAAATTCATTAAAAGATATATAAATTTACAGTATTTAGATTTGTCAAGAATGAAATCTGAAGCATTCGGAAATATTTTGTGGTACGTAAATAGGTTCCTATTTGCAAATTGCAATAAATCAGTAACTCTGATTTACTCTCTCTACAGTTTATGACTTAAAGGTTCAAAGAAGCCATAACTTGTCAGTAACGCAATTACTGATGGATATAATGAATAAATTGCCGGATATATAATAATATAATTCTTGGCTATAAAAACTTATTAAATAATTATTTCAGTTTAATCAATGCAATAGCCTTTTCCCCGTTCAAACGCCGGAGTTGGTCCAATTATTATCTGAGTATGATCGTAAAAAGTAATTCAGTTTTATGTCTACCCTAGTTTTGTCGCGTCTCGTGTCGCTTATGCCAAACGCGATTTTCGTGGCCACACAGCTATCAGATTGTACTTGCGAAATTGAACTCCGTGCGGTTCCCACGGGCCATCTCCTCTTACACCTGTTGTTTTGTTAAATAGCCTAGCAGAATCAAAGAAACAGGGAATTATTGTTTACTAGCTGTCCCGACTCCCGGCAAACGTTGTTTTGCCATTTAAAGTATTTAGCTACTTCATCAGTTGATACAAAATCTTACCCCCTCTTTTGTCCCCTAAGAGGGGTGGGGGGAAAAATTTTATACGCCAGATGTTATGTTGAAAAAAACAGTTAATAAGTAAGTCCATTAAAGAAAAAAGTCTTATACAAAATCTGACCCCCTCTTTCATCCCTTTAAAGGGGTGGGGGGAATTTTTTTATACACCAGATGTTAAGTTGGAAGAAGAGAAAAGAAGAAAATATATGTCTGCGTAAACCGCACTCAAATCGGATCAGTAGTTTTCGTGTGATAGTGGAACAAACATACAGACAGACAGACAAAAAACTTACTACATTTTTGGCTTCAATAGCGATGTAGTGACACCTGCTCATTATTTTTTGAATATCTTTAATGTACAGAATTTTTATTTCTACAGTTTAATTATATTATGTATAGATTATGATTTATGATGAGTTAATGAATGTGGCAAGCATTTTCTAGACCGCTGGAATCGGGTTCTACTCGTATCTTAGTAGCAAAAAAATATTCACAGCCGAACATAATATAACTTCCTCCTTTTTGGAAGTCGGTTAAAAAAAGCCGGCAACAGACCTGCAACTCCTCCGATGTTGCGAGTGTCCATGGTAGTTGCTTTCCATCAGGTAACCCGTTTGCTCGTTTACTACTACCCCTAATGTTCATAATAAAAGCAATAGAATCACCTCAAACGTAAAATTTGTCTCTGTTTTGAATGTGATTAATTTTAAAGACACCTGAGTTACCTACTCATAAGTTTTGCCCACACTGTGCCTTTTTCTGTTCGTCAAGGGCATGCGTTATAGCTCAGTCAACAGCGAACGTGAGGTATGCCCGTGACGCATGCCCTCTGACCGTATCCAAAACTTCAAAAAATGACAATGTTGGCGTTGCGTTCCTTGTTCAATTATTGAATGCGCCAATATGAAAGTTGATGACGAAAATTGAAGATGAAAGTGCACAGTGTGGACTGTGGACATAGCTTTTCTCTATTAAAATGTGATATTTGTACTGTGGTTTAGGCATTGAAGATAAGTTGATAAAGTTTTCTTCATTTCTGTACCTCTTTAAATTCGACCAATTATAGTTTTTACGTGCACAAACCATGGGAATATTTTACCCTATACGCTTCCTGTAGCTTTTTACTTGCAAATCCCAATGGATAAAGGTTAAAGCTATTGTTTTAATTTGTCGTAATGTGTGAGAGAGTGTTTATGAATAATGTATGTTATTGTATGGAAGTGGCGTATTAATGGCAGAGTAAAGTAAAGGCTAAGCCTATTCTTACTTGATAACGAGAAGTTTAATAGAATAAGTAATGATTAAGACTAACGGGCGAACTTAATTAAGTATTTAATGTTTACTTAAGCAGTAAATTAAAATTTAACAGAAATTGTATGGACTTTGTTTTAAGACTTTCGCTTACTGCTTTTCATTAAAATATGTAGTCCGGATGTCAATCATAATAAATAATTACTTTCTAGTGAGAAATACTATTATAACGAATATAGAGACACTCTTAATAATAGTAGAGCGTTTAACAATTAAACCACTGATAAGTAAATAAAAATAATTATTATGTAAAAAGTTTTTACGTGTGTATTAGCATGCGTTTTGTGTTTCGAGTGTTTTTTGTTTTTTTTTTTTTTGTTTTAGGCATGTTTTATCCCACTGTATAAAATCACCAACATATTATGTAAAATAAGCACCAAAGTTCACAACAAAAGCATGTGTGTGCTGCATGTCTTCTAGAAGATGACCCAGAAACTCATCCTCTCTTCTTTGCAGATGACGAAGGCGGTCACAAATACGAGTCTAGAAGACAGAACGACCTGTACATGCGTCTGGGTTTACTCCTGGGGGAGAGAAGGAGAAGTAAATCGAGGGAGAGTTGCAACTCTCTCGCTTCTCTGGACGCCCATACCCTGGCCTCGCATAATACCAGCCCGGTAAGTCATAGCTCTTATACATTAGTGGCAGGAAAGCAGTGCATGTTTCGTATTCACATTATCTATTAAAACGTAACTACATATTTTAATTTCATTACTTGCTTTCTTAAGAGCCCGTACTATCTTTTCTACTGCTCTCTTCACACTCACGCCCGTCTTTCATATGCCAGGTGAAAAAGGACGATTGCCAAGTTAGCGGGCAGTTACAGGTATTCTGTTTTTTAAAGGGTTTTTTATATGAAAGTGGTAAAAAGTAATTCCAACATTGTATGGACGACTTTCTCAACAGGACATTGTATTTTTTTTAATACCGTTAAGACTTCAATACAATCCATAAACAGGTGATATTTTACAGCAAAAATCACAAACTGTCGCGGGTTTGAGTTGGATTATTTAAAGATATTTAAAATAATAAAAAATCTAGCTGCAACATCAGATTATAATTGAGATGATCTTACATGCATTAAAACTTATAGAAATACTGTATTTTAACTGTTAAATCACGTCTGTTAAATGAGCAAAATCGGCTAAATTTCGTATACGGACTCTTAATGTCAAAAGACTTTAGAAAGTCGAGATAAGTAGACTTATTTACAAATCATTTGCTTTCATACTTATAACCATAGACTTATATTATACTCTATATGCTTATAACCATGTCCTCAACAGTCAACATTCCACTAAGTCATAAAATTTTCTCGCAGGTGTCAACCCTAACGGGGTCCTCGGAGGTGGACGCGGCGACACCCCTGGGTCGGGAATCCCTGGGCTCGCTGGCGTCCATGTCACTCAGCAACTGTTCCAGCCCCGGCAGCAGACGACACTCCGCTACCGGTGAGTACCTATCCATGGAGCCTAATCTATGTAATTTTAACTTCAAAAACTTGGAAGACTCTGATATTATTTTAACGATAATCATCAAGCCTTATGGCTTAAACCTGAAACTTAGAAGGCCCAATTCCTGTTATTCGAAATTTGAAAATTGTAAAGCTTAAGAATCCAACCAAAAACAAAAACAGGACTTCTAGTACTTCGTACCTTGAAATTTTAAGAGTCTCAGGGCCTGTTTCACCGCTTCCTGATAAGGCTATCTACCACTTAATTTGACAGATGGAGTATGGAAAATCTGTCAAATAACCCTATCGGGCACCTTATCTGGAAGCGGTGAAACAGGCCATCAGAATTGTCTGAAAATCACCATTTCAGTCAATTGGTGACAATGGGACCAACTTGTAAGCTAGCCCGTTAAAATAAAAACAGAATTATCGAAATTGGCCTATTCTGTAAAAAGTTATGCGTGTTCGTACAAACAAATATTATGCAGCTAGACTCAAGAATTCCTGTTCTTCGAAATATGTAAAAAGGTATACATAATGGATATTTAAAGTTCGCAGGAGGTATAGCTAAAAATAATCGACGCGTCAATATTATTACTCTTTCTATTTCAAAGGATTTTTTCTAGGTCTCCAAAACGGCAGAGAGGAGTTGACGCGTATGTCTAGCGGGTTCTTCAAGAACAGGAAGACGGCCGCGCGCCGCTCCGCACGAACCAGCAGCAAACAGTCCACGGCCTCCGCTGAACTGAAGAAAGGTAACTAAAACATCATTTTATTTATGCACATAAACTATAGTCGAGGCATTTTAATAGGCCACATTTGACAGTTCATCAAAATTGCACAACGTAACCTTGTAGCGACGTGCATAAAAAATAAATATTTTCGTTTTGTTGTAACTGCACAATTGATTAAATTTTTTCAATTATGATTACATATTCATTGTAAATATGACCGATACGAATTATTTAATTATTTGCTTTTACTGATAAACAATTCTAAACGTAATAAACAAATTCTGATCTTAATAATTGCACGTCGTTACAATGTTACGTCAGCTGACCTTTTTTCTTTCTAATCTCTAGGGATGTTACTCTAAAAATCGAAAGCAAATAAATAGTATCGATGCATTGATTACTTGTAACGAAATATCCCCATAAATTAATAACCACGTTGTGAAAAGTAACACGTATTTATGTGAAATGAATAATAATAATACTAAATTGAACATTTTTTATAATTCAAGGGAATAAATGCATTTTTTTGTAAATTATGTACTTGTCTTATTTTGCTCCTTGAATTAAAGTAATAATGGGACAGGAATTGTTTAAAAATCAAATATTTTATTTCAAGTCCGTATAGATTTATTCGTTTTGGTCGATGTTTTTACGCAGCTTACCTCACTATGGAAATTAATCTGACAGATGTCAAATGTGGCCTATTAAAATGCCCCGACTGTAGGTCATTTACTTACCTAAAATAATCAGTGAATATAAGGCCGTGTTTCCACCTGCAAGCAAACTCGCGGAAGTCTTGCGTGAGTTTCTTGCAATATTGTTTACATTTCATACTAATTCCTGCAATTTATTGCTGCAATAAATGTCGTGCCAGAAGCTCGCGGATAAATGCTATACGAAACTGGACCGTATATCTGCGCCTTCTGCGGTGAGTTGTGACCCGCAGCGAGATCTGTCGCGACTCGCGAGTCCTCGCAGACATGTTTAGACATGCTGTCGCAAGTCGCAACTACTCGCAGGAAGCGCTTGACAAATTGTCGCGACAGCACTCGCTACGGGGTTTACACTTGCAAGCTGCTGTCAGACAGACTGTCAGACACTTCTCGCGACAGTTGTCTTGCAGGTGAAAACACGGCCTAACACGAACGCTTGCAAGCCGTTTTGTAAAATCTGAGAAGAACAAAGTTACATCTGCATAGCCACAGTATTTGATTATAGGGACAAAATGTCAGACTTCCTTTGCTAATCTGTCTCTTTGTCTATAATTATACTGTACTAGCTGTCCCGGCAAACGTTTCTTTGCCATATTAAGTATATAAAGTTTTTTTTTAATTTGATCGCAGCGCTAACTGTCGGGACAGACTAAAATTAAAATTGGAATTCGAATATTATTTAAAATTTGACACTGCGATGGTAGCGCCGTCTGTCGGATCCAATGTAAAACATTCCAAAATCAACAACTACTAATAAATTAAAAATTAATTAAAAAAACATTGTCCAGCGGACAAAATTGTGAATCTAAACCATTCCCAGATCCCCTTGAACACACACAAAAAATTTCATCAAAATCGGTCCAGTCGTTTGAGAGAAGTTCAGTGACATACACACTCACAGAAGAATTATATAGATAAACAAGATAAAAACCCTCTGCCCCCTCTGCGTGCTGGTAAATAAATGTTTACATACAATACAATCACCGTAGTCCGTAACTTACCTTAACCATCTGTAAAAAGCTTTCCGGGGTTAGTGCGAGTTTTATTCGATCATACGCATCGAGCGCATAAACGCGAATTTATATGGGATCAAAGTAGCGCCATCTACTGGCTAACGTGGATACTGCTTTGATCTCATATAAATTCGCGTTTACGCGCTCGATGCGTATTCATCTGATCGAAAAAAACTCGCACTAACTCAGACTCCTGAAAATCTGTTACGTATCAAACAAAACCTTAATGCTTCGAAAAATAAATGTAACCAATTCTTCCATTTCAATATTTCAGTTCACCCCACCCCACAACTGACGCTTCGGCCGCTGTTCTTCGAGGTGCCGTCCTGTGATGGCAACACCTTCTCCGGCAGACAATGGCTCATGAGGGATATGGAGAAGGCTCTAGAATCTTCCTCGTCAGGTAAAAACTTGTGACTTTTCTTGGATTACTCCAGACTAGGTTACAGTAATCAGTTAATTATATGGAAAAAGGATTATAATCTTCTACATCAGCTATCATCATTCATCATCTACAATTTGTCTCCAGTATTTTCATAAATGTGCAGAATTTACTTCTTATCCACGATTAGCTTTAACAGGCGGTGAAAAAATGGTGCATTCAACACACAATAAGCCAGATTGTTCGCTTTCCAACAGGCGTTACGAAAACATTATTTTAGCCTTTACACGAAACTATAGACTTGTTCTAGATTCATCATAAACTTGATCTCCAATTGGTTTAGTTGAATGTGCTGTATTCGGTTTAATATCGCCTCATTTGAAAATCAATTGAAAAATAACAATAATTGGTTTGTGGGATAAATGCGTGGTGGCCAAAGGAAGATCTTCCGACCGAGCGAGGTGGTATGCCCGGTCAGGCCGAAGCCCATTTGATACATTTTAGCTGTCGTATATATACTGACGCGCTCAGAAAACTTCGATAGCGCGATGCAGGAATGTTAGGCGAATTGTGGGTACCGCCACAGGTTATTAAAATACAATAAACGTTCATCATCTGTTTCATGGTGCCTACTAAAATACCAAAAATTTCCCACCTTTTTTCAGGAATCCTGATCTCCGGTCGAGCGGGTACAGGCAAGACTGCACTCATTCTCCAGCTCGTAGAATACTCCTGCTTCGGTCGGAAGCGGTATTTCGACGAGGAGTTACGGGAACAGACAGACATACGGGAGGTGTTACCTGAGGAGGTAACGGCGGGGCTGGTAACGCAGTTGGCTTCTAAGGTCGTGGCTTATCACTTCTGCCAGGTGAGTGTGTTAATAGCGCCATCTATTAGCAGTTTTAGTAAACGTTGCTATTTAATTATCTATAAGTACCCTTTTGATACTAAAACTGGAAAAAAATCGCACCCTTAATCCAACACTGGCACTAAGTAAAAAATGCAAATTTTACAGGAGCCGCATTTAAAAATTTTAAGTGAGCGGAAATGTACATAAATTACGATTGACGATCGTTTACAGAAGCATTGGTATTTTTAAATTAAATATTTGAATAGTATTGGTTTCCACAATTATTTTTTCTATCTTTTATTATTATTTAATGTTTTTTTCATGCAAATGTTTCTTAAGTGACACTTTTCTTTTCATAAGTTTATTTTCAATTTTTGTTAGTGTCATTTTGGTTTTTTAATATTTGTTGGAAAGGAGACATAATACATAAAATACACTTTTCTGGTAAAAATCCACTAGAACTTTAAATAAAGATTGTAATTTTAGGCGTTACCAAACAAAAAATGACGTTTTGGAAAAAAAGTTTTAATAAAAATATTTAAGTTACCTCAGCGCAACACCATCCTTAACATAATGCCACTATACGAATAAAAAAAACTTAATTTTTCAACTTAAAATGAGGAATTTTCTTAGTTTTTTAATTTGATTGTCAAACAGCTTCCATTTTAGTAACTAGATGGCGTATGGGTAGACAACTATCGGTAATACCAGGGAATACTATCAATATTTGCTACATAACTGAGCAAAAGCATGTAAAACTTGATACATTTCAATTTGAAAAAGACACAATAATATTCCAATGAATAGGATAATAAAGTTATAATAACGATGTTTAAGTTAAAACTCGCGGAAGAAATAGCCCTATTTACCGTTGTTCACACCAAATGTCACAGGAATAATACATTTTGGTTTTGACAACATCTTACCTGCACTTGTGCAAGATAACAGATATTTAGTGGCTTATATTTTACCAATAATGAACATAAAAAATCCAAATAACACAATTTGGGAAAAAATATTTAAAACCACACCGACAATAAAAAGTAGAAGTAGAAAACTCTTTCAGTTATCATGTTTTCAGTTTGACAAGTGCAAGCGTGTTCCTAAGCTGTTACCAGTATACTAGCCTAATTGCTTAAGCCAATGATCGCTTAGGAGTATGATATTTTGATTGATATTACACTTGACAGTACACTGATATTTTTTAGAAACACGACCAACATGTAGTCAGTAATGCCAACCTGCAGATAATTTCAAATCGGTGGGGAACCAATAGAAAATTAGTGAGTGTCTACCGTCGCGCCGTCTGGTGGAGATGATAAAAAGAAAACATCCCATTCACAAAATGGTGTTTTTTTCCGCTTAAACACAGTTTAGCCATTAAGCGAGAGGAAGATATAGTTTAGTGTCGAAACAATTAGCAATGCCATCTAGGGCTTAGAGTAGGAATTAAGAAACAAGAGTCAGCGCAAGAGATATTTCCTCGAGTTTTTAACTAGATGGCGTTGAAAACGCATTTTACGAAAATGTTGGATAGTGCCAGTATTGGACTAAGGGCCCCCGCGCACGAGCAACTTAGTTGCATGGCGATTTATTTGTCTCTTGATCAAGTCTAGGAGCTAGTATGGAAGTGCGCGCACGTAGCGACGCGACGCGACGCAACTCTGTGCAACTTTTTTAGTTGCAACGCAACTGTCTCCTTCCCTATTGGTTTCTATGCAAGTGCGCGCACAGGCAACAATAAAGTCGCCGACCGGCCCAGTGTTGCCAGATCAGGGGATTTCCCCCTAGATTTAGGGAGCTTTCGTCCAAGATAGGGGCAAAATATCGGGTTTTCCCCTATTTATTTTCATGAACGAGGCCAGGTCGTAAGATTCTGCACAGTTCATCAAAACTTTCGACACTCATTCTAAAGAAAACGTAAAATTTTTCTGGGTATGCTCTCAATTTCATAAACACAGTATGAAATTTCCCAAGAGTCAGGCGATCGCTCCATAATGGATGCACCCAATATTCTATTTTGCGACGCTTTCTTTGGTTTTTTATTGCGAGTGCAACAACCACAGCCGTCTCGACCAAATCCATGTTGATGACTGTCTAGAAAAATCGGAAAAAAGTTGCGTTGCTGTCGCTCTCGTGCGCGCACCCCTGCGACATGGCCGCAATTTTTTCGAAAGAGACAATTAAATCGCCGTGCAACTAAGTTGCTCGTGCGCGGGGGCCCTTGGGAACACAATATAACTTGCACTTTTTCCACTATATTCATAAATTACAATTTAAAGACTTTAAACACGACCGGTTTCGAACAAAATCATCATCAGGTGTTTTTGATGATGATTTTGATGAGGTGATTTTGTTCGAAACCGGCCGTGTTTAAAGTATTTAAATTGTAATTTATGAATATAGTGGAAAAAGTGCAAGTAATATTGTGTTTCATTTGTGTATAAAATGAATTTCCACCAAGAACCGCCAGTACAATGAATTACATATATGGACTAAGGGTGCGAAATGGTTTCATTTCTGAATAAATTTGAATCAAATACTTTCAGTCCTATGTGTTACCTACCAGTTACCAGTGAGAAATCGATATTGTGTGTAAAAAAATATTATGTTCCATATTATCGTAGGTAACTGACATGTTGAAAAAGTAGCAAATGCAAAACAGATACAATTTATAACGTACACTGTTTTTATTAAGTATATAATTATTATAATTATTATTTAATCAGTTGTTTTGGTGTCCTTCCAGAACAATTTACTACAAAACATATCAACTTTATAACTTGATCCTTAGCGTTGCTTATAACTAATGACTAATGAGTTGTTTTTTTAATTTCAGGCCGACAACAATAGTACCTGCCTTGTTGGAGAGTTTGTACATTCCCTGGCCGCGCAACTCTGCCAAGCGCCAAGACTCCAAGCCTACAGAGAATATCTACTTAGCGAACCACACTTACTTGCCTGTTTATCTCTAAAGGAATGCATCGCAGACCCTGATTTGGCGTTCATGAGAGGAATCATCGAACCACTGATCATTCTTCGGAAGAACGGAGCGATAGATTCAGGAAACAGCATAATTTTGGTCGATGGGCTATGCGAGGCGGAGTACCATAGACCAGACCATGGGTACACAATAGCATCATTCCTGACCAGGCATGTACCTGAAATGCCGTCGTGGCTCAAAGTGGTGACCACCATCAGGACCCAATTTCTGGAGCTCACTAAACAACTGCCCTATACTAGGCTGAGTTTGGACGAGTCGGATAATGTAAATAAGGATTTGTTGGAATATTTCAACTCTAGAGTCCATTCCGCACCGATCATTGAAACGAACGTCAAAAGTTCCACAGGAAAGTCGGAAGGAGTCCACAATTCTGTGACGAAATTCGCTCAATATGTACTCCATCTTAGTCAAGGATCGTTCCTTTTCCTGAAACTAATACTAGATCTTCTGGAACGAAGTCACATCGTTGTGAAGTCGACGAACTACAAAGTGGTGCCCATTTCTCTCGCCCAGATATTTTTACTGCAGTTCAACTTACGATTCCCAACGGTACAGTCTTTTGAGAAGGTCACTCACATACTAAGCGTCTGCCTATCCGCCTTGTATCCACTAACGTTAGTAGAGATATACTACTCAGTCAATTCGTTGCTGGTCGACACTTTTATGCCCTGGGAGGAGTTCTGCTTAAGATTTGAGAGCCTCTCAGATTTTCTGGTGAAGCGAATCGACAACACTTACATGTTCTTCCATCCGTCCTTCAGAGAGTGGTTGATAAGACGCGATGATAACGAAAGCCCGAAATTCCTATGCGACTTAAGAGCGGGTCACTGCGGCATCGCCTATAGACTGTCTCGAGTCCAAGCACCTTTGGATCCGGAGAAATCTATGGAGCTAGGTCACCATATACTCAAAGCGCATATGTACAGAAACCTAGGTCCCGCGCAGCTCGGTCTATGTCCTAGGGATCTCCAGGCTATGATGGTAGCAACTAGTGCTGCAAACGTCGGGGAAGCGATCGCCAATTTGAGGAATATCTACACGCCTAACGTCAAAGTATCGAGATTAATGCTCCTAGCTGGTGCTTCGCCTAATCAAATTACAGAGTGCCTGGGAAATGCTCCATTATTGTGTATGTACGCCTACCAAGGCATCATTTCTATGGTTGGACTGCTTATTGAGTTCGGAGCGGATCTGGAGATGACGAACTCTCAAGGCTGCACGGCGTTGTCTCTGGCGTGTCAGCGCGGACACACTGATGTCGCGAGGATGTTGATTGCATCAGGTATGTATATTTTGGTTATTATAAATTCGTAAAGTTCAAGCTAGGAGTGCCCTCTTATTAAAGTAAGATCAATCGAAATGCAATAAGTTTATGTTGCAACAAACGGACTTTTTTACTTACCTTTTTTTAATGTAAGTACTTTGAAATTATTGGATAGAAAATATAAATTATATAGTGGAAAAGGCATAACATAAATATAACCATGATTGTCCAATTTAACTATCTCATAAGCGAGAATTTGTAATTGGTATTTTAGTGGCTTATTCGTGTTTCAACTGTTCCCACAATTTAAAAACTTTAATCTTCTAATTTCAGGTGCATCTTTAAGCCACACTGACACAGCCGAACAGACTCCCCTAGTCCATGCAGCCAAGAACGGTCACCGAGACACAGTCATCTACCTCCTGGGCTGTCAGACCGGCAAGGACGATAGATCCTTGATCATGGAGGATAATATCGAGCAGCTCGTCCCAGGAGCAAGGCATGCGTTGATTGGCGCGGCGCAGAACGGGCACTTGGATATTGTGGAGTATCTGTTGGATACTGCTGAGCTATTCGTAAGTTAATTCTGACAGTGTTTTGTAATTTGTTATAATAAAGATGTTCTCTCACCGGGGACATTCTCTTGTAATGTAACGTTACAGAGTCGAGCATTACAGCATTGAGGAGAACCGAGCATTACAATACGCACCTTGTAATGATGTGTGATATCTTAATACAACTTGTAACATCATTACTACGTGACAGTGAAATCAGCTTGTTACAATGTTACATTACACGCGAATCCTCGTCAGTCAGGGAGGTAGTGTTGTAATGTAATGCTCAAAGTCGAATTAATATCAATAATGAGCATTCGCTCGTTTAGACTAAACGAGCGAATGCTCATTCTAGTAAAGCTCTTTTGATGTAAACTAACAACGAGCATTCTTTCGTTGTTTTAGTGTATTCGCCACGTGTTCGGTGGTAAATAGGTAGAATGCTCTAAGAATCTCGCTCGTTTGGTGTAAACGACGCAAGAGCGCTCGAGCAATTGCCTAGAGCGTTCTTTCGTGTTCGGACGTGCTCGCTCTTCGAGGCGGTCTCTTCAAAGGGATTCTAGTGTTCTTGATATTTTTACTTTTTGGCGTCTGGTTTTAGGTAGTTTATCAAAGGTTATTTCGTAAATATGGATTGGAGTAATGAAAAATGTTTACAAATGATAGAAATATACCATAACAAAAGATGTTTATGGGGTCCAACATTTGATGACTATAAAAATAAATTAACGACTTATCGTTGACGAATGAGCAATGAGCATTCGCTCGTTTGGTCTAAACGGAGCTATTAGATTCTTATTTATAGAGCAAAAATTCTTATTCTTGATGTTCTTGTTGATTCGATTGGTGTAAACGATCTAAAGTATGTTGTAACGAGTTATAGTTTACAAACGGATACGAAAGAATGTTCTTGTGCTGTTCTTGCTCTATGTTCTTTTGGTGTAAACCCACCTTTACATAAATTGCGAAGGCATTGCATTTTAATTTAAGAAGGTTTTACGTAAACATCATTAATACAAAATGTTCATTATGTTTCGAATCTTGTTATCATCTTCGGAATCTTGTCTGAAAACTTCTGAAAACCTAGTTCACTGGCATTATTTACCTCTTAATTACTTAATGAATAAGCACACATTGTTTTGTCTTTCGAAAGACTTTTCCATTAAGTATAATATCAAATGGAGATATTTTTTTGACGTGACAACGTCTTATAATTCGATATGGACTGCGCGCACGAAAAAACATGACGCAATATGCGGCGTTACCTCGCTCTGAGGCGTTCCATTTAAGGCTATGACGTTGTCACGTTCAACTGTTGTCAGTAAACCGACTTTACAGACAACCGAGTTCGAGTCGAGTTCGAGTTCGAGTCGAGTTCGAGTTCGACACAAAACACTACTCTCCAACCGTCTTTTTACAATAATGTTTTAGTAGTAAGGAGATATCATAGTCAATTTACCACTATTTTTCATCTAATTACTAATACATTGTGCTGTGTTTTTGACAAAACCACAGAAATAAGATCTAGAAACCGTAGGATTCATTCTGAACATGTTTATTGTTAAGTTCTAAATTATTGTAACATTCTATTGGCATTTATGTTAATAAAGCAAAATAAAATAAATAATTCCTATTCTGTCCACAGCCGGACGGTATCTGCCCAGTAACCGGGGAGACAGCTCTCACGGCCGCGTGCAGCGCCGGCCACGCGGCCATCGCCGGAGCCCTACTAGCGAGAGGGGCGACGCCCTACTCGCTCAACGCGCGTCAGATGTCGCCTTTAGCGTTGGGGGCGAAGGCCGGGCGCGCTGCCTTGGTGCTAAGGTTGTTGGATGCGGGTGCTGATGTGGGAGGCTCCGGGGGCAAAGTCCCGCTGATATTAGCGGCGGCGGAAGGTCATGATGATGTGGTGGAGATCTTGTTAGATCATGGTGAGTGACTGTCTTACCTTCTGATAAAAATGTTAAATTGCACTGTATAATATATGCCGTGTACGGGCTACCACACTTTACGAATTCGCATCGTATCGCAATTTAATTTTTAGTAGATACAAAAAATTAATTGCGATGCGATGCGAATTCGCAGTTTTGTGTGGCCACTCTTAGGGCCAACCCACACGTACCACAACCACACGACATCGCAACAACAAATTAATATCGTCGAGGAGTGGTTACGTGTGAATGGTGTCACTGCAGCTTTTTGTAGTTGCGTTGTGGTACCGACACAATGCCGACGTGGTTGCGTTATCGCCAGTGGTTGCGATGTGACAGCGACGTGGTAGCGATGTGATTGCGACAAGTGGTCGACAACGACTGCAAAATGTGGTATGTGTGAATGGTCCAGTTCATTTACAATACGAAAATATATACGCCCGATATTATTATATTTGCTATCCCATAAAGTTGACATTTGCGTGTTACTCACACCGGATTTTCTCTCTTGGCTAGTTTCCAAACTAGTAGTTGACACTAGACTTCAATTCTCATAGCCAATTTAGTAATAAATGATTTTTTTCTATTCCAGGCGCGGATCCTGACGCTGTCGATGCCGACGGCATTCCGGCACTGGGCTGGGCGGCGCTGCGCTCCAAGATACCGACAGCAGTTGTGCTGCTGGACAGAGGGGCTACTATCGGTGAGTTAGTGGAAAGTCGAATGTGGGACTTGTATTTTACGTGCGTAAAATAAGTGGGTAAAATAAGTTAGCGTGGTGAACTGATTTTCCAAGCATGAGAATTGGGTGTTTTAAAAAATAGCACTCGACTCTTTTGATGAGAGAATGTTTCAAACCTCAATTCTAACTTTGTCGTCCGGTAACGAAATGCTATGAAAATGCATAGTATTTCGTTACCGGACGACAAAGTTAAAATTGAGATTTGAAACATTCTCTGTTTTCTGGCGTACAATGTCGAAGTATGCTAATGCTTAAAATTGGTACGTGAATTTGTATGTTTGAAAGTGATTGCTTGTGTGAAGCGTTGCTGTAGTTGAAACATTAACTTAGCTAGAGCGCATTATGCGGTATAACCGCATAATGCGCTCTAGTGCGTCAGTTGAAAAACAGGGTGTAGTACATTAATTTATCCTCTTATGTCTATTTTATTTGTCCCCTCAGTCTCAACTACAATTTTTTAACCAATTTATCCTAAACTTTATCATGATGTTTGTATTACAGATCTCCCAGACGGCTCCGGACGGACACCCCTAGGATTGGCATGCGGTGGGCCGGCTGAACTCGCTTCACTCCTGTTGGAGCGAGGCGCGTCACTAGAGCGGACAGACCACACCGGCCTGCGTCCACTAGACCGCGCGATTGGACAGCGAAACATACCGGTACGTAAACGCACGCACGCTCATAAACGCATAGAAGCTCGCGTTGCTCGAGTGCCATCCGATAGCATATTGTGTTAGTACTTATAATAATAGCTCCCATACCGGTTTCGGTGACGGTGGCCGGTTTCATTGAAACCAGACCAGCTACGCAGGACTAATTTTATAGTGCCCAGGTGTGTGCGCAGTACACAAAAGCACTCTCTATTCCTTTACTCTCATTACCCAGTGGGACAGAAGACCCACACGACCGGCGAGAGATCAGGCGCAGGACCGACTTTTTACATGCCCATCCGACGCATGGATTATCTTACTAATTGTCAGACAATCAGGTGATCAGCCTACATTGTCCTAACCAAACTTGGATATATCATGTTTCCAACGCGGGAATCGAACCCACGACCTCCAAGTCAATAGCCGCGCTCTATACCACTAGACCACGGAGGCGTATACACACTCAACCTCGTACGTACGTACTTAAACACACTACTCGACCCTCCAGCCCGCCAGAGTTTAGAAAGCAGAATGTCCGGCACATTATTATACATAAAGTGCGTGGGATGGAAGAACTCTAGTTGTATCCAGTACCAAATAGTGGTAACAGTAGAATAAAAGTTATATGATTACAACGCCTGCATCTCCAAGTCAAAACAAGATTAGTCCTTTGCGTTTAAATTAATAATTTTGTCATAATAATAGAATCCCTCGCTGTTCTGTACCAAAAGTAGGTTAAAATATAAAACATGCTTCATGAAATAATATTAAGTACTTATTTTGTATATTTCAGTTGGTGAACTGCTTTCTGAAGAAAGGGGCGAAACTTGGACCTACCACGTGGGTTATGGCGTCGGGCAAACCAGAATTTATGTAAGTATTAACTTTAACAAAAGAAAGATGTTACAACATTTGTAACACTACAATCGCAATTCGCAAAAGCATTCATTTAACAAAACAGGAAAAAAAATGCTATTTATTTATGCTAATAACGCCATCTGTTGTGGTTATATTACAAAAAATGGTGATTGACGGCTACGAATAATAAAAACTTTCTAATCCAAATCCTCAACATCCAGGCTGATCCTGCTAAACAAGCTACTGGAAGACGGCAACCTCCTCTACCGGAAGAACCGGCCATCGGAAGCGGCTCACCGCTACTCGTACGCGCTGAAGAAGGTCCAGCCATTAGTGGGAGAGGACGGCGCGGACTCCGCCTTCTTGCAACTCAAAACTAATCTACTGCTTAATCTGTCACGCTGCAAGAGGAAACTTAATGTAAGTGCCTTTGTGCCAGCAGAATCTGACGGCAAAAAGTGAGAAAATAAATTGACTGTAGCAATACTGGGGTAATTGGAATAAAACGTTTTGATTATGTGTGTGAAACATGCAAATATAAAAATTTATCCAATGATCAAGGATATTTTTTGAAAATCTGCCATCAAAATTTGCCGTCAGAGCCTGGTAAACCTATAATTACTCATACTCATGGCTGGTTTCTGAAGATTTTTGATAAACATTGCAATTTTAACTGAGCGCCATCTATCTGCGCCCACAGACAACTTTAACGTCGATTGAAAAAACGGATCTTTGGGACTCGCTTTAGATAGATAAAGATAGATCTCTCATCTCTGTAATCAGACGAGTTGTTATTGGCAGATCCATCCGACGAAGACATGTTATTGTTGGTTATTGGGAATATATTGTACACACTGTACAAGTGCTCTTTGCACTTTCTAATAGTCTTCTAACAAACAAATTACTAAAAAAAAGACGGCAGAAGTGAAAACTTGATTATTAACGTTGTGCATTTTTAACCCATTTTTGTGAGAATCGATTAGTAAAAATTGATTTTTTAAATTAATCGAAATCCTTACAATCAATTCGAGTCCGAGTTCGAGTTCGAATTCGAGTTCGACACAAAACACTACTCTCCAACCGTCTTACGGTTTTCCAAGGTTTTTCGATCAGCACGAGAGTCTGACGCCAGTTTCACAGTTTTTACCCATCCCACAAAAGTGCTCAACGCCGCTAAAGAAGTTTTCACTTCAAAAACCACAGCCGAATATATTATAACCTCCTCCTCTTTGGAAGTCGGTTAAAACACAAAAATACATTTTATTTGCAGGAACCAGCGGAAGCCTTAGAATTGGCGTCCCGCGCGTCCGTGTTACGTCCCAACGCGTTCGAGTGCTCGTACGCCTGCGCGCGCGCGTTACTCGCGCTCAATCGCGCGTCCGACGCGTTACCGCACGCACGACGCGCGTTACTGCTTGCACCGCACGACACGAGCGCGCAACGCACGTTACGCGCGTTACAACAAGAAGTGCTAGCGCGTATAAACACAAATGGCGGTGTCAGAAATTTTGACTCCATCAGCTTGAATTTGCCATGAAAGGAAATATTTCCAACGTTATAGTTAGTCTTAAAACTGTACAAAAATTAAAATCACGCGTCCGAAAATTTACAATATTAGCCCAAATTTGGTATGACAGAAGTTCGAAGGTGCCTTGTAGATTGAAATTTGGGGGAAGGTGTCACAATAACACATTTTGTGAATTTTCCCTAAGTGTGTAATCTAATTAATCTGCCTAAAAATAAATATTAGAAATCTTTGTTGAGTTCACAAAAGTTTTACGTTTGTCTGAATTACAAAATATTATGTTCCTTTAGTAAATTATAAATTGATCAATATTTGGTTGGAAGCTTTATTCAAATTATTTTAGAAAAATTTATGACAAAAACTATTGAGTAAAGTAGCGGTATTATATTTAGTAAGTATTTAATATTCGTGTGATTGTTAAAAAACATTTATTCCATTACCTATGTCGCAGCCAACTGGTTTAAATAGCCGATCTTATCAAACAGCTAGCCCTTTGACTGAACAGCGCCATTCCATCACACGGCTATACGTCGTTTAGCCGACTTGTTGACGGCAACGTTCAACACTACAGCTAGACGACGCTTAGCTAACTGGTTAAATGGCAAATTAACTAAGCTGACCATTAGTTTAGTTTTATTATTATACAAGCGTAATGATAATAAGCAGAATAAATTGTATTCTAACTCATTTTGAACACAATTGTAATTAATACCTTCGTGATGCATTTCATAATCCCGTAATTTCTTCTCAAAATTCGAATATAATATTTTGTTTAAATTTTAGTTCACTCGTATGTGCCCCCATAATTTTTTGTCACTTTAATAACACATGTAACGTATATTTACGAAAAATATCTTAATACAATCACAAAACACCGGCTAGTTGACGCCATATTGTAAACAAAACGCAACTAGCGCCGTGGTGAGCGCTGAACTAATTCAATCAAACGGCGGCGGCTTGAATCAGCTGTAGTGTTGAACGTTTCGAGCGACTGAAATATTCAATTAAAAAGCTAGCCGTGAGATTGAATGGCGTTGTCCAGTCAAAGGGCTAGCTGTTTGATTGAACGGCTATTTTAACCAGCCGGCTGCGACACCTACATTGCTACTCTTTTTACAAATCTTGTACTTTACGATTAGGTAAAATAGGTACTTGTACTTTTGTTTATTTTTTTGTATATTTACGTTTATTTAGTGCTGGCACATAATTTTATTTTAGAAATCGTAAGTTGGTTGATTATGTTTTATTTTTTAAGAATAGGTTCTGAATTTAAATAGAGCGGGAAAATATACGACGCCATATGCAAACTGTCACTGCAATGTCATAATTAGAATGCTGTGATTGGTAGATTGTTTTTTTGGCGTTTCCATTGGGCAATTCTTGACCAATAAAAATTAAAAACATTCAAAACTAATATCGTTATTCAAACGTAAACATTGATTTAATAGATATTTAATGCTATACTATAATTATGATTTTCTCCTTATTTTATGTATTATGTAAGAGAACTTAAATAGCTAAATCCTGTAATATTGCTTTGACTTTGTGATGAAATTATAATTTGTAAATACATAAAAGGTATATAAGTAAAATGAGATGTATAGTGTTTACTCGAATACGTATTCTTATAGCTTGCCAATTATTATTTTTATAAAAAAAGAAAAAAGTAGCAAAAATATGTTTTTTTTTTCAAATTACTGTACAATTTTTATTGATTTTTTTTTCTTTTTTGAGTTAAACTCGCGTGCCTATAAATAATGCAATTTATTTATTGTAAACAACCTAGAATAGAATGTTAGTGCCTAAAAAGAGTGAAATAATAATGTGTGACGAATATTCTTTATGATCAAGTGTATTGGAAATAGATAAAGTTATTTATACCTATTTGATGTTTTTTATTGTAATGACAATTAGTAATCACCTATTAAAGATAAAAAATTACATGCCCCTAATACACCTACTTTGAGGAATAAGTAAGTAAAAATAGTTGTAACTAAAATTCTTCATAACTATTACTGGATAATAAAGTTAACAAAAATGAATAAAAATTTAAGACTGAAATTGCAGAGAACGATATTGTAATTATTATTCAATGTAGATTGTTGTAATTAAGTACAAGCAATAAATACATGCTTCATAACCACCTTATTTTTTTATTTTGAATAATTTTCCCAAAAGAAACAAAACTGTGTTTTATGTAATTTATTTCGTAAAAATATAACAAACTTATTACTAACTAACGTATAATAGACACATTAATATTATTGCACGAATGCATTGCAAGGAATCGATTTAACATTAATTAACATTTTAACCATAACAAAAAGTTTATGGTGTATTCACGATAGAGGCGCTACTGCAGTCGCTTACATTTTGTTGGTTACAACGCCATCTAGTGAGTGTAATGTGAAAACTTTTTACACAACCTTTACTTTTTTCTTAAATCTAAAGTCTGATCGCTAATCATGTGGAAATTTAGGAATTTACCTATCACTATATTTTGTCTCTTTCGCTCGTTCACATTATTATATCCTGCTCTAATCGCGTTCGTGAAAAAGAGATAGCATTCGTGATTTATAACTTCGCAACTTTGGATTAACCTGACTAGACTCTAATATTCACAGCGCCCCGAAAAACACCGTCATTGTTAACTTGATGCAACGGATACTTGACTCTTTGGTACACCGGTATTAGTACTAGCGGCTTATTCTTCGGTTTCACGTATATTAGCTTAACCGGTGGCACGTCGTCATTGTTGAAAATACCGAAATCATAGATGGCGTTGGTTTTGACGTTTACTCTTTTTAATTTCTGCGGCGGTGGCGGGGGAAGGAAGACATTTTGGAAGTGCCTCATGATGTTGTCTCGTTTCTGTTCTGTCACGTTGTGTAGGTTGGACATTTCGTTAAACATTGCTGTGCACTGCCGGGTGTTGCTGCGTTTGGATGCTGGACACGTCTGAAAAACGTGATAAAAATAGCGCTTTGCAATATTTATCGCATGACATTTTCCTAAAAAAAATATTTTATTTTATTTATTGAAGTAAGTATGTAATACAAATACAACAGATGTTTAACTAATGGAGGCACTTCACATGGCTATTTGTATTTGCGTATATTTTGATGTATTCGCCAACCAATCACCATGTATAATTAATAATAGTAATAGTAATAAGTATTGGGGTTATTTGCCTATTTGACAAATATGACCAATACCAAATACACGTATCCGTACCTTTGTCGGTTTTTGACGTACATCAAAGGAGTCAAATAGGCAAGTAAAGAAAATCAAGTAAAAGTTTGGTATTTGACGTCCATGTGTGGAAGGCCGTATATTTGCCTTTATTTGCTTGTTTGTGTATATGTCGCAGTCCACTGGTTAAAAAAGCCGTTCAATCTAACAGCTAGCCCTTTGACTGAACAACGCCATTCAATCACACGGCTATACGTCGTTTAGCCGACTTGTTGACTGCAACGTTCAACACTACAGCTAGACGCCGCTTAGCTAACTGGTTAAATCAATGATTAAAGAAACACGGTTAAATGGCAAATTAACTAAGATGACCATTAGTTTAGTGTTATTATTACACAAATGTAATGATAACAAGTAGACTAAATTATTGTATCCAACTCATTTTGAACAAAATTGCAATAAGTACCTTGGTGATGACTGATGCATTACATAATCCCGTAATTTCTCCTCGAATATTTGTTTTAATTTTGATTCACTCGTATATGCTCCCATAATTTCTGTCACTTTAATAACACTTGTAACGTATATTTACGAAAAATATCTTAATACAATCACAAAATACCGGCTAGTTGACGCCATATTGTAAACAAAACGCTCCTAGCGCCGCGGTGGTGAGCGCTGAACTAATTCAATCAAACGGCTGCTTTTAAATCAGCTGTAGTGTTGAGCGTTTTGAGCGACTGAAGTATTCAATTAAAAAGCTAGACGTGTGATTGAATGACGTTGTTCAGTCAAAGGGCTAGCTCTTTGATTAAACGGCTATTTAAACCAGTTGGCTGCGACATATACGTCCATTATTTTGCCAAATGCAACAAATAGCCAATAGCTAATACAAATAGCCATGTGAAGTGCATCCATTAGAGTGTACAATAAACCTTCACGGTTTGTGCAATACAACTTAGAAAGTTCACCACGCGCAAAAACATTATCATTTTAATCTAGTTAACAAAGATTAAATATAGCCAAACGTTATAAGAAACGTGTTAAAACAACATAATATCAAAACATGTAAGTAGTGCTAGTGAAACATAGTCAAAGAAACTTCTTTCTTCTTTTTCTTCTTTTTTGGCAACTTGACACAAAGGATGTGTATGTTGTGCCACAGACAAGGTAAAAAGGTAAGGAATATGGCGGGAAAACCATATTCCTCCTATTATAATTTTCATCATCGTTTTCATGTATCGTCAGGTCTAAAGTCTAGTCAAAGTCTAAGTAAAAGTCAATACAGTCAAGGAGTCAAGTCGGTCGATTCAGTAAAGTGGTAGACGCTTTACTGAAACTTTCGATGGAGTTTTGGAGGGAACACAAAATAGCACGTTTCTGCATATTACATCACTTTCCTATACTTGTGCATGAACACGAATATCTAATGGTTAATATTCTACCAATATTACACATTAAAAACCCAGCTAACACAATTTTCGGAAAATAATATAAAAACACAACAGCACACTTTAACATTCCCGGCAAAACTCCCAAAGAAACTTAATAAATAATATGTGACATGTGCTGCCATCTACAGGATGTAACAAAACTAAGTGATAATACTTTAGGGCAGTGTTTCCCAAACTTCTCCGGACCACGACCCATCTACAAGAAAGTTTAAAGTTCGCGACCCACCTTGTGTCACAAAAACAAAAAGCAGTGGTCTGTTGCTGCCGCAGCATTTACCTGTTAATTATTCTTATTGTAGTTCACCACCATAATATCATCATCGTCAGCCTTACTTACAATTACGTTTGCGTTCTAATTTGCCCCGCCTCAGGCCCGCACGCACCCACGACGACGAACGAACGAGTAAAAATATGACAATCGAACGAGTACGACAATCTTCCTATAGTTTCAGGACCCACCCAAAATCTGCGACCCACACTTTGGGAAATACTGCTTTAGGGTGTGTACGTGTTCCTTGCAGAGAGTTCACTGTGAAAGTAGCAGCGCTGAAATACCAAATTTTTGAAGTGAAAACTTCTTTAGCGGCGTTGAGCACTTTTGTGGGATGGGTAAAAACTGTGAAACCCGCGTCAGATTTTCGTATTGATCGAAAAACCATAGAAAAACCGTAAGACGGTTGGAGAGTAGTGTTTTGTGTCGAACTCGAATTCGAACTCGAAAACTCGAAATCTCGAACTCTAACTCGAATTGAAAGGGTTTCGATTAATTAAAAAAAACGAGTTTTTAGTAATCGATTTTCATAAAAAATAGGTTAAAAAATGCACAACGTTAATAATCAAGTTTTCACTTCTGCCGGCACTCCCGGAGTGCAACCCGTCTTTTTTTTTCACCTTTATACTCTCGTGAAAACTCGTGACACTGGGGCGCTGGCTATACAAATCACAAAACAAAATTTGCTCCTTCAGCGCTGCCACTTTCACAGCGATTTCTGTACAGGGGACTCATACACACCCTAAAGTATTATCACTTAGCTTTGTTACAACCTGTATAATACTATATATACAGTGTGTTTGTGTGAGCACCGTTATCCTTGAAACCATCAAATGAGCCCGTCATAATGAACAACTTTTTCTATGAGATCAATGCTGGGAACTCAAAAAAAAAGCCGTCTTCATACCCATTACGGATGCCCGGATCGGCAATTTGTATGGGTATGAAATTTTTTTTTTATTTCCCAGCATTGTTCTCATAGAAAAAGTTGGTTCATTTTGATGGGCTCATTTGATAGTTTCAACGACAACGGTGTTTACACAAACATCTTGTATAGCACATGTTTCGGATTGACGCAAGCTCACAGCAGCTTGCACGTTCCCTATTAACAGGTTTTTTTTTTTTTTAGAGAAGGCAGGTCGCTATAACCCTGACGTCACTGCGACCCATGAGGATCTATTGTGACTCCTTCGCACTAGAGAATCAGCTCCAACCCAATACTGCTCATAAATTGAATGATATGGTTGGGGTTGGTGCCACGAATTTCCTCTGTGGATGAGTATTCGTGGCGACCAAGGTGCCTGTTCCTGCTCTGTACTAGAGCAGGACAGTCGAGGAGAAGGTGAATAGGTGTTTCATCCTCCTCCTCACAGAATCTGCAAGTCGTTATGCTACAAATACCCATTCTGTTTAGGTGTTTGTTGAGCTTGCAGTGCCCAGTTAGGCTTCTGGTAAGGATTCTTAATTATTGGTTATTAAGAGTCCGTATACGAAATTTTGCCGATTTCGCTCATTTAACAGTTAAAATACAGAATTCTATAAGTTTTAATGCACAACATGTAAGATCATTTCAATTATAATCTAATGTTGCAGCTAGATTTTTTATTATTTTAAGTATCTTTAAATAATCCAACTCAAACCCGCGACAGTTTTGTGATTTTTGCTGCAAAAGGTTTAGAATATCCCCTTTTTATAGATTGTATTGACGTCTTAACGGCATGAAAAAAATACAATGTACTGTTGAGAAATTCGTCTATACAATGTTGGAATTACTTTTTACCACTTTCATATAAAAAACCCTTTAAAAAACAGAATACCTATAACTGCCCGCTAACTTGGCGATCGTCCTTTTTCACCTGCCATATGAAAGACGGGCGTGAGTGTGAAGAGAGCAGTAGAAAAGATAGTACGGGCTCTTAACAGGATACTCAACCTACCATCAGCATTGCATCCAGCACATTAAGTAGCTTTTTCGGCGAGCTGCAGTGCTCGCGGTAGAGGGGCGTGCTCTGAAACGCCGCGTTATACACGTCGAATTGAGACCAGTCTTCGTGGCTGAAATTATATAAAAAAAGTGAATTAAAATATGATTATTACAAAATATAGTAGGGTATACAAATACAATACAAATATACTTTATTGTGCACAAACATATCAGTGAAATTGAGAGATGCTGAATTTACAGGAGAAAAGGTGATGTGCAGAAGTATATATATATATATATATATATATATATATATATATATATATATATATATATATATATACATTATTATATATATATAATAATGTATGCATAATACATATACTATTAAATTTCTACTATAATATACTATAATAATAATGATAATAAGTGTATATTATATATACGACTAATACTAATAATAGATAATAATACGTACTATATAATGTTTTTATTATACTGTAAATACTATTGATTGACAGATTTATCAAAATAATAATTAAATAGCAACGACTTAAAGCGATTCAAGGTTTCAGCTTTCCTTATATGATCGGGTAAGGAATTCCAAAGTAAAATAGACTTAACGGTAAAGGAGGAATTGAAATATTTAGTGTTATGGGCGGGAATGTTAAGAAGAAGTTTGGAATAGGAACGGAGCTCTTTTCTATCGTAATTGTGAAATACAAAATTGTTTTTTAAATAGGTATGAGTACACGGAAATCACGGCGATATCAGATTGGGAGCCACTTAAGCTTGATGCGGTATTCGGTGATATGATCGTATTTTCGTAAACCAAAAATAAACCTTAATGCAAGATTTTGCAGACGCTCGAGCTTATTTAGTTGATCTTCCGTTAAATTAATAAAACAAGCATCGGCATAATCAAGTAGAGAAAGAAACAAAGACTGTGCTAAGACTACTTTAGTTCGAGTAGGAAGAACATATCGAAGTCGTTTTAAGGAATACCAAGTTGAAAATACTTTCCTACTGATTTCTTGAAGTTGTGGCTTCCAAGATAAGTTGTCATCGAAAAGTACACCGAGATTTTTTACAACTTTACTAAAAGGGATTGTAATACCAATGATCAGGACGGGAGGTAAGGAGTTGCAGTCGATCCTGGAGACCATCCCTGGGCTGCCAATTAATATTAATTGTGTTTTTGTGGGATTAACCACAAGACCGTGATACTTACACCATTCACAGATCGTCAACAAATCGTTATTTAATTTACCGATGGCTGAATGAAGTCCGCCTAATTCTGACTGGATGTATACTTGCAGATCGTCAGCATACAGATGGTAAAAAGATGTAATTGAAGTTGTAATGGAGTTAAGAAATAAAGAAAATAAAAGTGGTGACAATACTCCTCCCTGTGGTACGCCACAAAGTATATCACTCCAGTCAGAAAAGCTATCCGAAGATTTGACTCTTTGTCGCCTTCCTACAAGGTAGCTACGAAGCAACCCAATTACTGTTGGCGAGATGTTACAGGACGCTAGTCTGCTTAAAAGGATGTCGTGGTCAATACAGTTAAAAGCGTTGCTAAGGGTATCTTAGAACAAAAGGCTAAAAAATCGGCCGAGTGCGAGTTGGACTCGCGCACGAAGGGTTCCGTACCGTTATAGAGAGAAAGTTGGAAAAAATGGGGTTTTTGTATGGGATATAACATAACCCTTAAATATTTATACTTCTAAAATTTTTATACAAATAAAAATACCTGAACTCTCGTATCCTGTCCTTCATCTTGAAGTAGTCGAGGAAGCCGTACTTGTTGAGAACACCCATCTGGGAGAGCAGACAGGTGGTGGACTCCGTCAGCTCTTTGCACTGAAATTAAAGAACATAATATAAATTACTGGCTGTTGCCCCCCCCGCTAGTGGTTTAGAGCACGGCTCTTGATCCGGAGGTAATATCAGCGTCTGAACAAGTGTACCAAATTTCAAAAGTGTATATTGTAATATGTAAGTATGTATGTATGTTTGTTTTCGCATATCTCCGGAACCACAAGTCCGATTGAGGTAATTCTTTTTTGTTGTACTAGGTATTGTTTAACTTTGTGAACACTACAAGTTTCATCAAAATCGGCTCGGTAATTTTCGAGATAAGGCAGTTTTAATTCTCAATTCCGCAGAATTTTGAAGTCAGGTTTATCTTTTTAAAATACTATTATTTTCAGAACTGACATTGCTGGTGGCTGCCCACTTCTTGGTGGCAGGTTTGAGCTGGGCGGGCAGGTACTCCAGACGCCAGGTCCATACGACATTACAGCGGTCCAGATCAGCGGGTGACACCAAGTTGGGAAGGGCACAGAACTGGCGACGGTTCTTCTGGAAAATTAAGGATAAAATATATTGTGGGGATATGCTAGGGAACCACTATTAGGCTTCTTACAGACGAACAGTCGACTACCGCCGATACGTGCCGCCGACACGTGCCGTCCATCTGTAAGAAGCCTTAGCATACTTTGTAAAGTAACACAGCTTGTTATATGGCCTTACCTAATAATAATAATATAATATAATAATATCTATGGACGCTTCACACCACGTCAGTCTGGCCCCGTGGTACCTAAAGTACCTAAAGGACTTGTGTTACAGGTACCAGACAACGGAAATATATTTAATAGTTTTATACTATACATATATTTAAGATTTTTATTATATGATACACATATTTAATATATACAACCATGACCCAGGAACTTTATAAACTTTTTGTTCCGTCGGCGGGACTCGATCGTGGATTCTTGGAAATCTATTGAATATTCTATTTTTGTCGCAATCACCGCGGTGATCTTATGCGGCTTGATAGGTTAAAGGTGCTTTCTCCCTCACCTGGATCATTCGCTTGTAATGTAACGTTACAGAGTCGAGCACAACATCAGTAAGGGAGGAGAACCGAGCATATTACAATGCGCACCTTGTAATGATACATATAACTTGTTGCCTGTAATTTGACATTACATGCGAATGCTCGTCAGTCAGGGAGGTAGTATTTTAATGTGATGCTCAAAGTCGAATCTTGAGGGCCATCGCTCAAACTCGCGCAGGCGCACGCTCGCGTGTGTATAAATGAAAAATAGTATCGGCAGCGTCGTCGCCCGCGTCCGCGCTCTTTCGATCGCGCCTATGCCTGTGTTGTTCATTAAGGGCATGCATCATAGCGCAGTCAACAGCGCACGTGAGGCATACCCGCGACGCATGCCCTCTGACCGTATCCAAAACTTTCGCTTTTTTCGTTAATGACAATGTTGGCGTTGCGTTCGTTGACGCATTCAATTATAGAATGCGCCAATACGAAAGTTGAACGAAAGAAGATGACGAAAATTATTGAAGATGAAAATGCACAGTCTGGACATAGTTATTTAAATACACACGCGAGCGTGGTTGGCCCTTAATGTTACTAACACACGCGAATGCTCGCGGTGAGGGAGCTGGGAGCACCTTTTAATGTAGATTGTAGATACTCACAGGTCTGTACAAGGAGGAACTGATCTGGCAAGTTATACCGTCTTGCACTTCTCCGCCGTGTCTGAAATTAGATATTTTTCATAAAATTTTTATTTGTATGATTTAAATAACATGAAATAAATAAATATGATAACTAAATGATTGAAAATGGTGTTACTACATAGTTTTGTTAATTATTGTCGTAAAGAGATACCTACGATCGTTTTTCAGTGTTAAATAAATATTTTTTACGAACTTACTTGCAAGGGTCATTTTTCGGCGCATTAGGACAGTTCTGAAAAATATAAAAGTACTCTTAGGATTTGAAACGTATTTATTGTCTTAATTTTAATCATTTTCATTCTGCAGAACCAAAAGTACTTCGGAACACTAAAATAATTAAAAATACACAAAATAAAATTACTCAAATATTTACCTCTGACAAAATATCAGCTGTACATCCCAATATGCTGTTAATTGGACACTCTGCATCGTAACCCAGGATGGGCTTGCTTAGACACTTGGTGACAACCCTGGCTTTGGCCTTCGACCATTCAGGATGGTGGTCAGTCAGATTGTCCAGCAGCTTGGTGAAGGCTTCGATATTGACGCCATTGTCAGAAATTATGCCTAGGCTTCTGTAGAGGCAGTCTTGTTTGTGGCACTGGAATGTTTAGAAAACGTTTATATCGAATCTAGTTAATCCAAAAAAAAAAATGTCTTACTATATTTTGTGAGCGAGACAAACGCCATATAGGTACACAAATAGATATCACAAATTCAATAAATAAATTATTACAACTAAGCCGTCGGTTCACACAAGAAGAAACGTTGTGTACTTTGTTGAGTGATGCATAAATTATACAAAAATAAAATGTTAAGTGGTATGGCGTTCATATTACATGCCTTCTCTCGGCTTACTTCGGTGTAAGCTGGGAACAAATTATCGGACGAGCGTCCGCGGACGTTTTCATCGGATGCGGCTTATTTCTATCTGATTAATACAAAATACTTAAGCGTTCGGACGTCCGAACAGAATCTGTTTGGCCGGATGCTTTTGCATCCGCGGACGTTTGCCATTGACATAATTATTATAGGTTAGGTCTTTGACGACCGCGTATGAACCGTGCAGATTGTTAAGCCGCATTCATCAGCCGCGACTGGATGCGTCCAATAATTGGTTTCTAGCTTACCAAATAAAAGGCCAATTCAAATTTTAGCATGCAATCGACATGACGTGGAAACTTTTGAATTGAAGATATTTTATTCGCGACCGGGGGTAAAAGATTAAACTACGTCACTAACGGCCGTTCCCAATATTCAATCTATCTCTGGTTTGACATACAACCGATCGCAGCTAACATTGAATTGACATAAAATATATGTCTCTAATGTCTAATTTGAGCTATTCCTATCTCTAGTATGGTAAAACCAGAGATAGATCAAATATTGGAAACGGCCATAAGACGACCTCTGTGGCTCAATGGTTAAAACCGTGTAGCGGCTCAAGCCGGGGGTCGCGGGTTCGAATCCCGCCGACGGAACAAAAAGTTACAATGTTCCCGGGTCATGGATGTGTATGATATAATAAAATTTTTAAATTTAATACGTATATAATATATTTACGTGGTCGTACCCGTAACACAAGTCCCTCAGGTACTTAGCACGGGGCCAGACCGACGTGGTGTGGAGCGTCCATAGATTACTATATTATTTATTTATTTATTTAAATCAGGCTACGTAGGCCCATCTAAATAGTCTTCCCCGGAACCTTCGGTAAACCATATCAGTCGGCCAGAATTCCTCCGCTTCAAAGGTCGACAGAAGAATTGCTTTCACCTTCAACGGCACAATCTTCACGTCATTCCTCTTCATCGGTGCTGGTGTGGTCACAACAGGGGAACTGGCTACATCCAGCCTGTTGGTGCCCCACCGGAGATCGAACCCGCACCGCGACCGCCACTCCGGTCTAATGAAGTCCGACATATCGCAGCATGAGAGCGGGTCAAGGTTCTGGAAATACAGTTTTAGTTCGTTTTGATTTCAGGCAGATGGCGGAGCTAGTTAATTTAGTCATGATTTGTCAAACCCAGTCGACAGGTGGCGAATTATATTGTAACTAGATGAGGCCCGCAACTCCTTAGCGCCCAACAATAATCGGTCGGGTAACCCCAAAATCGGTTCGGCGGTTTGGGCGTGAAGAGGTAACAGACAGACAGACAGATAGACAGACACACTTTCGCATTTATAATATTAATAAAGTATGGATTGTCATTTTTAGACAAAACGGTAACGTAAGTTCTACGTACTAGGTAAAAGTGCCTTAAAAGATATTTTGTTTCAAACACTTCATTTTACACAGGGTAGATAACACGTTTTGAATTTTGAATTCCCAATTTCCAGGAAAATTTACGGTACGCCCGTGGCCTAGTGTGTTTAGAGTTTAGACCCTAATGCTTGCTCAAAGCGTAGGACTTAAGCTGATCGCATATTTGTCAGAACTGTACGCGCCGTACGCGTCGAACGCACCGCATTGTACCCACACGAAATGCGGCGCGTACGGTGCGGACGAATGTGCGAGATTTCACATCATTTCAAAGAATTCTAAAATGCGGCGCGAGGGTTGATTCAGGCCTTGTACCATGAAACTGTTTTGAGACTCAAATAATCGGACGAGAATGCTGCGTCCTACTCTAACATACGTGAAATGACGTTGTTAGAGCAGGATGCGGCATTCTCGTCCGAATGTTTGAGTCTCAAAACAGTTTCATAGTAGGCCTACAGACTGCAACGCGACGCGTAGATGCATTTCTAATGCTAACTACTCACATACGGTTTTGCTCGATAGTTTTACTCCGAATCAAAGGAAATGACATATTTGTCCACACGATGGTTATTACTTGATTTGGAGTAAAACTATCGAGCAAAACCGTATGTTAGTACTTAGCATTCAGTTATACAGGGTGCAATTAAACCTTCCTGCCAAATTTTGATATATTGATCCTTGATAAAAATAAAAATACACGTAGTTATTTCTTACTCAGTACTAAGTACTAAAATGTTGAGAAATAGCCTCCGAAAGTAATCATAAAAAACACTACAATTAATGGACACTACGCGTCGCCCGCGCGTGACCTGCCCCCGCGCGCGCGCCTCGCCTCGCGTCACCCCCGATCATACCCACCGCCGGGAGTGAGCATTCTGCAACGATATTAAATGGGATAAAATATGTCATTAACAAAAAAATAACACCCAATTTTTTTTTTTGGTTAAATGGGTTCTCCTAATGATACCTAAGTCCTGGAAAAAATTTGGCAGGAAGGTTTAATTGCACCCTGTATAGATTTGACAAAGCAAGACGTCTCACGCAATTGAAATCTGTCAAATCCATACAAATTTATGCCGCGCCTCGCCTCGCCTCGCCTCGTCGCGTTGCGGTCTGAATTGACCCTTAGGCGCGTACGTGCTGATAAAGTTAATGCGATCACCTTAAAACGTTTTTTAATAAGAACTCACGTCATTTTCATCTTTCGTAGCATGTTCCACTTCAGATGGCGTTGAAGTCGGGAACACCGGAATCTGAAACAGAAATATTATAATAAATAGATAATTAGTTATCTAAAACCGATATTCAAAATATATATTTCTTTTTTCGGAAAAAAAAACTTTTCTCTGGACTCAAAATATGTAAGTACTCATATCAAAAGCGTGTAACAGACAGACAGGCTTTCGCATAATAAAATATTAATATTACTAGTTCATGCCCGCAACTCCATTGCGCCAAAACTAGTTTATCGCGCGGGAACCGTAAATTTTTCCGGGACAAAAGGTATCCTATGTCTTTTCCCGTGACTCAAAGTATCTCCATGACAAATTTCAGCCAAATTGGTTCAGCGGTTTGGGCGTGAAGAGGTAACAGACAGACGGATAGACTGACAGACAGACAGACTGACAGACAGACAGACTGACAGACAGACTGACAGACACACAGACAGATAGACAGACACACTTTCGAATTCATAATACAAACATGGACTCGGAAGTTATTATGCTCCAATAAAATATGTCTATTCGCAACGGATCCGTGCGTAGTTCTGGACGCTGCAATGGCACCCAAGTATGTCGAATCGCGCGTCGCCCGCGCGTTTTACGGGCTAGTCGAGAGTCCCGCTCATCGCAAGCGTTTCACGCGCAAGTAAGAAAACGCACGTAGGCATCTGGACGCGGTATATTATGTAGCTCTAGTATCTCGGCTATGCGCGTAAAACGCGCGAGTCGCTCACTCGCGCGTAAAACGCCTCATCTGGACAGGCTCTAAAATGCGGCGCGTACGGCGCGTGCGTGCAGCTAATAAATGTGCGATCACCTTATTCCTTCAAGCCCCATAAGGGCGCATTTTCATTAGTCGTTAACTCGTGCGTACAGCATACGGGGAGTCTATAACAACTAATGGCGCATTTTGATTGGTCGAGGCATGCGTTTCAGAAATCTCCCGCCCCCTCATGCGGGCCATATCGACCAGTGAAAATGCGCCATACGAGCACCGGTGATCGCGACATCAATAGAATACAATATCATTTCCAAGGATCCCCGATCTAAGGATTAAAATATTTTTAGTAAGTACTCACGTCATTTTCATGTATCGTAGCACTTTCCACTTCAGATGGCGTTGAAGTCGGGAACACCGGAGTCTGAAACAGAAATATTATAATAAGTAGGTAAGAATCTAAAGTAGATATTCAAACAATTATTTTTTTTGGGAATATAAACTTTTCTCTCCGGACTCAAAAATATGTGTATATCAAAAGCGTGTAACAGACGGACGCATAAGGCTGCGTTTCCACTGAAACGGAGCGGAGCTTAGCGGTGCCGAATTGACCAATCACCAAGCTCGAAATCTTCGCTGTCATTCCGCTGGAATAGCACGATTGGTCAATTCGGGCACCGCTTAGCTCCGCTCCGCTTCAGTGGAAACACAGCCTAATACCCAATAATGTATATATATTAATGTTATTATTATGTACGTATAGATAATATAGATTTACTCACTGGATGTGGTTTTCGGATTCCAGCTTTCCCGAACGGTGGTTCCAACAGAACCTAAAAATTTCAATTAATATTTAGTTATGGAATTTTAATAACTTCTAAATAACAATAACTCAATGATTAAACTAAAGTATGCTTACTAAGTTTTGAGTGCGAGTGCGACTCACTACTCGTCGAAGAGAAAGTAACAAAATGGCCACTAGGGTCTAGGGCTGTTGCTACAAAAAAAAATGTAGCTTTCATTGCTTACAACTTTATTTCAGATTTTCATCCATATTTTAGTGTTGTTATAATAGGCTTTTACTCTAGGTAAAGTAAGTACAAATCAAATCAAAATTAAATAAAATATATATCATGTACTTGTTTTATTAGGGGGGCAAAAAGCAAACAAGTCACCTGATGGAATGCAACTACCGTCGCCCATGGACACTCGCATAAAAGCGTTGCAGGTTTGTTGCAGGTATTATACGTATGAGAATAGGATGTTGGCTAACAGAGTCCAGATGTCTGGGAAGTGGGAGTCCCATCTACTACTCAACACATTCAGAAGTCTGTTTGCTAGTACGTTCAACAAGTCACTTTTTTTTTAAACGGGCTTTGGCCCACCACTGTATCTCCTGTGTCGCCAGGATCGACAGCGGTACTCAACCACGAAAACCCTTTGATTTGATATCTCAGGAAGCCCAAGGCGGAATGCTAAAGCTGTCTTGGGACCCGCAACGAAATTAATCAGAAGAAGATGGGACGAGTAGGAAGTACCTATCCAGTTTTTCCTTCCCCATATGAGATCAGTTTTTCCCCTATCCCCGTGCGAGTTTCTTACGCCGGTTCTTCTCGCCGGGTTAGTTCCCAAACCGGCGCGGTGTTAGGCACCAGTAGTAAAGCGCGTTCTGAAAGTATTTGATTTGATTCAAATCGATTCAGAAACAAAACATTTTTTTTTTCATAAAAAGCGGAAGATAGCACAAAGTTGCAATGAACGAAAGTCAAAGAACTAAGGAGAAAGCACCACGGAAACAAATTTTAATTATGATTACTAAGCTAGATCTAAGTTAATCCAATATTATAAATGCGTCTGTCTGTCTGTCTGTTTCCTCTTCGCGCACAAACCGCTGAACCAATTTTGCTAAAATTCGATATGGAGATACTTCGAGTCTCGGGAAAGGACATAGAATACTTTTTATCCCAGAATAACGTACGGTTCCCGCGCGATAAACGAGTTTTGGCGCAACGGAGTTGCGGGCTTACTCTAGTGTTCAATATGTAGTGTATCTGCATAGTAGATATTTAACATTGTCTCATAAACACCAGTAGTGGGGATAGCTGCAGTCTATATAAGTCATCTGTCAAGTTGTCAATAAGACAGTTGTATAGTGGCAGTGACCGAGGCCGGACGTGCGCTCCGCAGTGGTACCGGGTGTATTAGTGAGCCAGTGTCCCTAGGATTCTATACAATAAGTCACTGGAGCCGTACCTGTCTATTATCGAACCCCACGCTGGCCCTCTGCGGCTGATGCACGTGGTAGAACATGAATTGGCTGAAGTTGCACCGCTGCAGCACAGCGTCCGGAAACAGCTGGGGCAACTCGCAGCATTTCGTGTTGAAGTACTGGAAATTATAACAACAGCGTGTTTGGTAATAGGTCAAGCAACAATTTAAGATCACATGGAGAAAATAGAAGGGTTTTTTTTTTTAAGTCTGTTTGGTGGAGTGAAGACTGAAGAGTGAGGAGTAGACTCGCAAAATGGTAGATCAGCAGATACCTTACCAAGCCCGAACCCCCGATTAGTTACCCCCGAAACTGATACGATTTTGATTTAAAAGTCTGATTAGTTCCAAAATGAGCCGCAGCACGATTTTGCGCTAACTGTATAGGTAATGCCCGGGACACACGAGGCTAGTTTTTCAAGCTAGGATAGCAAGCTTTTTTACCAAACTGTCCTGGCATGCTGACCTAGCTTGGAGCATGAGCTTACTAGCTTACAAATGAAGATAGTTTTGTCTACACGAGGCCAGAAGTACTAGCTTGCTAGCTTACTAACACTAGCTTGCTATCCTAGCTTGAAAAACTAGCCTCGTGTGTCCCGGGCATAATAATATAATATGCCGGAAGTAGCATAAGCTGTTGACATCGAGCTGATTCGATTCTCAATTCGATTCTGATTCTGTCGGGAGTAAGCAGTGATCAGATGAGATATTTCATATTGTAATACATTATACAATACACATGCGGCATGCCCCTCCAGTTTTGTGCGATGAGCAATGTTAAAGACGTAAGCGTCCTATATGACTGTCTAGGTAATAATTTAACTTATAATTTATCCATTTATTTATATAGAAAACAAAGTTTGCTAGGTTTTAGTCTTTACAAACATCAATTTAAGTTTAAGAAATGGTAAAATAGGTGGGTGCACTTACATTTGTCAAAAACCATGTTGGTCGGCGTTCAATCGGAAGATTGTCTTCAAGATTGATGTAGCGACTGAAAACAAATAAATAAAATGTTATAGTTGAGACATAATGCAATAAGATATAGAGTTAGCTAATTTTAAAGGATACTTAATGTAAATGTGCATAACGACCGGACTACCTAGCTACTTTCTGCAGTTGGCTCGTGCTATCTACGCCACTGCTTAAAAATGTCGCAGGAAAATGAAGAAATCAGGGATTTCACGAAATCCCTAGGGATATCATGAAATCCCGGTATGTGCCGAATATTCTTGTTTATTACGACTTCTTACTAAAATATCTAGTGATATGTCATTTTACTAAATTAAATCTAGTGAAATGTCAGAAAAGCGGATACCACCGAATGAAAATCGAGCCACGCATATTGATAGCTGATTTTGGGCCATTTTAGAGGCCCCCTTATTAGCTACGACACTGTACCTCTGCGAGAACATGTAGGAGAAAGCGGCAACTGACGACAGTGGCGTACATCCATCCGCCTTCACCCAGCTCTCTGATGGACAGTTCTGAAAACATTAATCAAATATCATTATTAATATTGTAATTTATATCGAATATTAAGTATATTATAGATTAGATCAGTGTTTTTCAATCTATTTTTACGATGCGACCCCCTGGTATAAAATATAATATTTTCGTATCTTCAAATGAATGCAGTGCTAGTCCAACATGATCCAATCGAATCGCAGATAGAACTAAATGACTGCGACATTTAGATATTACAAGTACAAGCTTCTTGTTATTGATTTTATCGTTTTAATTGTGGATCTACTGATGAACTTATTATTTTAATTTTTAACTTAATTTGTAATACAATTCTATGTACACTACTATCGCATTAGGTAAACCCTGTAATGATAGTTTAAGTGTGTGATGATAAAATAAATAAATAAATAAATTAATTAATTCTCTGTATACCTTTTGACGTCCTCTTTTACCCTCAATTACATGGGTTAATAGTGGAAGGAGGTTGAGCCAAATCTCATTTTGGGCATATAGGTTTTGTTCTGTTTTCAAAATCTCAAAAACGTCTCAAAAAAGTTTATAATCTTGTATGTTGTATGTTACACATCTTACCTGTATCAACTGATCGACCGTACAATGCAGCAGCGCCTGCCCTGGGCAGGTGTTAGTGTACTTCCTCGTCCTGTTCCCGTAGCAGACATCCAGGGCTGCATCCAGGGTGTCTCCCCAGGGCGCCGGCAGTAACGCCCTGATGGTGGCAGCATATTGGTCACGAGGGGGCAAGGAGTCGGTCAGATTGAGGTGCTGGTTGAGACAGTTCCATGTGTGGCACTGGAGGAATAAGAATTGCGTTTACCCCTGGCTATATATAATATATTCGTTGGCTACAACCGCTGACCTCCATTGTACAAGTATGCTGGACTAATGATACCCTTTGAAGTCACAGCTATTTTTTGTGCCTATTTGAAGCGGAATCAGCTCCCCCAATATGAGGGACAGGAACTAAATTTGACGTAAAAATGACGTTTGAAAGTCGCCATATTGGCGCTGATAGCAGTAGCAGTACTCCCAGTACTTGGAACTAATCCTAGTTTCTACCACCGTAGTGATTATATTATCTTTGGTTTCTACAACCAATAGCGATTGAGCGGCCATTTGCAAGTTACGTCAAATTTAGTTCTCTTCCCTCTTACTGGAGGCGCTGATTCCGCTTCAAATAGGCACAAAAAGTGGGTATCATAGGTCCAGCGTACTTATATAATGGAGGTCAGTGGCTACAACAAAGAACTATCGGAGAAGTTGAGTCACAATCAGATGACGGACCTACGTCGTTTGGTCGGATTATATCAATTCAATGTAGCGTGCTGTTTGACATAAACATACCAAATTACGTTGGTCCGCCATTTGTCTAGGAATCAACTTAGTATGTATAGATAGTATGAGTATAGATAGTATGTATAAGGCTGTAAAAAATAATTTCTGTGTAATGGCTTACAAAACCTAAAAAAAAATTAAATAACAGTCAGCAAACAATATCAACATAATATTATGTAGACATAATATTTTAATGACCAGCTCATAACGGCATAGCCGTGTTATCGCACGAACCTGTCGAATTCAGTTCCATTTTAACCGGCTTCTTCCATTTTTATCGGCAACAAGAACCTAGTCAATTTAATAAAAATATCACGTATAAGGAAGCTAATTAAATATGCCTCTTGTGCAATAGAGTAGTGCGGTAATAAACAATAGATGTGAAGTAAAGGTGCCGGTTGGCAGCGGGCGACATAATGCGGCGGCAGACGACATGTCGCAGCGACACTACTGATTTCTATGTAATATCTATGAAATACCCTCCGCAGCTAGCGAAACTTTTCATAGAAATACATAGAAACCAGTAGTGTCGCGACTCGCGACGACACGTCGTCTACCGCCACATCATGTTGCCCGCTGCCAACCGGCACCTTAATGATTTTGCGGAGTCAGATAGTGATCATAGGTATACATATGTTTGTTTTATTTACTTTAAACTTGTGGACTGTATTATATAAGTTAAGATATAAATTAAAACATAAATATTATGTTTTGAAGATAGATGATGCGTTCCCCTGGCCAGGGAAAGGATGTAAAAGAGCAGGGTTGCCAGATGACAAATTTTTTTTCTCGTACCAGGGTTGCTAAATATCTCGTAATTTCAACAGATAATCTCGTAAAAGCATAAATTTAAAGAAACTCAAATAAAATTAATGATTTTATGCTATTTACTGTACTATGTAACTTGTGTAGTCATATTCTTTGCTCTTGGAGCTGTTAAATTCAAACAAAACAATTGAAAATCATTTTTTTATTAATTATATTCGACATCAGGGATGTTAGTAAAATCATCTTTATTTTTCTTGGGCTATCTTCTTCAAAATCTACTAACTAACCTTCATGTTTCAGTGTCAGGAGAATCCTCGTTAAATATTATAGCTCTTAGTAGGAGAGACATACCAAATATAATTATAGCAAAACATTAGTGTAATAAGGATTAAGGACAATAACAAAAGAATAATATTATCAACGGGAATTCCACACTCAAAGTTGTCAAGTTTCATTTAGTGATGAGGTAGGGCATTTAGTGATGCGCCGAGTCAATCGTTTTGTGTTAGATGGTTAATTGATAAAAAAAGTAAATAAATTTGCATATTTACTACTACTACTAACTAAATTAACTTTTTGTCTGATCAAGGTATTCGAAAGAAGTCGTCATTGTGAAAATCTCGTAAAAAAAGTGTACGAGATTTTTGTTAATCTTGAATCTCGTACAGACCCTCTAAATCTCGTAATGTTACGAGATTTCTCGTACGTCTGGCAACCCTGTAAAATAGGCTTCTGCCATCGAAGTGAAGGGTGACCCGTGACGTTGACATTCCAATCTTGACAGATGACATAACCGGAAGACGTCTTGATGCTTTGTGTTTTGCCCGTAAAAACAGTGATAACCGTTTATGGTTACTCTAAATGCGCTGATCGCGTTCATACTCCCGGGCCTTGAAGTATGATCTTCAATGTTGTTTTATTTATTGATGAATTGGAAGAGGGCACAGGTTATTGAAGCTCCGAATTAAAGTGCCCTTTTTTTGTATGTATTTCGGCAACTCGACGGACTCCGTCGCTACCCTTTCTTAGCTTTGTGACTCTACCCAAGAGCCAAAGCAAAGGTGGCACGTTGGACTCCTTGAGGAGCACCATATCTCCAATTTGTAGTTTCCCAGAAGAAGTGTGCCATTTCTGTTTTTGTTGAAGTTGATAGATGTATTCTTGACAGTAGCGACTCCAAAAATGCTGTCTGAGCTTTTCTATTCTTTGATAACGTTGAAGGACATTGATGTTTGCATTTTCAAGTTGGGGATATGGTACAGACAGAAGTGGCCGTCCAATTAAAAAATGAGATGGTGTTAAAAAGGATAGGTCTGTCGGGTCGGTAGACAAAGGAGTAAGAGGTCTTGAATTCAAGATTGCCTCAATCTGATACAAACATGTTGAAAGCTCCTCGTAAACTAAGTGTGTTAAATTTAAGACGCGACGCAAGAGAGTTTTAACTGACTTTACTGCAGCCTCCCAAATACCTCCAAAATGAGGAGAATATGGAGGTATAAAATGAAAATTTATATGTAATTCGGCTAAATTAGCTTGAATATAAGGATTGTTAAGTTTTAAAAAGCGTTTAAGTTCGTTACATGCTCCAACGAAAGTTGTACCATTGTCAGAGTAAATGTTTTGAGGTTTACCTCTTCTTGAAATGAAACGGTTAAAAGCAGCCAAAAAAGCCCCCTTACTGAGGTCTGTTACAAGTTCTAGATGTACAGCCTTAACTGCAAAACAGACAAACACAGAAATATAGGATTTTTGCAATCTACAACCGCGACCCTTTCGATCAGCTATAACAATTGGACCAGCGTAGTCGAGGCCGGTATTGAAAAATGGAAATTCAAGATATGTCCTTTCAGCTGGCAAATTACCCATAATGGGTTGAATTTGCTTTGCATTGTGTCTTGTGCATCGAATGCAAGCATGAACAACTGATTTCGCTAAATTTCTACCACCTAAAGGCCAAAAATGTGTTCTAATATTACATAAAATTAATTGAGCTCCACCGTGTAATAGTTCTTTATGCTTGCATTCAAACATGATTTTAGTTATATGATGTTTTGAGCGTATTAAAATAGGATGTTTAATGTAATATGAATAAAATGAATTATTTAATCTTCCTCCAACTCGAATTAAATTGTCCTTATCGATAAAAGGTGTAAGTGATTTTAATCTACTATTTTTTGGCAATGGCTTAGAAGTCTTAAGTAATAAAAATTCGTCAGGGAACATTTCCTGTTGTGAATAGCTAAGACGCTGTTGCGGTGATTGCAATTCTAATGAAGTTAAAAAATGTTTATTTTTATTTAATTTATTTCGACAATTGAATATGAATCTATTAATGTATGCAAAAACTCTTATTATTTTTTTATAATTTGATGATTTATGAATTAATTGATGTAATGAATTATTATTTTGTTGTACTGGGGCTTTAATATCCGCATGATGTGCAAGTTCAGGAAGTAAAATGTTATCTAAATTTGGATTAGAAGTGGTACAAAATTCTGGAGAATGTAAAAAGTCAGGACCGCTCCACCAGAGTGCGGAAGCGCTGAGGTACTCAGCATTCACCCCGCGGCTTGCCAAATCACCTGGATTAAGTTTGGATTGCACATGACTCCATTTCATAGAACCAGTGGTCTCTTTTATCTCATTTACTCTATTTCTTACAAATTGTTTAAGGGAACTTGACTCGGTTGAAAGCCAACCCAAGACTATTGTAGAGTCACACCAAAAATAAGAATCGCTAATCTCTAATGTTAAAGAATTTACAACTTTTTTAAAGAGTCTTGCTCCTAACAAGGCGCCACACAGCTCTAATCGTGGTATTGTCGTAGGCTTAAGAGGCGACACCTTGTTTTTTTATGTTAAAAGACACACATGTATAGAGCCACTGGTAGAGATAGTTCTCACATAAACACACGCACCGTAACCACGCTCAGAAGCATCTGTGAAAGTATGAAGTTGCACAATTTTTGAATTATCCTGTAATGTCCAACGTGGTATACGAATCGAATTTAAGTGGTAGAGACAACTGACTATGTTATTAAATTGTTGTTTTATTTCTGGAGACACTTCGTCATCGAATTTTGTAATAGAATTTTTGCTTGCAAAATGCACGGACCTACCAAGCCTAAAGGATCAAAAACTTTACTAATAAATGAAAGTATGTTACGTTTTATGTATTTTTGTTCAAAAGAATTATTAATTGAAAAATAAAAAGTATCAAGTGAAGTATCCCAATATAATCCTAATGTTTTAGAAGGAGATGAATCTAAATTAAGAGTTTTATGTGTACAATCATTGCTAAAATTTAATTTGTCTAAAATTATTGAACTATTTGATTGCCATTTGCGTAATTTAAAATGAGCTGATTCTAAAATGGATTTTACAGTTTTAGCCAATAGGCTTGATGACTAATTTTTTTTCTTATTGGTAATTGAAAGACCCTTAAAAAATAGAAACATTGCTGAAAGAATGACTCTCATAGCTTAAAAATTCACCAAGATATGAACAATTCAAACATCTCATAAAATAGACCTGCCCGAAACGCCCCATACAAAGTGCTACGAAAGACTGACGTCAGTCTTTCTTAGTTTGTACGGGTCGGGAGAGAACTTTGTTCGATAGGTATATTAAATATTGCGTTTATGAAAGTGGTTTCATACCAAAAGTTGCTTTTAATTGCATAAGTTATCGAATGGTATACAAATATTAAGAAATTTAATTGAAAAAAAAAAAATGATTGATTATGCAACTTTGAAGGCGCCTAACAAAAAAAATACAAATGCTATCGAGCTGAAATTTTGGTAACGCTTATTTTTTGCCGTGCTTTCTTTATTTTATTAACAAAAGTCGCTAATCTTTGACCTTGTCATCATCCCTATTCAATAGTAGAATCTATAGAGTCTGAACCGCTTAAATAATCATCAATATAAAAATCGCGCTTTATAGAATGTGAAGCTAAAAAGTAAGTTGGCAAGAGACGCCAGACACTTTGTGGCTAGATATGGAGCTGATGAGGTACCATATGTAACCGTATTAAGAGTGTAAGATTTTAAATGTTCATTGGTATTAAATCTATAAATAATTTGTTGTAGAGGACGTTGTGACTCATGCACTAAGACGCCTCTATATAATTTTTCTACATCCCCCGTTACTACAAATTTATGCTGGCGAAACCTTAGCAATATTGACATCAGGTCGTCTTGAGTTTTCGGACCTATCATTTGGATGTCGTTAAAGCTCTTACCAGAGATAGTAACCGCAGATGCATCAAAAACGACACGTAATTTTGAAGTTGTACTTGACTCTCTAATCACTCCGTGATGAGGCAAATGATAATTATGTTTATTAGAAAAGTGTGAATTTGGAAAATTTAATGACATATGACCAAGATTAATGTATTCTCAAATAAATTCGTCATAATCATTTTTTAATTTAGGGTTTCTCTTAAATCTGTTCTCAAGTGCTATAAATCTACGTTTAGCTAAAGCGTATGAATCACCCAAAATGTCTGGTGACTCCTTCAACGGTATTGTAACTACGAATTGACCAGTTGAAGTACGAAAAGTAGTATCTTTAAATAAATCCTCACAAGCCTTTTCTTCGTGAGAATATGTATGTTTAGAAGAAATGGAGTCCAATTCCCAGAACTTTGATAAGTTGGTATCTAATTCATTGTTAGAAATATTATGACAACAAACATTTTGTGTATAATTGTTATAAATGCAACCGGATATAATCCATCCTAGTTTAGAAGAATGCAATTTTGCATGAGATGAACCAATCCGGTTCGAAGGACCATTATGTTTGTGTTATTTACTTTAAACTTGTGGACTGTATTATACAAGTTAAGATATAAATTAAAATATAAAGATTACGTTTTGAAGATAGATGATGCGTTCCCCTGACCAGGGAAAGGATGTAAAAAAGGCTTCTGCCATCGAGTGAAGGGTGACGTTGACATTCCAATCTTGACAGGTGACATGACCGGAAGACGTCTTGATGCTTTGTGTTTTGCCCGTAAAAAAAATGATAACAGTTTATGGTTACTTTAAATGCACTGATCGCGTACAGTATATGTTAAACATTAAACTTAGCAGTTAACTAGACACCTCATTCTAGCATTTAACATGATTGAAATCAATTAAGAAGTTGTAATAATAATAATCATTAATGGAAATCACGCGAGAATCGGATATTATAGTATGTTGCCACGATAAAAAAGGCCTACCTACATCCCCTTTTATCTCTTCTATTGTATTATGTGACATTATTTCAATTTCAAAATATGTAAAATATAAACTTACCAATCTCGAGTTACCCAGGTAAGACCTTCCGAAGCCGGCCTGGGCGTTCACCTAGACACGGAAACAAATATTCAGAGTAAGGAAGTTAAACAGGAAATACATAAAAGTAGTAACTAGTTGTTAGTACAAAAAGTTTTTTGCCACAAAAAGACAACTGTTTTACTAATTAGCGTTTCTTGCTTCTTGTTTATTAGGGTGAACTTTTTTAGAAAGTATATTCTCACTTTTTGTTAAAACATCCAAACATCCATCTTTTCGTCATTATGACATCATTTTAACTGATCATTAATTTTCTAATCATTATTAACTGAGGCCTACTTCAGAGATCTGAATTAAAATTAAGCCTGGGTCAAATACCATGGTTTTAGTCATCTCTTTCGTTCTTCGTATTTATGAAAGAGAAAACAAGAAATTTAAGGACTAACGTTAAGTAAGATGTCGCAAGTACTTAACTGCAATTCACAGAAATAAGTAAAGTCGCCTTGACAAAAAAACCTTATTACTTTTAAGTACTTACTTACCTACTATTTAATTACCGGACAAAACTGTAGTTATCAAATTACCAAAATACAACATTTTAACGTTAAGTAATTCTATAAAACTAATGCGTAATAGCCAAAAATATAACAAAGACATACTAAATATGTAGTACATATTTAAATGAATTAAGTTTATAATATGCAAGTTTATACAACTTTTTCACTAATAACTACTTATTCAAAAAACATTCTAGAATAAACAAGAATACTTACAGTATTCACAAGCAAATATAACCACAAAACACGCATTGTCTCGACGGCATTAACACAACTACTGATAGCGAGGGGTCAACACCTATGTCGACACAGTCTATTCTACACTGGACAAGATAAGATGGGTTACTTTATGACCTTAGGTATTAAAACTTGCAATTCTTTCATTCAAATACTCCCTAACTAATAAAAAAGTTACTGTGTACAAATCCGTTAACGAATGTTTTGTCCTTGTCTGTCAAGCCTCCTTCCTACATCCACATAAAATCAACCATATAATAAGATACTATCAGACAAGGAGAAACGTTGTATAATATTTATATTATAAAGGCTCTATAATATACAGTGTGATCTTTTCATTAGTGTTTAATAAGGCCCGTATTTTTGGCCAGTACTTAAGATGCGACCAGGTCTCAAGACGCGGTTCGGCTCTGTGATTGGTCCCATTTCACTGTGGTGATCACAGTGACACAGACCCTGAACCGTGTCTTGAGACCGAGATGCATCTTGAGTACTGACCAAAAATACTGGCCTAAATGTATTCACTTTTTTTACTCGTCGACTGTACGGTGTCATCTATGTAATAGGAATGAGTGATAATTAAAATAGTGATTAATGAGTATAACAAACTTGAAGTCAATCAAGTTTTTGCGTATCATATATATTTAATTTTATCAGGCGTTTCATGTTTAGTAAATGTTTGAATTTATAAGGCCTACAAAAATTGATTACTGATCTATACATTTCGTTTAAATTACTATAAAGTATAACACTTTACCATAATATATTAGTGACCCTAACATTACATAAATATATACCCTTCCATATACATAGTTACATAACGTAGACAACAATAACCATTATTCAATTTAAACAACCGATTTAACACCTCGAATGATGTATCACTTCAATAAATCTATGGTCGAAACCACCAGTTTGGACTATAGATTTATTTAAAGTTTCATATAATCCGACTCGATCCGATTCCAAATATACCCAGGACCAGAAAAATATTGAGCCCCTTACTACTAAAAATATTCACACAGCAAATGACTATCGATCTTTTCTTGATCTGGTATATTGAGAATGTTACATGACACTAAGACTATTCGTGTATATTTTAATTAATACGGTAGTTAATTTCTAAAGTATTCAATGATATTTTATTTATTTATTTATTCGGTATAGTAACAGACAGCAAAGTAAGTAATATAGCTAAAAAAAATTACGAAAAGAAGTAACATTTTACCATGCAATCCAATAAAAACTATACACAACATTTTAAAAAAATCGGTTGTCTGTAAAGTCGGTTTACTGACGATAGTTGAACGTGACAACGTATGACGTTATCACGTTCAACTATCCTTAACCCCTTAACCCTCGCTTCCGAATCTCTATAAATAGAAACAAACATTTTCGACTGTAACCTAAAGTTATTTCGATGTATTTCTTTCAAATGATTGTCTAAAAATATTTATAATGAGTAAAATAAACTATTCGCAATACAAACGCTACATACATTCGTGAAATCCAGTAAAATCTTCGAACAAAGCACAAGTCATACCTTGACACGTAGGAAATAGAGCACAATTTTAAATAGCCGAAATAATACTAATAGCTCACAGATTGTTTATTTATTTTTCATTCAGAGTGTGGTCAATGTATCAAAGGTCATAACTAACCAAACTTCTTCATACAAAAGTATTCTCTAAGTCATCGAAATACGTAATATAATCGAAACAAAGAGCGCGGCCCAGGTGGGCCTTACGGTTGTTGAGAGACTTGAGAGTGTAAATGGAACGCCTCAGAGCTGTCAGCGAGGTAACGCCGCATGAGCCGTCATGTTTTTCGGGCGAATTTCCCTTTAACGAATTATAAGACGTTATCACGTCAAAAATCAATAATAATAATAATATCAAATGTCAAGTACTCAATTACACTAAAATATTTAAATAAGTCATTCAACAATCATTATTAGAATTATGATTGTCACAGTCACACATGTTTTTAATGCATAGGTAAAGATTTAATATCAATAACTACAAAAAACAAAGAATAATAATAACAATAATATTAAATTCATTGTGAGCAAGAAGCCTAAATAAAATTATATTGCAATACAGAGAAAAAAAAATTAAATAAAACAAAGCAAAACTCATACATTCCCTAAAAATAAGTCAGATTAAAGGATTTAAATATTAAATTAAATAAAATTCATATAAAAATAAAGTTATTTGTAAATGATGTCAATAAAATAATATACAAGTAACAATAAGAAAAATATACAAGTTAATAAAATATTACATATAATGTGATTCTTGTGATTAAACCTTTACATTTAACTTGAATCTTGCCTTTTTACTTTAGTTAGTTTATAGGTCCATCCCTTATGATAAATGGTATGAATAAAACACAAGAATTTTTAACATAATTTATTGAAAATCGATAAATTATTCGTAAGATAATACACTACAAGCGGTGATCTTTAGCCCCCACAGTTGCAACTCGACAACGGACTTATGACAAAATGTATAAATAATGGCCCTAAAACACCTCGACCTTACTTCTTAACTTTGTTCTAAGCCACGAGACGAGTCGACTTCATGTTACATATTGGGTCTATTTAAGCAATCATAACAGTTGATAATTGATAAATGATAACCTAACTTCTTGCCATTCCAGATTTTATTTCTGCCCATTTTCCGTTTGTGCCTCGTCTCTTGGTTTGGACAAAAGTTTGTGGTTAATAAAAAGAGTTTTCACAGTACTTTTAACATGTGAGTCAATACTATTATAATATTATGTATTAACTACTTAGGATCATTTTCCGAACACCTAGAGTAGATTTTAAAACATCATGTTCTAATATTAAGAAAGACACGATATTTTGTCAATTTACATAAACAAGTAAGTATTGGTGAAATCATGGCTAATTTATAAAAAAAAATGATTTATAAATAAACTATAAATTTTCCTTTGTTCATGCAAGTTTTACAGGCACTTAGCACAGACAGACAGACAAAGCTTGACACATACATTATAAAGAGAAGTAAGCTATGGTTGTTGAAGGCAACATTATTTATTTTATTGCGTGTAAGGCTTCTGAGGTATACAATAATTACTTTACCTAGAATAATTAAGAACATTTATGCGGCAAGTTTTTGTAAAATTGTCAGTATAAAAACAGGGATTTACAATTGGGGCACACAGAAATACACAATATTTTTCTCTATATAGTATAAATAATATAATATATAAGTATTATTATTAAGTACAGAATATACATACTAATATTATAAAGTTTATTTTTATAAAATCTACTGTAGTAAGCAAAGTAAAAAGTGTGCAATAAAGGTGCTATTTCATAATAATTTATCGTGTAAAATGCTGCTTTACTACTTACACATAAATCAGAAACAAATGAACTTAATACCAGTTTAACCCATCAAATCCCCAAGTTCCATTTTTATCAAACATTTGTTACTATAAGTATTGTGTACAAGGCAAAACATACTTGGTATGTTTAATAAATAAAAATCATAAGATTTTGAAAATACTCATCTGTACGGCATTTTGTACGTTCAACGTATGTCTGTCCATCAAGCTGTAACTGCTAAACGTCGGAAGGCGCAAGACTCTTGCATATTCCGTGTCACGCCGAGTTGCGATCACGATTATTATTATAATTTTACCTGAAATCAAATAAAGATAGCTTTAAATTTTTGAGACTGTTTATATTTTTCAGATTTAACTTTAAGGGCCTATAATCCAGAGGAACACACAGACAATTTACCATTCATGATTAAAATTTCTTATTACTGACTAAAATCTCTGGAAGGAATACTTTTAATCGCAAGTAAAAGGTTTCCCAGCAATAAAAATGTTTAGGCAAGCCAGGCATCTGGCAACTAAGATGATGACTAGGTCAAAGATGGCAGACTTTTTAAACAAAATAGTTTAAAATTTAACGGTAGAAAATATAACGGTAAATAATCAGCCAAATGCGAGTCGGACTCGCGCACGAAGGGTTCCGTACCATTGTTGAGCAAAGTTAGGCTTTTTTTTGCAAAAATTGTGTTTTTTGTATGGAAGCCCCCCTTAATTTTTTATTTTAATATTATTATTAAATATTAAAGTACACATATAAATAAGGACTTTCAGAAAAATTCAAGTACCTACCTGTTGCCATTATTGATATAGAGCAAAAAAAGGCCAAAAAAAAACGTTTGTTTGTATGGGAGCCTACCTAAATATTTATTTTATTTTGTTTTCAGGGTTCCGTACCCAAAGGGTAAAAACGGGACCCTATTACTGAGACTTCAATGTCTGTCCGTCTGTCTGTCTGTCTCCAGGCTGTAACTCAAGAACGGTAATAGCTAAAGAGTTGAAATTTTCAGAGATTATGTATTTCTGTTGCCGCTATAACAACAAATACTAAAAAAAAATTTTTAAAATTACTTTTTCCAAAATTTCAGCTTGATAGTTATCTTAGCTTAGCTTGGTAGTTAAAGATCACCGCTTGTAGTGGATTATATATTTTGTATTCTTTTTGTTATGAGTTTTTAAAAGCTATTTTGGTAGCTCTATTTTTTTAAGTGATTTTTACAGTCATATCTTGAAGAATTTTTAAGCTATCAGAGTATAATTTTTTAAAAGCAATGTTTTTATTTTTGAGAGGTTTTTTAATTATCAAAAAGAAAAAATAAATAATCATCTGCCTATTGGCAAATGTGGGATAAGAAACTTCGATAGCGCGATGTAGGATTGTACGTTACAAGCTGGAGTCCTTACCTAAACAAGCTAAGCTTCATCACAGGAAGGCTCCAAAGCCGAACGCGCGCTTGATGCTCTCGAAGTAGTAGCGTCGCCAGTTGTCACGTGTCTGGTCGACTTCTGCCGCTGGGACCAGGTCCTGTTTGATTGTCACTAGCGTGTAGTCCTCCTGGAATGTTGATTGATTAATTCAAGAGAGAGAAGCTAGAATTTTGGATGCTTTTGCATATGGCATCAAAGTGCTAATTAGTTAAATTATTATTCTGCTTTGACTGAGATGAAAATTATCAACTGATCATTTTAATTATCTAAAGTTCAAACAGCCAATCGGTGGGTAAAATATTATTTGAAATTCTATGGTACCTTATTTTCGTTGTATGGACCCTTAACCCGTCAAGCCCCAATCGGTTAAATCCGACCGCGATAACAATAGAATAACAATAGATTTCCAAGAATCAGCAATTGAGGGATTTAACTACATTAAAATTCAAATAATGTCCCGAATATCATTTTATGAAATAATTATAAGTTCTATGGCCCAATTATTACAATCCAAAAACCATAGCAATATTGTAATCAAATTAATATGATAAAGTTAACCACAAAATGTGATATAAAATTGTATAGCTTTATATCATACTAAAAGCCTAACACATTTTGTCTTACATACCATTTTGTGTACATAATGAATATGTACACAAAATAATATCTAGGCGCAAAAAAGAATAAAAGCTATGCGTTAATTCCTATAATAAGTGAATTACTGTCTTCCAATCAATTATTAGAGTAAAAGAAGATAGAAGAAAAAATTACCTTCTCCTCAATATTAAAGGTAACTTCCGAAAAGTGTTGATCAGGCCACTGTTTATATCTCCAGTACTGTACTATTTTCTTTCCTGGAACTAGCTCTCTGAATTCTCCGCTAATGTTGCCACCAAACAGGGAGAATTTTCCCCCCTTTTCTGCCTCCATTTTAACATGTCCCTGTGTGAAAGCCGTCACCATTTCTATTCGAGTCATAGCATCATAAAACTCTTGAGCCCTACACTGGAACTTTTCCGACAGCTCGAGGCTCTTGGTATCGAGTTTACAACCTATTTGTTTCTTTTCTGAGGACACTATGGGTTCCATGTTGATTTTTTTGTTGAAACCGCTGGTTATTGTGGATACATTGTCTGCTTTTATGGCTGCTTCACCCTTCTTTGGCAGGATAAGGCCTTTGGAGAACTCCTCTTTGAGACTTCGGATGTACTCTTGAAGCTGTTTTCGTATTTCGGTCTTGCCGACATTGTGCATGAACGCCTTGGCTCTATGTGCTTCATCACCGCTACCTTTGATTGTTACTGTTATCTGAAATTTAAATAAAAAGATTTAAAGAAAATTTATTGTTAGGAAAATTACTTCTATACTCTACTTGTAACAGTGCTCTTATGTGCATACATGGGCGAGCTGGGCCCCCCCTGGAAGCTAAAATAAACGTCAATTTTCCTGGAAAGTGGGAATTCAAAACATACTCCTTCCAATACTCTGCGTAAAATGAAGTGTTGGAAACAAAATATTTTGACCAGGCCAGTTCGAAAAAACTGATTTTTAGGCTTCCAGTCTGAAGAAATTATGTGGAATTCTCTTACACCAAAATTAATGTAGAATAATAATTAAAGGAACAAAGTAAAAAAAATAGGTGAACATAATACTGAAAAAATATTTCTAAGGAAATAAGTAATACTTAATCGAATAGTTTTCTAATAAATGATTCGGTTATTAATCAAATAAAATGTATAACTATTTTTAAATTTTTAAAATGTATAATTAACTGCCACTGTACAAGGCATGCTGATATTCTGAATGTCATTTTAACACGTTCACTGCGTTACGGGTCCTTTCGCACCCCGTACGTTGACATCAGTCAGTGCGGAGGTGAAAACGTAGAGTCTACTCGCTCTTGCGGAGATCGTAATTTGGAGAGTTTTTGTTGTATGAATGAGATGAATAGATATTTATGTTTCTTGCATGAAATTGAATTAGGAAACGTAATAATAATCTACGGGGTTTTTTGAACCCCGTTGCGATCAGGGAATAAAAATTGTAATTAGATGCGTGTACGGGGTCTATATCACCCCGTACAGATTATTGCTTACCCCGTACGGGGCGATGAGCTCATTTGCGTAGGCGCGTCCTGAGATGCAAAGTGTATCGACAATTTTTTTTTCGCGGCCTATGTTGGAATTAAGGCTTCTTGACCTATTCTTTTTTTTATTCTAATCGCTTCTTAATCATTCATTTTCACAAAAAAAAACTAATATTTTAATATTTTAAACGGTAGAAACCCATAAAAATGTTGATTGAAAAATATGCCTTTTATATGGCGCCGAAAACACTGTCCGCCATTGTACCGCCATAGTGTGACGTCATGTTTTTTGTATTTTATACTTTCTTTATTGAAAAAAGTTTCATGTGCTAAGCGCGTACGCTTAGCACATAAAACTTTTTGTAGTAACTTTTTGTTAGACTCGTAAGTCTAACAGTGCCAAAAAATTAGAAAATAATTTAGAAATCATTTGTAGTGTTGAACACTTTTGTAGAAAAGTTTCGGCCATTTCATTTCCCGACTACGACAAATGGAGATAATATATAAAACTGATGTTTTATTTGAATTGTTCAAGAAAATATATTTTATAAATCTTTCTAGGCTTATTCATATTATTTATGTACAAATAAACTTCCATATAACGAGCGCGATAAATAAAAGATTTTAAATTACAAATGGGATGACGTCACATCCAAATCGGAAGTACCGCAAAAGCGTTTTCGTCAGTACAATTCATATTTTCATAAAATCATATTTTCAAATCGACTTTATTTATCAATCATAAGCTTTTATTTGATGATAAGGGTGAAATGCGGTTTCCTAGTCAGCTACTAGAAATATGCATTTTTTCAATGAAATTAAATATAGGTCAAGTAGCCTATTATGGTATAATAGCGAAATAGCCGATAAGCTTGATGTATCAACATTCCGCAAGGTATTACAGCGATTTGTAAGTCCAAGATACGATGTGATCACTAGCTCTATTAATATAGCAAAATGTTACATTAAATTCAGAAAACCCTATACAAGACAATAATCATAAAAATGAATTATTCATTATACATACATTTAAATATGCTTTAAAAATATCGATAGTTTGTAATGTTTACTCCCGTCACTTACATTTTATCGATAAAAATATATTCTGTGCTTTAAGGGGTTTTTGGCATCCCGTATTTTAAGTTTTTCATTGCGTTACGGGGATAGATGCACCCCGAACGTTATTTTTCGTTATATATTTTTTTGTTTTTATTGTACCTACGTGCGGAGTAAGGACAGTGTAGAACACTTAATACTCTTTGAAATGGTATAAAAAAAACAATGATAATACTATTTTTGTCAATTTTAGAGGGGTATAAATGAAGTCGGACATACGGGGCACTTTCGCACCCGTAACGCATAATAATTCGTTTCTTAAAGGGGCGTACTCATCCCCGTAACGCACTTAAATTTAGATTCAGGATTTGGGCTTTCGCAGTTAACGTGTTAATGTTCTTTATGTCTGTTATCTTCTAATGTTATCTTTAAAAAAAATTATCCAACATTTGGGGAAATGTTTGCCCCACTGGCTAGGTCAAAAATCAAATCTAGTAACCACCAATGTGTGATAATAAACAAGACTAGATAAAACAAATGTTTAATCCCTCGATCGCAGATTCTTGGAAATCTATTGTTATCACGGTCAGATTCGACCGTTTGGGGCTAAGAATATGTTATGGAGATTAGAAGATTTTATACAGCTCACCCCTAAGGCTCTTAGTGAGCTTTAGGGGAGAAATGCATAAGAACACTGATTTTTATCCAAACACGTAGGGCCCGTTTCACCACTTTTTTATTAATGGCTCCTTTGTGAGTCGCCAGTATCTGTATTGTTTTCTAATAAATGTATACTCACATCAACTTCACTGACGTCATTCTCCTCCGAGAGGTTGGGAATGTGCACCTCACCCTTGACTTTGTCTGCTGAGCCGGCCAGCAAACCCTCCCACTTCAGCTTAATATCCCACTCGTAGAAGAAAATCAGCTTCCCTTTCCTGTTATTCGCCGTCGCCTCTCCCTCTATTTTCTCCACCTCAGTAATCTTACAGTCAATGCCGTTTTGGGCTATTTTTAAGTTATTCAGCAGCTCCTTGAGTCGGTCTTTCGACCATGGCCCGGCGTTTTTCTCTGTCCAGTGCCAGTTGTTGACGTTTGTAGCATCTGGCCTCTCCTCCACGATCCATCGTGGATCACCTTCGCCCCATTTAGCCATGACAAACTATGCACGAGGTTATTCTAGACAGCTGTCTCACAATACGACTCGCGTCTTAGCAGTAGCTAACACGATTCTCCGATGAATTACACTATAATAAACGCAAACACAGCGGGAGTTTTACACAGAAATCACTTTAGCTTGTTCAATAAATCGACCGCAGCAAATTATTCACCGTTTTCGAGATTTTCGAGAAAAATCGCAGGACATGAGCATTGAGCAGCAACAAATGACATTGACAGATCTCGTTTGACAGAGGATTGCTGACAGTAAAAATGTTGACCGCTACGAAACAAGAAAATTCCCAAAAATGCATTATGGTTGTAAAAATATAATATGCATGAATTTCAATTACCACAAAGATATTGTTTTTTCCCATTATTTGTATCTCGTAAGATTAAATTTGTTTCAAACATTCTAAATTTAATGTTAACTGTTTTATGAAATTCATCAAGCCCCAAGCGGCCACATCCGGCCGCGAAAACAATAGATAGGTAAGCTATTGTGTCTCCGTTTCCACGATCGATAGATTAAGTTCATACGCACATTAATTCACAGTTAGTCATTAGAATAAAGTATTTCTTAATAAAACAATACGAAAAATATCTGATCAAAATTTTATTACTTATAACGCAAATCGACATAATAATAATAATAATATCTATGGACGCTTCACACCACGTCAATCTGACCCCGTGCTAAGTACCTGAAGAACTTGTGTTACAGGTACCAGACAACGGAAATATATTAAATACTTTTATACTATACATATATTTAAGATTTTTATTATATCATACAAATATTTAATACACATCCATGACCCAGGAACATTGAAAAACTTTTGTTCCATCGGCGGGATTCGAACCCGCGACCCCCGGCTTGAGTTGCCACACACTCTAACCATTGAGCCATGGAGGTCGTTGATCTACTTACATAATTATGTAAGTAGATCAATGATAGTTTATATTAAGTAATTTAATACAGAAAAGAATCAATTATTGAGGTCTTCTTAGGTAAGCCTAATAGCAATGAAGATATCATAATATTTTGTGGCCCTTCACCTGCCTTTTTATTATTTAACTCCTAGTTGTCTGTATAAATACAAAAGCACAGAATACATATTAGTTTAACAACAGATTCCTCACTCCCGCAACACGTTTAAAAGAAATAACGACGCAAGATACGATACTATAAAGTTGAAATTCCGACGCGCAATACTAAATTGCCTACGGATAAATTTACCTACAAGTGCGCTCTCTTTCTATCGCATAACGCGTACCTTTTCTTAAGAAATCAAGGTTTTCGCCTTTTAGAAAACAAAATATTTTTTAAATTAATATTGATATGAAATATGAATAGCAAACCTTTTTATAGTAATATCAAATTTCAGTAAAACAATCTATATTTTATAGTAGTTCTCTACTTATATTCAATTATAATATTGCAGGAAACATTTACAATTTAAACATAGTAACTTGTGTTTATTTCTGTGTAGTTTGTGTGTTTCTTTGTATGAAATTGGTTTATTTGCTATGTTTGTATAGTTTTTATCTATTATTTGTATTTAAATACCTTATTCAAATATAATAGGTACATATTTCATTAGCTTTTTTAATTGTTCATTTTTATAATATTTATAACGATTTTGTCATAGCGGTTAAATCAATATCATATTGTATTAAATTCCTCTATGATCAGTATACAGTAGATACGCGACGAAAAATCTTGCGCGTGCGTCACCGCTCGCTTGTGAGTCCCTTATGATTTGCCACCCGCGGGTGGTACTTACAGTTCGATGCCTATACGCGCGAGTGGGACAGGCCTGACAAAAGTAAATTGTTTTGGCATTTTTATTCGTCTTTGTATCATATTACTCTTATTTTAGGGAAAACGCTTTAAATTGGCAACACTTCAAATGTTTCCCGTATGTTCTAGAAACCCATTGTAGCCAGCGTAAAAATGTGCAAACGTCAAAAGGTTATTGCCATTGCGACAAGATAAAAATCATATTGTTTTGATCAATTTATCATTTGATTTGGTAGCAGTACATAAAATTAAAGTAAATAATATTATAAACAAGATTTTATTTTAATTTAAAAAATCTGAACTACTTACCATGAAGGTATACTTACTATACAATATATTAATTTTGAAAGTCAATCATAGATGTCGCTTCTTACCTTAAGTTTTAATATTATTTGCCGCTAGATGGGGTTCAACAGTAGAATATTCAAAAATTTAAAATTAAAAATCCTCCTGTCCGTCGGAATAGGCTACTTGACCTATATTAAATTTCATTGAACAAATGCATATTTCTAGTAGAACTTGGCCTAGGAAACCGTATTTCACCCTTGTCATCAAATAAAAGCTTATGATTGATAAATAAAATCGATTTGAAAATATGATTTTATGAAAATAGGATTTGTACTGACGAAAACGCTTTTGCGGTACTTCCGATTTGGATGTGACGTCATCCTCATACTAATTTAATATCTTTTATTTATCGCGCTCGTTATATGTAAGTTTATTTGTCCATAAATGATAAAAATAAGCCTAGAAAGATTTGTAAAATATATTTTCTTGAATAATTTACTTAAAACATCAGTTTTATATATTATCTCCATTTATTGTAGACGGGAAATGAAATGGCCAAAACTTTTATCCAAAAGTTTTCAACATTACAAATGATTTGTAATTTCTTATTTAATTCTTTTATTATTTTTGGGCACTTTTAGACTCGTACACTTAGCACATAAAAAATGATCATTAAAGAGAGTTTAAAATACAAAGCGTATGACGTCACGCTATGGCGGACAGTGTTTTCGGCGCCATTTATGAGGCATATTTTTCAATAAACATTTTTATGGGTTTCTACTGTGTAAAATATTGAAATATTAGTTTTTTTTGTGAAAATGAATGATTAAGAAGCGATTAGCATGAAGAAAAAAAGTAGGTCAGATTTACAAAAACTTAAGAAATTCAATAACACAAAAAAGTCTAATCCTAAGTTTGTTTTAATTTTGCAGTTTTGAGTTTGACTCTTGAGTCTTGAGCCTTCATTACAGAACATTATTTTTACAGTCTCTATAATATTTTAGAAAAGTAATCTGTACGTAGGACGTTAACGGACAAAATTATTAAAGATCATAATAAGTAGGTATTATTACTTTCGAAAGATGTAAGCAACACAAAATGAAAATTGGTAAAAAAACACTGCACGCGACACTTGTAAAGTCGGTACCTACTACCTAAAGGTACTTATTTACTAATAAAATATAACAGAGTAGGCGATTGCCATTGATATAAAATTAAAATAATGATGTAAGAACTGACGTCAAGTTAAAATAAATCGCTATTCACGATACGCTTACAATAACACTATAATTTCTAGTACTTAGCTACTTGTTAAACCGTTGTTTTTTAGCAATTTAAACAATAATTAATTAATCTGTACTTGATACAATTAATTTCACCAAATAACAGTAACATTTTGCATACCTACTACTGTACAAACTAGGTAGGTAGGTACTAGGTACTAACCAATTTCAACCCCTAATAATTATTATTATCAATAATATGTGATAATAATTTATTAAGTCTATTAATGTCAAAGTCATTATTCTGGAAAAAACAGAGTTTCGAAACCTTTTTTTCACTGTTCGTTTTTGTTATACGCTATCGCTACTTATTTCTTTATTATGATTTATCATTTAAATTACAAAACGTAACTAAACTGTGTAGCCAAATATATTTAATGTTTTGAATAATTCACCTTTCGTGCATGAGTCTATGCTTGGAATATCACGATAAAATTAGCACATTAATAACCCGAAAGTGGCGTCCACTAACAAAATATCTAGACTGAAAAATATCAATGGTTTTAAAACTTGTTATCTGAGTGAGGGAGATATCGAGTATTTTGTAACCGGTAACCAGTCTGAGCTGCGCCCGAGGCTCGAGAACTAGTGCCACCTTGTATTCCATCTAAAATAAGTACAATGAATCCACTGCGCCGAGTTGGCACCAAGGTTTGTAGCTTTTTTATTGGTTCTAAATTGATCAAGTGCATTTGAAAATAGAACGTGAAAATAGAAATGCAAGACCCGCGTCTGCGTTATTTTACAAATAAAAATATTGAGAACCACGAAAAAAATTAACATTGTTAAATTATTTTCTACGTTAAATTCAAACACAATACATATGTTTAACCTATAATTATTGTTTATTTGCTTTTGTAATAAATTATAAATTAATAATTTGAGTCAGTGGTTTTCCGGTACTTAAATAATATTTTTTTGCAATTACGCCTTTTACGGTTCGGTTTAGTACGGTGTATTAACACTTATCAGCTAAGTATACAAAGATGTGTAACATAAGTTATTTATAATATTGCTAGCTTATTAGTAAAGTAGAATAGAATAGAAAATACTTTATTTCTACAACTTAAAACTAAACTTAAACTTAAAAAACACAATAAAGGAAAACTATGTACAAATAGGCGGTCTTATTGCTAACAGCAGTTTCTGCCAGAAATATAAACAGATACTACCTACTTAGCATTCGTTTATTTATGTTCTAAAAGTCACTGATTCCTGGCTTATTAATTATTATTATAGTATAGTAGCAAATACCCTTCTGTATGTTGTCAATTATAATAAATTTCTTCTCACAAATGCTAAATTGAATGAGTGCCTCAAGGAGCTTTTGATCAGAGGACACTAACATCTTGTTTATGTCATCTGAGATCCAGTATTCTATATGAATTCTTGACATATTTGATCTACCAAATCAAATGGAGCATAAGAAGTAATCTGAAACTTCCTCTTTATTATTATCCCCTGAACCTTCTCATCGAATCATAAATATTTACAGGTGTTGGAGCAATGGAGGGCGCCTGTTGCTATCGCCGCCAAGGCAAAATACAGCACAGAAACTCCACGACCACTGACTATGCTGACTGATGATGAACTGGCAATGAAGGAAACGAGTAAGTTTTGTGTAAAACAAAAAGTGTTCGGACTAATAACAATACAGATAAACGAGTCCGGAATGGCAATTTGAATAAAATCGCACTTAAAATCCTTCCAAGCACAAAATATTTTCCGTAACATTAAAATAATTTTAAGATAAGTATTATAAATGTGTATGATCAGTTGGCTTATGAGAATTCACAAGTGCCAAAAGAGACTCAGCTTCAAGATTTGAGTCGAATCAACAAGAATTTTGCAACCTTTATGAAGCTGTCAACGGTTATAACAAGCCTTTTAAAAAACAACTCGCGTGATACGACTCAAGGCCAACTCGCCGGCTCATTTGTAAAAGGTTATTATGATTGTCAGTCCAAAGAATTGTTTCCATTTGAATTTTTCATTGGAATTTTATTGCTTGGTTAGATACATCGATTTTGATTCATTGGTTCTACTAGCTTCTTCTTTTCTGTGTCTTTAAATATTTTTAACCACTCGATGCTCCAGTACCTAACTCCCCAAATTCAAATTACACTTGGTAGTTAACGGAGTCGTTGATAATATTTATATTACCATACATAATATTATGGGCGTGAGGATAAACATAAATTATGATGTTTTTGTGCCCCCCCGGTCATATCAGTTGTTTGTAGCTCTTATCGAAAGCAAACATAGTAGGTACATTTTCAAATATTATTTTACACAAGGTATTAAGTTAAAACTTGGTACTTTAATATTACAAGTACTTTATGACAGGAGAGATAATAATAATATTGTCCTTGTGATAATACTAATAATATAAAGTTATAAAATTTCAGAACCACCTCATGTCTAAACAACCTTATGTCTAATTAAAGAATCAAATAAATAAAAAAACACTTTAGTTATCCCATAAAATTACCGGAGTGATTAGAACAAGTAAATTCTCTAACAAACTTGACTAAAAACATGTGTCACATTCAGTTTCTAAAGCCTAGGAAGTAGTAACATCCACTTAATAATTAATAGCTTTGTCCACATTGTGCCTTATTTTTATTCAACAAGGGCATGCGTTATAACGCTATAGCGCAGTCAACAGCGAAGGTGTGGCATGCGGCGCATGCCCGTGACGCGCGTCAAAATCCACCCGCGTTGAAAGAAAAGTGTCATAGCGCGCGCTACGATTTCAGCGCGTTACGGGCATGCCTCACGTTCGCTGTTGACAGTGGCCAGTGCTATAAGGCATGCCCTTGATGAACAGAAAAAGGCACAATGTGGACAAAGCTAATGTTAGATAACTCATGAGGGCCTACGTTTTTTTTTCATCTCCGAAACGATAACAAAAGTTCTTTGTTCAACGTTCGAGTCAGAGATAAACCATATTTTGTTTAAATGTCACATTGTAATATTTGATAATGATTACGTATGATATGTTATCTCCCTGATACTGTCATATTATGAATGTTTATACTTTATCTATAAGAACTTGGTAACAAAAAATATATAATAAGCAATGACCTTGACCTTTCACAACCTTTTTCACAAAACGGTTGCGTACCTCTGGATATTTGATAAACGTAAAACAAAAAAATTATGACAGCGATATTTTTTTAGAGCTGTAAAAGTAACGAAAAAAACCGTACCCGTATGTATTCGTTACTTTAACTGTTCGTACTCGTTACTATTGTATCGTTACTGGTTACTCGATAGTTTTGAATTTTGAGACCTCATACAAGTCATAACAACCAAGTTTTGTTGATTATTGGGTTCCGTACCCAAAGGTTAAAAACGGGACCCTATTACTGAGACGACGATGGCTGTTCGTCAACATCTGTCTGTCTCCAGGCTGTATCTCAAGAACCGTTATAGTTAAACTTCTGAAAATTTCACAGATTGTGTGTTTCTGGTGCCGCTATAACAACAAATACTAAAAACAAAATAAAGATAATATTTAGGTGGGGTTCCCAATTCCCATACAACAAACATGTTTTTTTTGGCCTTTTTGATCGTAGTCCATAATGGTAACATGTAGTATAGGTAGACATTTGAAATTTTCACAAAACCCTGAGATATAAAATAATATACGTATTTTTTTTAAGTCCGTGATATAAATGATACTTTAATAAATGTATTTAATTATAAAATTAGAATAAAATAAATAATTAAAACTATTTTTCCCTACTTTCACTCTATCACAGTACGGAACCCTTCGTGCGCGAGTCCGACTCGCACTAGGCCGATTTTTTGTATATTTGATAGGTTAAATAGTTATTTAATTTAAGAGTAACATTATTCTACAAAAATAACAATCCATATTTTAGGACCATCAAAACGAAATTTTAAATCCTTTCTATATCTGTTAGATACCACTTTCAAGAATTTTCGCGAGAAAATGGTTGTTCTTAGATTATCAAAATGAAGCTACTCAAGAACAATTTGCTTGATAATAATTAAAAAAAAATCTTCTAGCAGACTATAAAATCTTTTTTCTAAAAAATTAAAATAACCTATCAACCCCCTTAAAGACAGAGACACCAGCGACCGCGACAACAATAGAATAACAATAGATTTCCAAGAATCCGCGATCGAAGGAACCTAGAATATTGCAGTCTGCAAGCGTATCACGCTGCCATCATACAAAAACGTCATTTTTGACAGTTCTCCTTTACCAGCAGCGCTCCCGCCCATGGGCCATGTTCATATTCATCATATTGCATAATTTATATGGCAAATTGACAACTACCAAAAATGCGAGTAACGAAACGGATTCGTGAGTAACGTTTCGTTATTCGGTACTAGATGGCCTACCCGTTACTCAGTACCGAATACATACGGTTTGCTACAGCTCCATATTTTTTAAATAATATATTTTCATAATAATTTTTATGAAACAAAATGTAGTTGAACGTATTTCCAAGGGAAACCACAAGATTCTGAAATTACCAACATGGAATTTGATATTATGTTTATAACCTAACGTCTAGAGTCGGTAGGTATCTTGTTAATTACTAATTAGGTTAGCTGTTAACAGTTATGTGCTAATGCACAATGTGGCACAATGTAGGCTTATTGACTTCAATTTTAAAATTATTATTTGATGGACGTTAGAATAGACTGAATCTTTATCTTTAGGTATAGTATAGGCAAAATATAAATATAAAATATATTTAACTTTTTAGTTTTTTCTAATATGTATTAAGTATTATTAAATATAAAATAAAATATATTTACCTACCTACAAGTATTAAGTTACCGTGTTTTGTTGCAGTAAGAAAACTAGCCACTGATCAAATCGCGCCTTTGGTCAGAAAAATGGACGACGAACACAAAATAGACGACGGGATCAGACAGATGCTCTTCGACAATGGTGTAAGTTTTAATAATAATTAGGTATAAAATATCATTAATTTATCCTACAAAGTGCAAAATACTTTCATACGCATAAGTTGCTGATTTGAATCATAAATTCGCGCGGAAAAAATTCAAACGCTTGGCGCTAAGTTTATTTTTTTTTACAAAACTTTCTGAACGACCAAACACATTCTTACGTATTTCATTTCAGTTAATGGGTATAGAGACTCCGGCTGAATACAGCGGTTCAGGCTGTGGTTTCCTCACCATGATGTTGGTGGTAGAAGAACTGTCTCGGGTGGACCCCTCGGTAGCTGCTTATGTGGATATCCACAACACTCTAGTCAACTCCTTGTTCATGAAAGTAGGAACAGAAGAACAGAAGAAGAAATATCTGACGAAGTTGTGCACAGAATACGTAAGTATTCACACGCTTTTATTACTAGATTCTAAGCAGAGTTTCAGTTCTCTTACGATATTTATAGACTTAAAAAGAAATAAGTTTAACCCTAGGATTCAAGCTACTTTTTAACTGTCTCGAAGTGAGGATCATTAATTCATCATTAGGTATAGCAGGAGAGAAGGTAAGGAACAGGGTAGGTATAACAAATTAATACCTACCCTGGCCTGTTCCTTACCTCCTATTACAAATTAGTAAAATTACAATGAAGCTCTTCGATTAGCTTCGACCACTTAATGTGCTGTGCGGTCCTGGATTAAAGTTAACACTGCTCAAATGTTATCAATTAGGTACTAGGTATGTTATCTACCTCGTTCTAGATATTCCTGAAAGAGCTTACTTCATATTTGATCGAGAGTGGATTTTAACCCAGATCTACTCAAATAAGACTTTCAAATACTGGTCCTAAGGGGTGATTAAGGCATGACGATCAAAATATGCTAGCTTAACCGAAACTATAATCTTAAGAGGTGGACGGTGGTTCATTTTGACGTGATAACGTCTTATAATTCGATATGGGCTGCGCGCCCAAAAAACATGACAGTTCATGCGGCGTTACCTCGCTGACAGCTTCCATTTACACTTTCAAGTCTCTCAACAACCGTAAGGCCCACCTGGGCCGCGCTCTTTGTTTCGATTATGTTATTACGTATTTCGATGACTTAGAGAATACTTTTGTATGAAGAAGATTGGTTAGTTATGACCTTTGATACATTGACCACACTCTGAATGAAAAATAAATAAACAATCTGTGAGCTATTAGTATTATTTCGGCTATTCAAAATTGTGCTCTATTTCCTACGTGTCAAGGTATGACTTGTGCTTTGTTCGAAGATTTTACTGGATTTCACGAATGTATGTAGCGTTTTGTATTGCGAATAGTTTATTTTACTCATTAAGTATAAATATTTTATTTATAATGAGTAATTTATTCGTTTATTTCTTCTGAACAAGTCACTAATTATAGTTTCGAAAGTTTATAATTGAGAAACTAATATGACTAATATCACATCGGACTAAATACTATATTACGATGGCTTGATACATAGAAGATTTAACATATATTATAATGTAGGTCACACAAAAATAAAATATGGATTGTATGTAAGGATATTACATTAATTTTACAAAGAGGGTAGGCCGGGCGCCATTTTTTTTTGCACATTGACCTGCCAACTTTTTGCATAGATTTTTCCCGGAACTGAGGGGTTAAGGCTATGACGTTGTCACGTTCAACTATCGTCAGAAACCGACTTTACAGACAAACGATTTTTTATCGCGGTCGTGTATCCCGATTCCCGCGTATCTCGTGGCTCTGCCTAAAGCGATAAGTAGGAACAACAGTACCTATATAGTTAGGAGATGTTACTTAACCGTGATCATCATTCCAGGCTGGCAGCTTCTGTCTGACGGAACCCGCGTCGGGCTCCGACGCTTTCTCCCTCAAGACGGTGGCCAAGAAGGACGGCAACCACTACGTCATCAACGGCTCCAAGATGTGGATCTCCAACTCGGACGTCGCTGGCGTCTTCCTCGTCATGGCCAATGCTGACCCATCCAAGGTAAATGCTGGTACTTCAGTTAGATATCGTTCATAAGTTTATAATGTTGACTACACCATACAGTTGCATGGGCGCCGGAAGAAATAATTTCCAAGGGGTGCAGATTTTACTTTTCTTTTCTTTCTACTCTTTACAAACAACAGTGACTGGCGTCAACATAATACATTTAGCGACGAAACATTACGAACTATATTTGTACGGCATAATAATAGGGTTACAAAATGCTTTGTATTTCAATAATTCCTGTTGATCCCGAGATTCCCAAGGGGTGCAAGTGCACCCCCTGGCATCCCCCTGCCGGCGCCCATGAACAGTTGAGTCAGACGAGTCTTATAATAGTCGATGTAGAGTGTAGACTAATGATCTATCCATACTAAAATTATAAATACGAAAGTGTGTCTGTCTGTCTGTTACCTCTTCACGCCCAAATCGATGAACCGATTTTGCTGTTTGGTATGGAGATACTTTGAGTCGCAGGAAAGGACATTTATTAAGATACTTTTTATCCCGGAAAAATGTACGGTTCCCGCGCGATAAACGAGTTTTGGCGCAACGGAGTTCGGGCGTCATCTAGTGGGTAGTATAAAAATACCCCCACACCGTTTTCGGTTACGGTGGCTGTTTTTTTTGAAACGAGGCCAGTTACACAGAAGCAATTATTCTACAGTGCCCTTGTGTGTGCGCAGTAAACAAGAGCACTTTCTGTTCCTTTGCTCTCATAAGTCGTAGTTCCACGTCATAACCCAGTGGGACGGACGACCGACACGATTGGCGACAGATCGTGTGAGACCGATTTTTAAGTCTATCCGACGCACTATTCAAGTTAGGCAAACTCATTGCCATTATGTTAAGGAAGTTGCAGACTAATCTGTTATACACAGCGTCAAGCCCCTACGCCTGTAGAATAATAATAAGCAATATTGCGTCATGATGATAACAAATGGGTCAATACTGCATTATCAGTGTAAACAAGTCATAATATTTTGTTAATTAAACATTAATCTTACAAGTAGATACGTCTGAATATCTCGAAACGTCCTAAAAGTTGTTATCAGTTTTCGTAGAGCCGAAAAATCTTCAAAGGTCTATGTAGATAGTAGATACCTACTAGGTAAGTAGGTACTATGCATAGACAACATTCTTCCGCCTTTGCCTATCACGGAATATGCACTAAAGATGTGAAAATGAATAAGCTATCAAAAATCTCAGGACGTTTAACTCATCAATCCCCAAGCGGCACCGGCTGGTTATTGTGATTTTCTTTTATGATTTATGATCGAGGTATTAACCAGCGCTTGAACACCTTTATCTCTCCGCAAGGTTTCAGAGAGACCAAAGATCTTTTGAACTTTCCTCTAGTTCCTCTCATCAGAGCTAACAATACCCTTGTTAACTCCGCAGGGCTACAAAGGCATTACCACCTTTATCGTTGAGCGCGACACTCCCGGTCTAAGCGTGGCCAAACCGGAGAACAAACTTGGTATCCGAGCCTCGGGCACTTGCATGGTCCACTTCGACAACGTGAGGGTACCGGAAGAGAATATACTGGGAGAGTATGGACATGGGTAAGTTCCTGGTGTTTATAAAGGGTCTTGCGCTTGCCGGTTATATGCTGTGGTAAATAAAATATGTGGTAGAGCCACAATCCTGAATATCACCATCAAAGTTTTCTTAGCTGTCAAATAAGATCAACTATCTTAGTAGACAGCTAATAAAATTTATTCAGCCTGACCGAGCATAGTGATATGCTTAGTTTTGGAGCTCCCTTTTATTTCCTAACAATACCAACCTTTCTCTTTTATAAACACGAAATAATAAGAGAGATAACATGAAAAGACGCAAGATTAATTGTATATTTTCCCTGGTCTATGGCATTACTAATTAGGTAGTTACTACATAAGTAATGGTCACTGTCAAGCATTTGTGTATCATCCCACATAAAAAAATATACGTACTTATTGAGTTAGGAATGCAGTCATATTCTTCAGATCATTTAGATTTTAGAACAAGACAGCATCCAAAAAAATATGGGTTAATGATGATAATAATATGGAGTATGTATACCTAGCTACCACCTACTTCACGGCCAAATTGTTTATTCTGCCCACAGCTACAAATACGCAGCTGGTTTCCTGAACGAGGGTCGTATTGGTATCGCGGCGCAGATGGTCGGTCTCTGCCAGGGCTGCATGGACGCCACCATCCCCTACACCCTCGAGAGGAAGCAATTTGGCAACAAAATTTATGCTTACCAGGTAACTTCCAACACTGTTGGAACTTTCAACGCGGTGCTTTTGTAGCGTACGGTGCTAACAAACAAATGTGCGATCAGATTAAACAAACGAAACAACACCGAAAAGTATTCCTCATCACTTCTTTAAGTACACTCCGAATGGCAACTTGAGTTTTTAGGGTTTCGTACCCAAAGACCAAAGTAGTAACTATATTTTAGTAATCTGTGCCCAAAGGATGAAAACGGAACCCTATTACAATGACTTCGATGTCTGTCTGTCCGTCTTTCTGTCTCTAGGCTGTATCTCAAGAACGGTAATAGCTAGAGCGTCCTTGCGTTCTAGTCCCTTCGTGCGCGAGTCCGATTCGCACTACGCCGAGTTTTTTGACCCGTTTCATCAATTCTTGTTTACCTTCAGGGAATTAGCTACCAGATCGCTCACCTGCAAACACAGCTGGAAGCCGCCCGCCTGCTCATGTACAACGCGGCCAGACTCAAGGAGCACGGCATGCCGTTTGTCAAGGAGGCGGCCATGGCGAAATACTACGCGTCAGGTATGAAAATTACAGTGCAGATTAACCTATCAATCCCCATAAGAGCACCCGCGGTGATCGCGACAACAATAGAATAACAATAGATTTCCAAGAATCCGCGATCGAAGATTAATTTTGATCTAAATACAGATAATTTAAAATAGACCAAATTGGAGTGTTCTTGTTATGCTTGAATAAGCGGCAATTAAAGTATTAATATTACTAATCACAAATCAGGCAGCAAGTCGTCTCTATCATTTTTTTTGTGATTTCAAAGAATGGAACGAAACTTGCAACATCTAGTTAAAAAAACATCTAATCCTTTTTTCTTTTTCAGAAATCGCACAGACCCTAACATCAAAATGCATAGACTTCATGGGCGGTGTTGGATTCACAAGAGATTTCCCCCAGGAGAAATTCTTCCGGGACGCTAAGATTGGTACCATCTATGAGGGTACAAGCAACATGCAGTTACAGACCATTGCCAAACTGATCGAAAAGGAGTATACACAATAAGTTAAAATGTATTATATTTGTTAAAATAAAATATTTTTACATGTTTATTGACTTATTATTACAGTTTATAAGGCGGAGGAAAAGAATAGAATTTAAAAATATAATTGATAACATTTTATTTGAACAATTATATTTGCTATTTAAATCTAAAATATCTTTGTACATTAAATAAAACAGTGACAATATTATTACTAGTGTAACTCTACACGATATTATTATGGCCACATACTAGTAAAATAGTGAAGATTGAGCCTTTGAGCCTTGCCTAATCGAAAACATAGGCTGGTTTGTATAATAAGTAGTTTTTGAGACATCATAATATTATCTATACCACCTTGACTAACAAGCTAAGACAAAGTTACACGAGTGCAGGTAACATTGCTTTGCAAAATAATCATGAAGGTATGACATAGTTTAGAATGGCCTCACTGTGTGGCATAGAGCTCCGCCTTCACTTTTTTCTCTCGCAATCCTATGACATCTATTTAGGATCATGTGGCAACTTAAATCCAACCATGTTTGCTGTTTCTTCAACGCTACGCTCCCCCTTTCCCTTATACTCAGCATTTATTTCCTTGTATTTCCTCGTATTATACAAATATTCCTTGTAAGTCTTAGCTCGGTAATGCATTTCGTCTGCCGCTTTGCATAGCTGTTGGTCAGTGGTTTGGTATTTTCTGTACTGATCCAGGATGTATTTCACAGTATCATTTTCTGTCAATTTCAGTGTACTACTCTGCTTTCTAATTTCAGCTAACAGCTGTCTCAATGTCACCAAAGCTGGTTTTGTAGTAATCGATGCCATATTGACTTTCCTTGAAAAAATCAAATTGTCAATTTTTCAACCATTAAAGATGTTATAAACTCTTCGGCGTTTTCATAAGTAGGTTTGTCTCGTTTAACCCAAAAGTCTGATGGCACAGAATCTAGTTTTTCTTTAATAAAATAGTGAATAGATGTGTCGTTAAATATGTCTTTGTGAACAAAACTGTTTTCTAGATTTATTTCTGTTGTGCACGATGATATTTTGTATATGTATGGTACAATATCTTTTATTAGGCGACTAGGTTGATTTTCAATGAGGGATGTAAAACTATTGCAAATGAGAATACAGTTATGTAAGTTAGATCCCCAGTTACTCCAAATAAAGTTATTTGTTAGTTGTTTCGGGCAGTGTGGAAGATACACAATTGTTACACCTTCCTTAGATATTATGTAACTTCCTTCATTATTTTCCTCAATAACATTGATATCTAACGATTTAAGCAATGCACACTCGTTGGTAGACAATATAGGATCGTGTACACTGACTTTTTCAAGCTTTAAAGAGTCCTTTATACACAATAGCAATGCGAGTTGGTATTGAGAAATTAAGCACTCTCCTACATGACCGAGTCCGAAACTAACTATTTCTACAACTTCTTTATGTTTTAAAATACTACTTACAGATTTATTTACGTCTGTAGAATATTTAGAATTGCGTAAATCTTCAACGCACGACAGAATTCGCCTGTAAAAGAAAAGTATAATATTGAAACATAACATACTTAACCTAAAAAGTTATTGTTCGAATCCAATTACAATAGTACCTGCGAGCTTTAGGTATATCTATTTCAATATTTTCTTTTACAAATGTGATATCTTTTTGGGGTAATTTCTTCGCTTTGCCCTTTTTAGAACGTGAAATTATTTGAAACCCATCACTGTCGAAGACAGGTTTTGACATTTTATTAAAATTTCTGACGTCTGACGTCTGTCAGCTGTCATAATAATATTGTCTGTCAAACGAACATTTTTGAAGTGAAAACTTCTTTAGCGGCGTTGAGCACTTTTGTGGGATGACCAAGAAGTTTATATGAAAGGTGGAGTGCTTACTTGTAATAAAAAAGTGAAGACAATTAAGAGCCCGCGCGCACGAGCAACTTAGTTGCACGGCGATTTATTTGTCTCGAAAAAATTGCCGCCATGTCGCAGGGGTGCGCGCACGAGAGTGACAGCAACGCAACTTTTTTCCGATTTTTCTAGACAGTCATCAACATGGATTTGGTCGAGATGGCTGTGGTTGTTGCACTCGCAATAAAAAAACCGAAAATAGAATATTGGGTGCATCTAAAACCAAGCATCTAGTAGACTTGACACGGGCGTACACCCGTAAGGGATGGATATAAAGTACCAACATTGTCTGGTGTTACCAGACTACACAAATCTTATTTATTTTCCCCACACCAAATCATTTTTTTTATCATTTTTTCAGACGGCAAAAAATACCTTTTACATATTACCATTACTTTTTGTATTTTTATTAGTAGCAATCTTCCCGTGAGTTCATCCGCGTGAGGGCTCCATTCCACCGCGGCGCACGGAGAGACGACGCATGTACGTCAAGCTTCAAAATGTTTAAGCCTTGAATGTTCTCTCCATGTTAGGGGTAATTGTTATGGATTTTAATCTTTGCACTTAAATTATAATTTTACTTACTATACTAATTGCTGTTTGCTAATTACTACTGTACCTACTTGCTATACTATTTTTATTTTATTTATTTATAATTTATTGTGCACAGGAAACATTACATAATTACAGTTAACACAGAAAGACGGCACAAAGGAACTGCTTATGTCTAGATAGAAATCTCTTCCAGCAGCCCTACGGAGAGAGATAGGATTAAAAACAGCAGATAGGACGTGCACAAATATGATTACATTATAATATACAACAATATTATGTGCTCATCGAAGCAAAACTAATATTATACTAATATAATACATAAAAATTACAAGTCAGTAAATAATAGATATCAATGTTATAATTTTAAACGCTATATCCATAAAATATAATAATTCTTTAATAAATACATAAATACTATATGTAAATTATATAACGGTATTTAAATGGATTGAGATTTAAGATCTTACTAATAATATTAAAAACGGAAAAGTTTGTCAGGATGAGTCAGGATGAGTCAGGAGGATAATTTTAGGTGGCACATAAACATAAATAATAGACAAAAGAACTAAGAAAAACCCTTAATATGAATTTAATCAGTACCGTATCATTTATTTACTATAGTCAGAATAATTTAAGGTGGCACTTGCGGTCATTGACCTTTCTAGTACTAGTCCAGAAGCTAAGTGAAAAATACTCGCACTGTTTGTACAATTCGACAAGGCTTTAAATGAATGTGGCGTGAAAAGGAACTAACGCTTCTATCATACAGTGTTTAACAGGTCTCCTTTACCAGCAGCGCCCCGTGAGTCGTGACACATTCATTTAAAGCCTTGGAGCACAGTATAGAAAATGACAATATGACCGCTACAGACAGAATTCCGCGATTTGAGAATAAAACACAAATTAATGTATACCGATCCTAGACAGTTGATAGACCTACGTCTGGCGAGACCATGTGTAGTATTTTTTATGTCATGACACATGACCATATTTTATCTCTAAGTTAAATTACATAATATTATACAACTTTGTGATACTTTGATGTTGGAAGTCTACAGCTGGACATAGTTTTCGGTGGATAATAATACTCGAATATGACTCGAACGAAAAAATTTACCTGATCAGTACAAATGTGTAGTGTTGGCACTGAGAATTTTTCCAAGATATTATTTTCAGTTCTCTTTTTAAAACACTTTTTTTCAAAGTGTATAGAGCATATTTTTGCATATTTGTTTGGAATCCAGCAGTTGCCTCGTCCTGTTGACTGAATCCATAAATTTCTAGTTGTGGAGTCCTTTGGAAATCTAAAATAAATAGTTATTTATTTTATTATAAATCATAGAATGTAAAACATACAATGTAAGTTAAAAGTATGTTTTGATCTTACAATAGAAAGATAATAATATTATGTTATCTGAAGTAGTATGTTTAAGTTCATGTTGGATGACAATTGACAATTCTTGAATGATTTTTAAGTATTAAAACTTATAATATTTTTTGTAAAAATAATAATTATTAAACATGAACAAATAACAATTCTAGGCAATTCTCCAACACTAGCGCTGGCAACCCTTGCAATCGTTTAACGCGACAAAATCAAAGAGTACTAATAAGCTTTGGTTTGCTGTTGAAATAACGACCTATAGAATTTGGTTGTGTATTACTACAATAACAATGTTTTTTAAATACTATTTTACGCTGTAATAATGTAATTAACACATCATTCCTCGTGTAATAATATTCTTAGATAATCATACAGTCAATATTACTGCAAACTGAGAGATGTTAAATGCAAAATATCGTACTTACGAATGAAATGTTATGTTTTCATATTTCCGCTCACTACGGCTTTTACAGCCTAAAACGTAACAAATCACCATGTTTAGCAATAAATTTAACACACACTTTAACACTGTCAATATTGTTTTTCGCTAAAAAAACACAGAATCAACGAATATCGCAAAGTACAATATGAGCAAATCTTTTGTTGGTCAAAAGTGCGATTCTTGACCAACAACAAAAAGTGAAACTATGACAAGGACAAGAAAAAATGTTACTGACTCTATTACTCTTATGAGTTTATGTATAGCTGCGTCTTTGTCAATCTCGGTATTATTATTTGCTTGTCAAATCCAGTTTGATCCTTCATCCAAGGGGTGCATTCATTATGGAGCGATCGCCTGACTTGGGAAATTTCATACTGTGTTTATGAAATTGAGCGCATACCCAGAAAAATTTTACGTTTTCTTTAGAATGAGAGTCGAAAGTTTTGATGAACTGTGCAGAATCTTACGACCTGGCCTCGTTCATGAAAATCTAGGGGAAAAACCCGATATTTTGCCTCTATTTTGCCCCTATCTTGGTCGAAAACTTCCTAAATCTAGGGGGAAATCCCTGATCTGGCAACACTGGGCCGGTCGGCGACTTTATTGTTGCCTGTGCGCGCACTTCACAGAACACTTTTACTCCTAGCGCACTTGCATAGAAACCAATAGGGAAGGAGACAGCTGTTGCGTTGAAACCAAGAAAGTTGCACAGAGTTGCGTCGCGTCGCGTCGCTACGTGCGCGCACTTTCATACTAGCTCTTAGACTTGATCAAGAGACAAATAAATCGCCGAGCAAATAATTTGCTCGTGCGCGCAGGGCCTAATTTGACATTGAATAGCTGTCTCACTCTTGGTGTGGATGCCTTCTTTCTCTAACATAGGGTTTCCATAATGATCAATGTTTATTGGACATTTTTTTGTATCGATGGGTATTTTACAAATTAGTTTGATGGTTTCACATAATATAGGGGTGATTATTTTTTTAAATAACACTTTCTATCTGTATAGAATTGCATTATTTTTATGGAAATAATGGATTTTTTCCTTGAACTGATACCCTTCTTCAACAAAGTTCGAATTAAGAGTCATGTAAATTTTCACAAATTCACAGACTCATTCAGTTTCTGTCGTGGATAGAACATAAGTATTGAAATTATGATTCTAAAAATTATGAAGGAGAAGGTGAGTCTAAAAAAGAGAAGACTGTGATGGGAACATAATAAACTACAACACGATGGAGATTCATCGTGATTCGTGGTCGATTGAATGTAATTGTCGCCCATGATCAAATCAAGAGAACCATTCCAAAATATCACGAGATTTTAGCTACGGGGGGGACATACTAATGTCGTGAGTCGTGACTGACTATTACCAGTGAAACAAAATAAAACGCCATTTAGGTAACTATGAAGTCTTTTATTTATTTAAAAACAATTATAATAAAACAATAATTTATATAAAAAAGGAGGACGGAGTCCTATCATACACAAAACTATGTCGTTCAGAGTCGGCCAGCTGGCTGCATGTACAAGGTCCGCACGCACACATTCTTGCGCTATTCCATACCATTTGACAGGCGTCAGAATGTGTGCGTGGCCGACTCTGAAGAAAAGTGAAGACACGGTTTTGTATATAACAAGACTCCGTCCGCCTTTTTTTTCTACGTTCATGATCCAACCCTTAATAGTGCCTATTTCAGAATTTGTCTAAATCTCAACTATTTCTGTACATACTACAGTCTTCATTATTTTGAAGTCGGTACCAGCTAATTTACCTAATCGTGAGGTCAGTAATGTCAGAATATCTGAAACTTTTGGGACTGGTACCGACTTCAAAGTAATGAAGACTGTAGTATGTACAGAAATAGTTGAGATTTAGACAAATTCTGAAAAAGGCACTATTAAAGAGTAAGAGTTATTTAATACTTTTTAGTTCATATTACGATTGTTTTTACCTTGGAAGTCGTTTTCATTTTTTGTTAAAAATAATAATTTCACTCTTTTTAGTGTTGTCTACAAAATAAGGCTTTATGCGTAAATAACCAATACGAATATTAACTATTCAGTACATTATGTTACTGTAAGCAAAATTGTGGCAAATGCTTGCAGTTATCTAAGTGATGCTGCAATTTCCAAACTTTTATCTTTAAAGGTTCAGGAGTTCTGTTCAGTGCCTTTGGGCCAAGAGACACCTTAGAATGAAATTTCTCTTATTCGTAATATATGTTTAACTTACTAGAAACAACATTTTGACCACTATGAGCGTTTTGATAAATTTCAAGGATATCCCTTGATTGCTCATAGATCCCATCATCAGCTCACCACTTTCGTAATTGTTATACAAAATTAAGATTATATCCTATACAACAACACGAAAATTTCGAAAATCGGTCCATAAACAGTGAAATCGTCAAAAACATCTGCTTCGATGCAAAATATCACGAAAAGTACCAATAATTGGGTCATAGTGTGATGACCATGGTATAATTATAGTTGTGATGATGATGATTAATCAAATTGATGTGTTGGCTTATGCTTTCAGTTGTTTAAACAATGCTGAAATCCACGAACCTGTACCTATAAGCATTCAAAACTACCCGCTAACTTGGCGATCGTCCTTTTTCACCTAGCATATCAAAGACGGGCGTGAGTGTGAAGAGAGCAGTAGAAAAGAGAGTACGGGCTCTTAAGGTGTCGTTCCAATATTTTCGTTCGGAAAAATTCAATTAAAATGCCACTTTATGACAGACTATAGTCCTAAAAATTTAAATAATATACTACATTATGACATACACTGTAGTCTGTCATGAAGTGGCATTTTAATTAAATTTTTGTCGGTCGCGATTAGCCGCGGTAAAGATCGGAACGGCACCCTAAGTTTATTTATTTTATTTTCTTAGGAAAACTTACAGCATTTTAAAACAACAGTGAGATACACGATATACAGCGATATGCCAATTAGAAATTTCCACTAATGTATAATAAATTACACTTAAATCTAACATACGAAGCATCAAATCATGACAAACACAACATAATTAATAAGACTTACAATAAGCTACCTATATAAAGGACAAGATCCAGCGTCCATACAATTTTGGGCTTATTTTAAAAGTGCCGGCCAACGCAAATAAACCCATTATTTAAATAGAACATAATCTTATTATTAGTCAATCACACCCAAATGCTTGAGAATAATCAGATGGATATTGGCACAGAGATATTATTATGATCTTGAAAATTACAAAGGCTACTTTAAATCCTGGCACTGGATGTTTTTTTGTGTCAACAATAATATTAATAACACACCATTCCTTTTAGTGTCTCTACTGATACCGTCACCACCAGGGTCCAGGACCACTGGCACCACCACCAGGACCTGCACTGACACGTAAAGGAATTATAGGTGATAGGTCTAGCGATCCCGCTATTTGAGCTATGCTGACTGCTTAAGTCCAGTCAGCACTCAGTAGCACCTTTGTTGAGCATGTTCCACAAACTGTACATTTTTGTAGTTACAAATTCAAATACATACTTTATTTGCAACTTAAGGTTGTCGGTGACCAGATATGAGACAACTTTTTTGGATTTTTAAATCATAATATTATTAAAAATATTTAGATAATAATAGATAAGTACTTAATAATATTTTTATGTACCTATCAATTATTATTTCATAATATTTTTTTAGTACTCACATCCTTAGTCACTGAGCCTACGCCGCGCCGAATTCATATTCATGTTCCATACTTATATCACAATAGACATAACTACCAGTAGTTCGACTGCAAATAAATGGATGCAATATCTGTCAATATCGTCGGGTTTGGGGGTGATAAGTTAGAGGCTGGCGCGCTGGCTGGTATAATTTATTTTTAAAAATAAGATTTTGAAATTGAATTCTGACAGTTTTCTTTGCATGTGCCAAAATATAAACAACAACTAAAGAACGATGCGTCAAGTTGGCCGGTATATCCAATAAAAACCACTTGCCTATGAAATGAAACCTTATATCATAAGCTTCAATTTTCATTATGGACAGAACACGGTAAACAACCGGAGAAAAAAAATATCACAGCCGACATCATAGGACTGCCTATGGACTTAAACCACTTCAGTACGAAATCTTTTTTAAAATAATGTCTTCGCTGACGTCATAGACCGTACTCATAGACTCGTAGACCGTCAACAACAAGGGAACCTGGATGCTTTAGTTCATCATTAGCCGCGTACTGACGAAGCGAGCCGCCTCGCCGCGGCAGCCTCGCGCGCAGTTGCTCGCGCAGTTGAACGTCCGAGGCACCTTTGAGCATCGACCAAAAACCGACCACTTTTGGCTCGGCCGCGGCACGCTCGGGCGAGGCAGCGAGGCTGCTGGCTTGGTCAGTACGCGGCTATTATTGTACGACTGTACGTGTTTCACAGGGCGGCGCACAATCGGTGCGTGTGCCCATATTATTTCAATAATATGGTGTTTAGACGTTGGTCTCCACGATGTATTTATTCACCCGGCACTATATTTAGAAGACATCATTTTTGACGATGAATGTGTAAATGTCGCAGTCATCTGGTTCAATTTGCGATTCGATTGAATGACTAGCGCATTCATTGAATGACACCATTCAATTGAATGACACTATTCAATTGAATGACTCGGCCGAACGTCGATTGAACGATCCTCCCTCAACGTTCAACTTGTTAGCGATTGGTAGCATAGCGTTTTGAAGATAGCGGACATGAAATCAGTCAGGTAATTGAACGTATGTATTTCATTTTCTTCCTACTGCGGCGCTACTAGTCACTAAAACAAATATGGCGTCAAACAGCTCGCACAGCTGATAGCACTGTGTTGATATTTTATCGATGACATTTACATTAAAGTGCTTTATTTGTAATAACTAATATAATAATATGAAAGCGTGGATTTAATTATAACTACCCCGTCAACGGCTACTTGAAAAAAATGTATAGCATCTCATTTACGACTTCGCTATATGACTTTTAGTCAAGGTGTTAAACGTTACATTCAACGTCTTGACGAGTAATCCTTTAGTCATTAAATGAATGCGCTAGTCATTCGATCGCATCGCAGATTAAATCAGATGACTGCGATTCTATGTATAGACACCTAGCAATATTGTGTCTCGTTTTGCCACGATCTATGGGTTAAAACTTAAAAAATAAAAGTGTTTATTTTGGTAGTATCAGCCTAAGGTTAATTACCCAAGTGATAAGCTGACTAAAATACAGCATAGAATATTTTTTTCGATTGTAGATTTGATTTTTACAAAAAAAAGTAGGAGCCAAAAATATAACTTTTAATGTTCCATTTCTGTACATTTCCGGTCCATTCATAAGATAAACTGTTTCATTTCAGTAACTTTAGGTTATAAGCAATAGGCTAACAGACATTAGAACTTTATTGGCTATGCCGGCCAGGGTCCATACAAAAATGCCCATCATTCTTTGTAGGTAACGACCCTAGCGACGACTTTTGTCATAATACGTCAAACTTAATTTTTTTACATCAGTTCTAAGTCGACGTACTCTATCATTATGTCTACTCTATATTATAAATTATTATAATGCGAAAATGTGTTTTTCTGTCTAACAGTACCGTACCTGGTAACTATACACTTTGCCACAACAAAAATCATCCTATGACCGGTGTCCCTTCCCGACACTCAAAGTATTTGCATACCAAATTTCATCAAAATCGGTTTAGTAATTTAAGCGTGAGGAGGTAACAGACACACTTTCGTATATAGATCTATCTAGTATCTATCATAATATTAATAATATAATAATAATATCTATAGACGCTTCACACCACGTCAATCTGGCCCCTGGTGTTAAGTACCTGAAGGACTTGTGTTACGGGTACCAGACAACGGAAATATATTTAATACTGTTATACTATACATGTATTTAATATTTTTATTATATCATACACATATTTAATACACATCCATGACCCAGGAACATTGAAAAACTTTTTGTTCCGTCGTTTTTGTTCCGTCGGCGGGACTCGAACCCGCGACCCCCGGCTTGAGCTGCCACACACTACCCATTGAGCCACAGAGATCGTCAAAGGTCGAGGTATTAGAATGGAGTAAGTATTAAAATACTAAGGTTTCGCAAATTTGGGAACCCCTGGAGTACCTAATTGTATCCACCTACCAGCTACCGACAAATAAAACGATAATAGCCGGTACATTGAGCGCTATTGAAGTCTTTTGTGTTCCATTGTCGAGTTCCCACACAAAATGGAGGCCTTGGTCAAGTATTTAGGTTAGGAAAATTGCCCACATGCAGGGCAAATGATGCGGCGCATAGCCAATGTATTGTCCGATATTATACTGCCAATAAAAAAAGTATTCGGAGCACGCGCCTGTATTGGTTCCAACATACCGTAGCACAAATAAGGCAACAATTGAACGACATTATTGCTAGGACAAGTTTAGTCACAGGACGTTTTCGATTGTGTCGAAACGCGCCAAAACGAGAGTGTTGCCAGTTAATTAAAATAAATGTTTAAAAAGTGGGGAAAATTCGTAAAAAGTGATTTTATACAATGTTATACGCGCCCTTAGTTTGTTCATCTTATTTTAAAGTTAAATGCCTAGTTAATAAATTAACAATCGTTTTAAATGAACATTAATAACAACTCTCTAGTACCTATCAACTTTCTTCAGTAAATAAACTTTAATTATTACCTTCTAAAAGTTTTAAAACCAATAATTATGCTGTAAGTGCCTCGCGCTTTTCATAGGTAATTAGAAAACTGTACTTTGCAGCAACTTAGTTTATAACTAGCCGTGGTTGTATGCAGTGAGATAAACTGTAAACGTGACTTTGGACAGTGCGATCGATAATTTAGTGATAAAATAATATCTAACATAAAAGAACCATCTCTTTCTATAAGAAGTTGGTTAAAAATGGATCGGTACATAGTGAGTCGTCACTCGAAACGTCGGAAGAGCAATGATGGAATGCTGGCCCGATGGAGGAAGAACTACGTCTCTCATCTGCTGATGAAACACGTGTGGATACGAAGAGGCTTCGATCTTAACGTAAGTTATTCTTCGAATGTCAATATATTTTGATCAAAGGAGGTGATTTCTATGTTAGTAGTACTTCTAAGTTTTTAGTCAATTCTAGTAACTTCTAAGTTTGAAGTTTCCACTGCCCGTGGGCGTCAGTTTGTGAAGAATCTGAAGATCTTCTCTGAAGAGAATCAGGGTCTCAAAATGACCACCATAGTCGTAACCTCCCCTAACCCTATTACCTAACAATATTAACCCATCAAGCCCCATACGAGCCCCGGTGATCGCGACAACAATAGAATACAATAGCATTTCCAAGAATCCGCTATTGAAGGATTAATGTAGACTAGCATGAACTCCTCTTATTATTTTCCTTGCTCTTAACTCTTATGAGTTTTACTCTTAAGAGTTTTACGAGAATTTCAAATTCTCGTAATTCAAATCGTTTTTGTCGTGGGAGATTCGGGGTACGAAAATTGCAACTTTCTCACCATAGTGCATTAGGGTCTACACAGACGGACTGCATTTCAATTGCAATCCAACTGCAAATTGCAGTTGGATTGCAGTTTGAATGCAGTTGACACGACTGCAATACGACTGCAATAGAACTGCAAGCCAAACGCGCAGTCGGATTGCAGTTCAGTTGCAGTCGGCGTGCAGTCGTGTGAACTGTTTGGTTTGCAGTTCTATTGCAGTCGTATTGCAGTCGTATCACCTGCATTAAAACTGCAATCTAACTGCAATTTGCAGTTGGATTGCAGTCCAACTGCAATTTGCAGTTGGATTGCAGTTGAAATGCAGTCCGTCTGTGTAGACCCTAATAATAATGCATGGCACTGCAATATATTGCAACTTACGTTGATGATAATGAATAATTTTCTTTTCTAAGGATACTAGGTAAGTATTGCACATTTTTTCTTACATAACGAACAAGGTTGTCCTTGCTTTTATTATAAGTAAGTATTTAACATGTCTTTATTTAATTTTAGAAATATTTTCGAGATAAGCAGTCGTTAAAACGAGTACCAATATTAAGTAACTGTCTAAAATTACACACCAACATTAAAATCTGTGTCAAACGTACGAAATTCTCAATTTTAATTATTTCAAGGTAATTATGTCATAATGAATTTCTCGTCGTTTGTATCTCAAGTTTAAATCTGTAAGTTGTGACTAACACCTTGTAATAAAGAGATAAGTGTTGTGTTAATTAATGTAGAAATTAATGTACTCGCAAGTTACAGTCACATTTAAATTTCAAAATGGAATTGCGAATTTTACGGAATTTTTTAAACTAGCAACACTGAATTAAACGAAGAGTCCCGAAAATTTCACACATTCACAGTCGCCGACTTTTTTTGCTGAAAACTTCTCTGTCAAAACGAATGCGACACGTGACTGAAAATAATAAACTATAGTCCGTCAAGAAAGTGAAAAAATTAAAAAGTGACTACATCTTAGTGTCATCCCTTTTTTCTTAGAGTGATTTGATAGGGATGACACTACGATGTTGCCACTTTTTAATTTCTTCAGTTTCTTGACAGACTGACTATACAAATCTTTTTTTAGGGTTCCGTATTTTTCTACCAGGATTTGGTAAAACCACTAAATTAAACACGCTTTTCATTGGACTCGACCTTCTGAAATGGAATTCCTAGCAAATCATGTCCCTATGCCCTATTAAAGAGTAGAATACGAAATTTGGGGGCACTTTCACTTTGCAACGAGGACGAAATTTAAAATCAATAGAGTATTGTAGACACTAGCAGCAGACAGCGAATACTAAATTCGTAGTCTACTATTATATAGTTTGTGTGACCAGTAGCGTCATGAATCATGATGGCATTTAAGGCCGTCCCCCGAGCAAACGACCTTGACCATACAATATTTGCCGCGAGATCGCACCAAAACCCTATTTTTTACTCTTAGTTCAAAATTAACCTAAAAAAAATTAAAACGGGGAATGTGTATAGTTAATGATATTATCGATCTATTGGCGTATGTTTCAAATAAAAGTAATTTGTAAATTACTAAGGAGATGCTGAATGTATGCTTGAATTTTAACAATTGGCTTTACTTTGGAAGCTGATATCATGAGTATAATAAACAAAAATAAAAAATTTAAAACGGGGAAAGGAATGTTGATATACTGAAGGTTATTACTGTATTTTTATTATAACTTTGTAGCTTTCAAATTATGAGTTTATAAGGCTCTAAATACGGTAAATTACGGAATCTCCGTAGGGAAGGCCCTTAAGTTGTGATTCAATGTTTGCCCATAATGATGAGTGATGACAATTGTTGCCACGATTGTCTATATAAAATCAATAATCATCCATACTAATATATTATAAATACTAAAGTGTGTCTGTCTGTCTATCTGTCAGTTTGCTTGTCTGTCTGTTATATGTAATTGATTGTACTGTCGGTTCTAGGTGGAAATTCATTTTATACACAAATGAAACACAATATTACTTGCACTTTTTCCACTATATTCATAAATTACAATTTAAAGACTTAAAACACGACCGGTTTCGACTAAATCATCGTCAGGTGTATCTACTTAACGTCGGTAGTTTTGAATTTTTAAATATAATCAAAACAAACATTAGGGTTGTCACCGTCATAGTATTTTTTACAATTTGGTAGAATTTTTCTTTCTTCTTCAAAAATTGTAAAAAATACTATGACGGTGACAACCCTAATGTTTGTTTTGATTATATTTAAAAATTCAAAACTACCAACGTTAAGTAGATACACCTGACGATGATTTAGTCGAAATCGGTCGTGTTTTAAGTCTTTAAATTGTAATTTATGAATATAGTGGAAAAAGTGCAAGTAATATTGTGTTTCATTTGTGTATGTCTGTCTGTTACCTACCTCTTCACGCCTAAACGATTTTGCTGGGCATGGACTTGGAGATACTTTCAGTCGTGGGAAAGAACATCATTATCATATCAGCCTATATTCGTCCACGGGAAAGAACATACGATACTTTTTTTTCGGAAAATAATCCTAAAATAATAATGTGTGGTTGCATGTTTTGGGCGTCATCTAAGTAGTACAAAATATTTCTGTCTCAAGAAAGTTTGCGGAACACTTATGCTGATTTCGCCATAAGCAATTATGAATCTGTATTATGGAGAAAGTTGTTTAGAAAATATGTACGCTATCATATCATGGGTTGGCTACTTTGAGTTCTTCTAATCACGCCATTTGTCAATAAACTATTATGTCAGACAACTAACTATTCTTCCGGCGAAATATCTTTGGTGGTACGAAAACTAATTGGGCTATTCTTCCGGGGGTATGATATCTATTTTGACACGAAACTGGCTCCAATAGAATATACTTACTGCAATGATTTTCTCGTTAGATGGCAGCACCAGTATAAACAGATATATACTATCAGCGCTGGGCACAAGGATCGCACACCTCGAGGGTTTGCTGGGCCGTGTCCTCGACCACAGCGCCACAGTCGGGGCAGGCTGGCGTAGGCTCCCTCCTGGCGACCTTACACAAGTACGCACCGAAGCATCCGTGCCCGGTGAGCACCTGTGTAAGGCGGAAGGTGAGGGATTTCTTCTTGCTGCGCATCCACAACGCAAGAACTGGGCGCAGAGCCTCAGCAGTACATTGACCGTACTGGGCCTGCGACAGGTCCTCACCCCACCAGCTCCTCAGCAGCCACTGCTCTTCTAGCCTTCGGACCCGCCGGAGCTCTTCCCATTGTAGGCGCCTTCACCCCTCGACCTCCTCTCTGAAACGAGGAGGTGCAACTCGGCGAAGACCCTAGCAACCAGCTCCCACGACGGGTCTCCCGCCAGGGCAGTAGCTGCCGCCGCCCGCCTAATAGCCCATACGGTACCCCCTGGTCAACCTCACCGCTATGACCCGCTGCGCTTTTCGCAGCTGCTTATTGCGAGCGGTGAGGGAATCTGCCCAAATTGGGGCACCGTATAGGGCTATACTCCGTCAGACTCCGGAGTATAGCCGCCTGCAGGCTTCGCTGGGCCCTCCTATATTAGGCAGAACTGATGCTGATATATTATACTAAACTTTAAACAAAAAGTTTTGTTCGACGTTTGGCGACGTTTCTGTCACGTGATATGACGTGAATCGTGATACGTGTGAACCATGTCGGATTTTGGTCGGACTCCACAGAATCCTATATGCCCGAGTCCGACTTAAGCTAGAAACAAATTATCGGACGTATCTATCTGATTAATACAAAATACACTAAACTGTGCACATTGTCTGACATAAGTCGCGGATGAGACCTTGAGCGTTCGGACGTCCGAACAGAATCTGGCTGGCCGGATGTTTTTGCATCCGCGGACGTCTGCCATTGACATATAGGTTAGGTCTTTGACGTCCGCCGATGAACTGTGCACATTGTTAAGCCGCATCTTTCAGCCGCGACTTATGGATGCGTCCGATAATTTGTTTCTAGCTTTTCTTGGCCAGTTTTCCGACCGTGTGTGGTAGCTATAACATTTATTTGAATTTCGAACCCGTATGTATTGTTTAACTATCATTGACCTACCAGCTGCTGACCAAACAAGGAGGTGTTATGACAGACCGTTTGTTACTATATTACCCCTGACAGGATCTTAACATTCTTGTCATAAGGATTACTTTTGTATAATGGTACATTGAAAGAATAAACGTGACATGTGCACTGCATATTGAATGCTCATAATATGTGACATTATTCTAAACACGGACCACTGTACATTTATTTACCTAATACACCTAAATAAGAGGTATGTTAGATAATGGACTTCTAAAATGGAAAGTTTGGTAAACCGTAAACATAAATATTGTTAGTTTGAATATTTTTTGGGTAAACAATCCATACTAATTATTATAAACCATTGGAACCATTCATTTCTTTCCAGACAATATCCTTTCCTTGGTCTCAGTGAATTTCCTTACTGCCTTTTTTATAATAATATATAATAATAATATGTATTAAATACATATTATTAATAATAATATGTATTTAATACTTTACATATTATTATAATAATAATATGTAAAGTATTAAATATATTTCCGTTGTCTGGTACCCGTAACACAAGTCCTTCAGATACTTAGCACAGGGCCAGACTGACGTGGTGTGAAGTGTCCATAGATTAATATCTATGGACTCTCTCAGTCTGGCCCTGTGCAATCTGAAGGACTTGTGTTACGGGTACCAGACAACGGAAATATATTTAATACTTTTATACTATACATATTATATTTAAGATTTTTATTATACGATACACATATTATTTAATACACATCCATGACCCAGGAACTTTCAAAATTTTTTTGTTCCTTCGGCGGGATTCGAACCCGCGACCCCCGGCTTGAGCTACCAACAGCCCACCAACTGAGCCACAGAAGTCGTTGTCGTCAATAATAGAGGTAATAATCAGACAAAATGACAGACAGACTTTTACTTAGCTATTAGTTTGATTTTTACTTTTTAGTCAAACTTTGCGGTAACTAAAACTAATTTCAAACATTTTGTAACAAGTGATTGGTAGAGTCAGCAAAAATAATGGCCGATAATTTCTTATAGCCTTTCAATTGAGGTCATAATTTAAGTCTTTATTAAGTCTTCTCTATAGGATGTAACAAAACTAAGGGATAATGCTTTAGACTTTAGAGTTTAGGATATTTATAGAGTTCACTATAAAAGTAGCAGCCCTGTAAGAGTAACTTTTTTTCGCCTTTGTATGGAAAAATTCTTAACGCCCATACAAATCACAAAAAAGCTTTTGCTCTTCAGCGCTGCTACTTTCACAGTGAACTCTATAATATATAAGGGACCTATATACACACCCTAAAGTATTATCACTTAGTTTTGTATATTGCAACAAGAAAATAAATTTTATTTAAGTAATTATTTTATTTTATTTGAAACTACGATTTTTTTTTGGTCGCAGATATAGAGTAAACGTAAACACAATAAACGGGCTACAATGCTATGTTCGGTTACTGTTGGATTAGTGGGTGAACCTCTTTAGTGGGTGAACCTCTGTGTGTGTGGTGAAGTCTGTAAAAAAAACAAAAACAGACTCAGAAGAAAATTAAATTTTCCATAGAGGAAACGAAGTCACAAAGTTTTTCTTACCTTATTATGTCACAAGTTTTTCCATTTACCATACTAAGCAAACGGTTGGTTTCACTTCATTATACAAAAACATGAACAAGTAAAAGTGTAAAGACCTGGCTATAGGACGGCTAGGTCGGTGACTTCCTATACTTAGTACTTTCAATACATTCCGATCTAAAAGCTGATGGGCTATAATACTACCAAGTTGAATGTCAAGTATTAACAGGTACATAATAAAGATATTCTACAACTATTTAGGTAACGCAAGCAACTCAATTGCGGCAAAATTCGTTTATCGTGCGGGAACCGTAAAATTTTTCGAGATAAAAAATATCCTATGTCCTTTTCTGGGATTCAAAGTATCTTTCCTACAAAATTTCAGCTAAATCGGTTCAGCGGTTTGGACGTAAAGAGGTAACAGACAGATGGATACTTTCGCAACTATAATTTATAAGTTTGGATCACCAAAGCTATAACTCTTCTTTAATAATACTTATAAGGACTGTATATGGACGACGGTATTCTTCTTATATAAAGCCGGCTGTACACTCTCGCCGAGACACAGCGAGGCGGCCCGAGTGCGAGAGTGTAAATGGGTGCGCTCGCCTCGTCTCGCGTGTCTCGGACCCTCTCGGTCCGTTGTCGGTATTTTGCGCCCGAGACAAAGGGTCTCGCGAGGAAAACGAGCGCACTACTGTACACTCTCGCGTCTTTCAGTGCTAGCCCCGCCGTTGGACAGTGTAGAACAGAAAAATAACAATAATAAACGACATTATCAGTCATTATCTGTGAGAAATAAAATTAAATATGATTCTGATCTTTGGATTACAATGATATCTTTCGATGAATGGTGAATGGTTAATGGTCGTTTTCGTCCATCTTCTTGACTGCGATTGAACTAAGCGAGAATGTACATGATCGCACTCGGGCAAGGGGCTCTCGCACGAGACTCTCGCCCGAGAGCTCTCGGCGAGAGTGTACAGCGGGCATCACGCTTCTACCCCCGTAAGGCCTAAGTGGGCCGTGATAACAATTGAAAGGCTATTGTAGTTATCTCGTTTTGCCGCGATCGAAGGATTAAAAATTTAAAACCATTAGGCTATCTATCTGCTCATTTAAAAAACTCTTCTCATCCACGTAAATACCGTTTAACCTTTATGACAATCACATTACGCGTATGTTTGCACACGTA